>CM028131.1:180307500-180327500 GCA_016271365.2 Neoceratodus forsteri | reverse complement strand
GAGCCACCCACGACCCACCTGCTGTAACGTCTCATAGATATTACTGAACTTTAAACTAGTCTAGTCAAAAGTACAGTTTGTATTCATAAAAATAAATAAATAGACATAGCTTGCCTTAGCTAGCAAGGTAAACCTTACATGACAGAAAGGAAAGAAAAGAAATCTGATATGATGTCGAATCCTGTAGCACTACCAAAGTACAAGTCTGGTTCTGCAAAACGTAAAGAACAAAAAAGACAGCTAGAGTTGACTCAAAAAGAAGCAGAAAATGCTAACAAAATATTTTGTAAATGGTTAAGTTGTCCGCTGGCAACAGTGTCCAAATCTGGTGAAAGTACAAGTGAGCAAAAACCATCAACCTCATCACATGAAACAGCTGTAGAGGCAGTAATAGAGGGGAGACGACTAGGTGGAGTTGGGAAAACATGATGAATCGGACTCCGACTCAGAAAGAAATGTACAGCTAGACCAAGAAGAAATATATGATGATGAAAGACATATACAGCAAGAAGAAATACAACAATGTATTGAACTGGAATCAGGTTGTGACATAAACCCTGAACCCAGTAGTGAACCACCTTTCATTTATAATTTTTATGGCCCAGCTACCTGGCCTGAAAGTTTTAGTTCAGAGTTAGATCGCCTCAGGGTTGAAATTGTGCAGCAGAAGCCCTGCAGCTAAAGGAAACTGACACTGAGTTCCCTAAAACAGCTGGTCGCCGTTTACTTCAGCAAACTATGAGCGTAAAGTGATCTCAAAGATTCACAGGCCTTGGTTAGTTTACTCCAAGTCTGCTGATGCTGTATTTTGTTTCTGCTGTAAGCTTTTGGTGAGGATAGTGGCGTGTTTACACAAGGTTTCTCCAACTGGCAAAAATTATCACAAAGGCTGAGTCAGCATGAAGCTTACCCATCACACATGGAGAATTATACAAATGGAAACATTTAGAATTAGGGTTAGAGAAATGTGCTACTATAGACAGGAGTTTGCAAGAAAAGCTGGATAAGGAAAAGGAACGATGGCATGCTGTGCTTTGTCGAATTTTGGACTGTGTTTTATATTTAGTGCAGGCCAAAATTAGCCTTTAGGGGTTCAGTAGATCATCTGTATGTGAACAACAATGGTAATTTTCTGAAATTGTTGGAACTGTTGTCCCGGTATGACCCTATTATGGCTGATCACTTGCAACGTATTCAGCGAGGAACAAATGTTCATTATTTAAGCAAAGATAGCCAGAACGAATTTATGCAGATGTTAGCTAAGGCTGTAACTAATAAGATTAGGAACAAGATATACACAGCTCGCTACTATAGTGTGCTGATGGACTGCACTCCAGATATTTCTCACAAGGAGCAGTTATCACTAATGATTCGCTATGTTGAAATCAATGGTGATCAAGTTGAAATGCGGAGAGCTTCCTGAGTTTCTCCATGTTGAAAATACAACAGGAGAGGCTTTGGCTGAATTATTGCTAAATCGGCTTACTGAACATGGTATTAACATTGAAGACTGCAGGGGCCAGTGTTGCTATAATGGGAAATACACATGAGAGGTACCCATCGAGAGTTCTTGCCGAATAATACAGTCAATGAACGTGCAGTATATGTTCCTTGCTGTCCTCATAACTGGAACCTTGTATTAGAACATGCAGCTGAATCATCGTTGGAAGCAAAGAATTTCTTGGGAGTACTACAGCGGGTTTACAGAATCTTCTCTGGGTCCACCAAATGTTGGGACATCCTTGTCAAGCACATGAAACGATATACCCTCAAGCCACTTTCAGAGACTCGATGGAGTGCCCATGCTGATGCTGCAAAGGCAGTCTGTGAACAACTGCCTGAATTGTTAGATTCGTTACTGGAAGTATCAGAAACTGAAAACTGTGACAGTGAAACACTGTCTGACATCACAGGCCTTGTGAAAACACTGGAATCATTTCCATTTATTGTATGTTTACTTGTGTGGAATGAAGTACTTAGTGCCATCAATCGGGTGACTGTGATTTTACAGTCACCTGCTTTGAGTCTTCCAAACGCCATAGATGTGGTTTCCTCCATCAAGGAACAACTGTCTGATTATCGAAGACAGGGATTCAGCAGAGTGGTAGAGGAAGCAAAGCTGCTAGCCCAAACCATGGACATTGAACCGACTTTTCCAGAAAAACGCACCAGACGGCGAAAACGCATGCCAGGAGAGCTTGCCGCAGACGAACCCTTAACTGGCCAAGAAAGCTTTGAAGTGAATTTTTTCAATTGCCTACTGGATAAAGTACTGATGGAAATTGAGGAACGATTCCAATTTCTGCATGACTTTCAGTCACTTTTTGGTTTTCTGTTCAACATCAAATCATGTGGACATGACGAAAACCTTGAAGTAGCATGCAAAGAGTTGGCCCGATTTCTTGGGGATATAGATGGTTCAGACATGTCTAGAGAAATTACCTTGCTGGCTCGACTGTTACCTGATGATGTGAAATGTCCATTTGAAGTGTTACAGTACCTGGTACAGAGAGACCTGAGCAGAGGATTTCCAAACACCCAAATTGGACTGCAAGTACTGCTTACAATTCCAATTACAGTTGCCAGTGCTGAGCGTTCTTTCAGTAAACTGTCCTTGATAAAGAATTACCTGCTCCACAATGTCACAGGAAAGACTGTCTGCATTGGGTGTACTTTCAATTGAAAATAGACTTGCAAGAGAAGCAAACTTTTCTGATGTGATTGAAACATTTGCTGCAGCAAAAGCCCGCAGTACAACTTTAACTTCACAAATGGAAAACAGCAGCAATATTCATTTGGTGGTGGTGGCTGGGAGGGCCCTCCTGGGGTGGGGGGACATGCTGCTTGGACGGAGGGGGGCCCACTACAAAGTCTTGCACCAGGGCCCAGTACATCCTGGAACCGGCCCTGGGCTCGGCCCTGGGGACCCCCTGTAAAACAAGGTTATACACAGCAAATAACAGCAGTACAGTACTCTTACACAAACTGGAACCACAGTCAGGGTAAATGCAAAAAGAGTTAGATCTGATTTATTTAAAGGACTTGAACAATGGAGGGGCATAATCAGGTTAATTTGCTTAAAGGCTCTATCAATCAGTTATGCATGCACTTCAGTGTCCATAAACAGTCACACACTCTGGGTACCCAGATGGAGAATGGTGGGCTAGCCAGGAACATTGCAGCTGGTTGGGGCCCTGAGATGGAAGAAAACAACATGCACAACACGCACTATTTGTAATCCGGAGCCAGAGGGCTCAGTTCGTGAAAAGAAAACAACAAGACAATCAGATGGCACACTTTTAGATTAGGCTGTTGTTGCAGGGAGCTACCCTGGTGATTACTCACGATACCCAAGAGTGACACAAGCTGGACGAAAGTCGAGACAGCAGGTTGGTAATCTGCAGTGCCAGGAGAAGCAGGGCCCACACGATTCGCTGAGGAATCATTCCTACTCAAGCGTGGAGCAGGGGGCTGATCCCAAGGCAGGTCTCTTGTCTGTGGCTTTCTCTGTGTAGTGGGCTAGTCTGGCAGGGCCAGCGTGGCATGACCCATGCCAAATGGAGATGAACGCGGATTCAGTCCGATTAGGCTGGATAAAGCTTCCAGCAAGCAGAATACAGTTCACACAGTGGGGAACCAAGTCACGACCCACTTTCAATACACAGCGCATTTACATGTAAAGGATTCTACTGTACCAGGCAAACTGCTCTCCGGTCACGATCGCAAAGTTTCTGCACAAACCGGGGATTCAAAAGCAGCTGGAAGTCCTGACAGGCCAATCACATTCAGCAAAATCTTCAGTCTTCTTCAGGTATGAGCCTGGTAAAAAAATCAGTGTCTTACTTCATTCTCACAAACTTGGATTTAGTCAGAAATAATTCTCTTCTCTCCCTCTCAGGGGCAGCAGGCAGACATGCAGGACACAACTTAGACCTTTCCACAGTTCTCCCACGTGAAACTGCTCAGATGGCTGCTTGACTGTCTTAAGTTGTTGCTTGCTTCAGCTCCCAACTGAGATCTGATTCAACTGCCAGCAAGCCTGGAACTTCCCCAGAATCCAAACGGTTTGGTTGACTGATCTGTCTGTCAGTCACAACCAAGGCTCCCCCTTCAGGTGTAAAAAGGCACCAAAAGCCCAAAACTACAGCTCCTACAGACTTTGACTCCAGACAGCTCCTGTAGTCCGATTCCACTTTAGGTCCCACCAGAACCGATTGGTCCAATTCGCAGTCCGGGACCAAGATAGTGGAGATAAACAAAACAGTCCCTGCTGCAAAGAAGGAAGACCAAGCAAACCACACCACCATCATCACTCTAAATGATTTTCAGCAAATAGCTACATCTTTCAACAGAGCTCTCTCTCAGATTACTTATGACTGCAATCCAGGCAGCTCTTAAAGAGACAGTACACAGAGGCTATAGAGGCACTCTCTTGCAATCACATTTAAACTGCTAAAATGCAGGACACCAGCCTGGCAGTGAGCACCCAGGCAAGCACATGGAAGACCCTTTGGGAACCCCCATCTGTAGGGGGGCCACAGTAGTTTTCAGCCGCAGGTGTTTCCTTAATGGACTCTCTTTTTACCATTTCATGTTTCCATAGTGTAGCGTTTCCCCTATAAAAGGGTGTGTGTCTGGGCAAGTTGTCCCTTAGTTTGTAGGTGGGATCAAGGATTACGATGGTGTGTGGCTTTTGGAGGCATGGCTTGCAGTTGGGAGCAGCATGTGGCTTTGTCAGTGAGTCTTACTGTGGTCAGGAGTGGCATCGGTCAGTGGCCTGAGCACCGTAGACATGGCAGCAACGTGGAGGGCGCGGTGATCAAGAGGAGAGGAGAGATACAGCATCGAAGGGAAAGGTTTAGTGTTGCTCAGATAGTATCCTAGAAACTACGATACCAACAGATACCTCCCATTTCGCCAGACAGTTGCTGTGGTAGGATAGCAGTGCTATCTGATCATGGATCCTACCCTCCGAGATCCAGTGTGTGGATCCTACAAATATTGTGGATCCTGTGGATCCTAGCAACAGATCCAGTCTGGATCCAAACTATTGATCTAGGATCCCTGGATCTGACCTAGGACCCATTGCTATCTGACCCTAGATCCTAACTATATGACCTAGGATACTTAGATCTGTCATAGGATCCCTAGATCTGACCTAGGATCCCTGGATCCAAACTAGGATCCATCACTTTCTGACCCTGGATCCTACATCTGCCTTTGGTAGGATTTCTGGTAGGATCCTAGGTAGGATGCCAGCACTATCTGACAGATAGTGGTAGGATCCACAAAAGTACTATCTGAGCAACACTAAAAAGACTTTGTAAGTATCAGATGGGGATGGGCTCTGGTATGTGCTCTGCAGCCGGCCTCTAACCATTTTCCATTTTAGTTTTGAAAACTTCAGATCAGGGTGGGAGGGAATGAGAGAGGGAGGAAGAGGGTTGGCCCCAACAGGTTTGAGAAGCTCCAGGTGGGAGACAGGGAGGGAGAGGGTTGCCTCCCAACAGTTTAATTTTACAGAGTTTGAGTGCTCCAGGATGGGGAGTGGGGATTTTCCCATGGTATACAGACCGTATACCTCTGAAGGCATACAGGTGTCTCTCCAGAGGTATACAGCCTTAATAGGGAGGTATACGGCTTTAATATATATGTATATATTACACACCACTTAATGGGGACGCAGTTAATCAGGATGACCTGGTTCATTGAGACATTCCAAAGGGAACCAGTTTCTTCCCCATTAAAGCAATGTAAAGTTGTCCTGAATCAGAACTAAGGCTCCTAGTTAAAGGAGATGAATTCCAGTCAACATGCCCATAAGTACCAATATTCCTATCACCCATCACTCAGTCTGCCAAGTCACCAGAGAAGCAATAGCTGCTCTTAAAAGGAACAAGAGAAGCATGTCTGATAAAATAAATCCCCTACACCATTTTTTGTCACCCTTCTCTGAACCACTTCTACTCTGTCAAAGTCCTTCCAGAGACACAGCCTCCAGAACTGGACGCAGTACTCTAAATGAGGTCTCACCAATATTCTATACAGGGGCATCACCACTGCCTTCCTTCTGCTGGAGATACCTCTCCCTATGCACCCTAGCATTCCACTGGCCCTCCTCACAGCCTTCTCACATTGTTTGGTAACCTTCTGATTATCAGATATGATTACTTCCAGGTCCCTTTCCTGTTTGGTGGCCGTTAGTACTTCCCTCCATCATGTACTCCTCCCCTGCATTTCTGTGCATGATCTTGTACTTCTTTGCATTGAATCTCAGCTGCCACACCCTTGACCACTCCTCAAGCTTGCTTAGGTCCATTCTCAATTTACCAGGGGTGGATTGGAGCATCCCAGCCACCACATGTGCCAGGGTATTTTTGTTTCTTCTCTCCATAACCACCCTTCTTTTCCCACAATTCCCTAAGCTTCCCCAACTAAGCTTGTAAATTATGGGGCTACTGCTTTCTGTAAATTATGGTTGTAATACCTCAACTGATTTGTACTTAATTCTCTGATTTGTACTTAATTCTTTGTAAACTCTTGTGTTTTTGGTAAAGGAATTGGGACAAACTCCATATATATATATATATATATATATATATATATATATATTTATACAACGTATGTTGTCAGATAAATGAGAGTATAAAACATGATATCTCACATGGGCGTGAAGATAACATTGTTATCTTCATGTTCCTACACGTCATATGTTATTCCACGCTCCATACGCTATCTACTTATTGTTTGTTGATTCGTTACTCTGAGTATTATTTCCCTAGATTAGCAGTGATCGAAGCGCTATAGACAGTGATGATTATTGCGGGTCGCCATCAGCTCGACAGTCATTGTATTCTGTATTTTTGTTAAAGTTAACTGCATGGCAGAGTGCAGCACAGCCGGGCGGCCAACAGTAATGAAGCGCGAGCCGCCTGTTGCCTGGCAACAGATGCTCGCGCTTCATTTTACTGTTGAAAAGCCGACGGCTCAGTCACTGCTGCACTCTGTGTGCAGTTTGAAGCTTTTTTACAACCAACTACAGAAAAATTACAGGAAATTCTAACTTATTGAACTCGGGGCACATTCTAAAAAACATTTACCAATGTACAAATCGTCACTGTCTATAGCGCTCGGTCACGCTACAATTCTAGGGAAAGTGAAACTACTCAGAGTGGCAGGATCAACCAGATAACAATGTAAATGTCACTTTTTCACAAAATAATAGCAGGATCAACCAGATATTTTTACTAACTTTAAACTGACAGGATCAACCAGATATTTAAAAACCCTACATAATCTATTATGTTGGGGAAGCATGTGGAGCCCTGTGTGTGTGGGGGGGGGGCATGGCATGATAAACCAGATAATGCTTCTTAAAACTAACCATAAATAGCAGAATCCACCAAATATTTCTTAAGCAATAAATGACATCTGCTGTTTTGGCAGCGTTTCTGTAAAGGGGGGTTGTATTGCTAGGGCCATCACCTTTATGTCACCCATTGCATTGAGAGGGGCATGTAGTGAGTTGTGTTGGGGGGCAGGGGCAAAGCATACGTTGTATAAACCGAATATGACATGGCCCAACTGAAGATATCATATTTATTCACTGAAGTGACATCAGTATTCACTGTGGCTTCGCCACTCGTGAGATATCATGATATCACTGGTCTCTCGTGAAGTATATATATATATATATATATATATATATATATACACATATATATATATACATACATACATACACACACACACACACTACACACACAAACAAAACACACACACACACACACACACACACACACACACACACACACATTCTTTCTTCAAAGAAAATTTTATTCAGTGTTTCACACACACCTTTAGGGAATACATTTCATGGCACAGCCATTTCCTCAAGCCCACAGTGCTGTTCTCCATGCTTTCAAGATGTCTGACCAGTTTTAAATGTTCAGGTTCCTTTTCTTACTTTCAAAACATCTTCATTTTTTTCTGTAAGTTCTTTTAACCACCAGAGCCCTGGCAGGCAGGTACAGCCCTCTGATTGGAGGGACACTCTCTCCAGTCCCACCGCTCCTATGCTAGGCGGCCCCCGGTAGCTCCCCTATGGATTGCCCCCCACGGCAGGGCCAGAAAGAGGTTGCCAGCTTCTCCCCCCTCCCAGAGACCCAATACAGAATCTGGGGGACTGCTCCCGGGAGCGGCAGAAAATTATGGAGCTTCCAGGCTTGTTTTTTCCTTTTCACCTGGCCCCCCTTCCTTCTGATGTTTGGAAGTTGGCTTCAAGCCTCCCGACCCATATTACCAGCGGTCCTTTATATTCTTAGTGCATGTGTGGACTATACAGCGTTCTTCCTCGTCTGCACACAAGGAAGATCACTGTATAGTCCACACCAGGGTCCAAACTAAAAAGAGAGAAAAAAAGGATATACTGTTTAAGTCATAAAAAGACGATGCACTAAGAATATACAGGACCACTGAGGAATACAATAACGAAACTAATCATTTTTTAAAACGCTACAGCAGTGCTGTTTAAGTAGATAACTAGGAGTGGAACAAGAATTAAATATAAAAGATGTTTTGAAAGTAAGAAAAGGAGCCTTAACATTGGAAACTGGTCAGACATCTTAAAAGCAAGGAGAACAACACTGTGGGCCTGAGGAAGTGGCTGTGCCATGAAACATAGCCCCTAAAAGTGTGTGCGAAACACTGAATAAAACATTTTTTGAGGAAAGAATATATATGGAGTTCATCCCGATTTCTTTATCGAAAGATTATGCCTGACACAAAGTGGATGAACCAAGACCTTAAAAACTTGATTGCTCAGTAAGAGAAAGGGTAACCTGAACCAACACACTTGTATATTCTTGTGTTTTACCTCAAATTTTGGTACATATTTCTCCAGTATATTTTTTAAATGTCTCCTGTAATTGTTTTGTTTCCCTCCATGTACTGTTTTCTTCCTGACTACAATACACTGGACACTTGTGAAAACAAGCAATTTTGCTCACGTCTTTCCAATAAAAAATTAAAATGAAATGATACTGTATATACAGATAGAGGCAGACAGACAGATAGATATGACCCTATGCAGCCCCCACCCTAAACATTTGTATACTATAATGTTGTACAATATCTATATCAGTCCAAATTAATGGATCATTCAGTGCATCTTGTTTCTGCTGATCACTGCCTGCAGCTATCTGTTTCTGCAGCACTATAAGGACACATGTAAGGCTCGCAACATAACTTACAATTCTTACCCGTGCTGAGTTCTGGAAAACACCCCACACCCTGCTAGGCTCACCCCCTATCCCCCTGCCCCTCCTCCATAGTCTCAGACCCAAGCGACCCCAACCCCAGCTCTGCCCCCACCTCCATAAACCTCTACTTCATCATCTGTGCCCTACGGCAGGCTCCCCCTCCTCCCCATCTCCCCACCCATAGTCAATACACCACTACCTCCTCCTCCTCCTCCTCCTCCTCAATTGGATACTCCTTTCCCTCAGTCACCCTTATAGAGGTTCTTTTTGCCCTCAAAGCCCTGAACCATTCCAAGCAAAGTCCCGATAGGCTGCACCCCAGTCTTCTCAAGATCTCTGCCCCGGTAATTGCCCCTCCGATTACACACATTTTCAACCTCTCACTCTCCCAAGGCTCAATCCCCATGGCATGGAAGCTTGTCAAGATCATCCTCCTTCATAAAGGTGGCACTGGAGACTCTTCCCAGCTGGAAAACTACTGGCCCATCTATTTACTCCCCTCCCTTGTTAAAGTGCAGGAGACCTTTATTACTAGCAGGCTAACCTCCTTCCTTGAATCCAGCGCTGTCCTTAGCCCTTATTACCTGACTTTCATTGTCATCACTCCACTTCTTCCTCTCTACTCTGCCTCACAAATCATATTCACTCTGCTGTGGACAATGGAACAGCTAACACTGGCCAACTTCATAGACCTAGCCAAGGTCATTAACTCGGTCTCCCATCAACTCCTTCCAGAAAAACGTGTTTTCATTGGACTCTCCTCCTCATCCACTGAATGGTTCAGATCATAGCTTTCTAACAGATTTCAGTAAGTGCAACTGGGTGACATGCCCCCACCCCATCATCCATGCTGGTGTATGACAGGGTTCAATCCTTGGCCCATTACTATTCTCAGTCTTCGTAAATGAACTACTCTTCTCCTGCACCATATCTCACATACATATGTAACCCAATGAGACAGTCATCTGTGTGTCAGGTCCCTCCTTCTCTAATGTATAGGCTTCTCTTCAGTCTGACTTTGAAAATGCACTAAAATGGTTTGATCCAAATTTACTCAAGTGCAACACTAAAAAGACTGTGGCAATGGCCTTTGGCACTGCACAAAAACTTGTTAGGCTCCCCTCCCCTTTCCACTCCTTAGATGGCTCAAAACTAGAAACAGTGGATTCCTTCAAGTACCTAGGACTCTGGCTTGATCCTAAGCTGGACTTCTCCTGTCACATGGTGACAGGAGAAGGTCCACCTTGAAAATGAGCTTGCTCAATGGTGATCGCCTGTTTAAATAAAGACTTTGATTAATTGATTGATTGACATGGATGCTATCCATGCCAAACTCTGGACCAAAATTGGCATCTTATACAGGCACAAGGATTGTCTCTCGCTCCCTACTCAGAAAGAGCTTGTCACAAAACCAATTCTGCCCTCCACAGACTACACCAACATCATGTACAGCTTTGTGTCCCAACAGTCTCTCTCTCTCAAAACTAGACTCACTGTACAATGCCTTCTGCTGCTTCACCTCAAATCTTCCCTCTCAAACACACCACTGTTCCCTGTATTCGGCTCTCATGAAGTATTGGCTTGGTGCTCTCCCCACTAACCTCACCCATCTCCTGTCCCACTCCTCCAACCTGGGTTACGCCCTTTGCACCCATGACCCTTGCTCCTTTGCCCTCCCTCTACCACATTCTCAGTCTGGCAAGTTATCCTTCGCCTTTAGGCTTCCCACCCTCTGGAACCATCTCCCCCACTCTGTCCGCCACTTGCCTACAGTTGCTTCCCTCAAAAAGCACCTAAATCTCCTCTACTCCCCCTGCTCCTGCCTCCCACCTCATCCCCCATGACACTGTCCTCTCGTCCCCCTGTTCTCAGACCAGGAGGGAGAGGGGGACATGATTGAGACCTTTAAATATACCAAAGGGATGAACAAGGGAGGCACAGGGTGTTGTTTCACATGAAGGAAGGGAAACATAAGGGGCATGGACTGAGACTCCGGGGGTGGGGAGGCACTTAAGAGCAATGTGAGAGGTCAGTTTTCACAGAGTGGGTGGTGGAGAACTGGAATGGGCTTCCAGAAGAGGTGGTGAATTCAGAGACTGTCAAGGGATTTAAGTCCATCTGGGACAAATACATGGGGCTAAGGTAGGGTGGACTGGGGGGCAAGAGGCAGACTAGATGGACCGTAGGGTCCTTTTCTGCCATCACATTCTGTGGTTCTGTTAACCTTCCTACTAATTTTCCCTGATAGGAGAATTGCATTTAGCAATGATAATCCAACTCCAATCAAGGAGTGTAAAAATGTATTAAAACATTAGGCAGTATTGTATAGCATAGTAGTTACATCTTCAAGCAAAGAACCTGGAAAACATGTAGACTCAGAACACTTGGATTTGTGAACCACAACCTCTGTCTGCATAGTACATGATCCAGGGCCATGGAAGGTCACAGAACATCCATGTGTTAATGAGAGGCATCTGGAACATGGAACAGGCTCTCCAATAAGCTGGCTCTACTGGCTGTCTGATCCTTCTAGTATGAATGATAGGGCCCCCCAAATGCACAACAGATGAGACAAGTAGTGGACAAACTACTGCAGGGGGCCCCCATTCAAGATTTGTACCACCAGTCATTCTCCCTATCAGGAATACTAAATTGGGGGGGGGAGCAGGGATCTTTCTAGTTCATTCTTCCCACTTGGGATACCAGGGGAGTGGGAGACAAAGCAAAGAAAAAAATTCCTATTTTCACCTTAAAATTCCGTCTGGCTGGAGTGCCACATAGCTATCACCTGTACTTAACACCTAATCAGGGAGGTGAGCTTCACAGTCAAGCAGACAATGCAAAGGAACAGGGCCTGTTTACACCTTAAAGGTTAATCTGGTTGCAGCCCCCTGAAGTCATCAGCTGTACTTAACACCTAATCAGGGAGGTGAGAGTTCCATCACAGTTCAGCTTCTGCCTTGTTCATCTTATTTAGCAGTCAAGTCCATTACAAAAAAATTCAGCACAAAGAAATGGGTATGTAGTAAATGTAGTTGGGGGCCTACTGGCAGGTGGGGGCCTAAGGCTAGTGCCTATGTTGTCTATGCCTTAATCTGGCCCTGGGACCGGGGGGAACAGGAGGGATTGGTGGGCTCAGCAAGTATGGGCTATGGAACGGACGAGGTGGGGGGGGAGGAGAGGGGCAAGGTTAGGGGAGAACTGGCAAGGCAGGGGGCAGCCAGGGAAAAAGGGATAGAGAGAAGGGATAGAGGAACAAAGGAAGGGGATGATGGAAGAGGAGGGGGAAGTGCCTAATCCAATTAACAGAAGCACTCTTGATAGGGGGGGTCGATCCCAGTCCTTTCACAGAAGAAAGGGTTCTGCAAGAACTCCTAAAACTGAAGGTGGACAAAGCAATGGGTCCTGATGGAATTCACCCAGAATTCTAAAAGAATTAAGGAAGGAACTAGTGAAACCACTGGCTACTCTTTTTAATAAATCATGGGAGGATGGTGTGGTACCGAGGACTGGAGGAAGGCGGATGTGATTCCCCTTCACAAAAGTGGGACCAAGACAGAGGCAGGAAACTACAGACCTGTCAGTCTGACCTCTGTGGTGGGAAAGTGATGGAGTCACTTCTGAAGGAAAGAATAGTTGAGTACCTAGAGGTCAGTGGAGCACAGGATCCAAGGCAGCATGGGATCACAGTGGGAAGGTCATGGTCAGACCGAATCTAATAGATTTCTTGACTGGGTGACCAAAGTAGTAGACCAGGGAGGGGCTGTGGACATGGCCTACCTAGACTTTTAGCAAGGCATTTGACACAATCCCACACAAAAGATTGATAGTCAAATTAACCAGCCTGGGGAGGGTCCCAGGGTGGTAGCCTGAAAAACATTGGCTGGACAACAGGACACAGAAGGTAATTGTAAATGGAGTCCACTTTGAAGAAAGGGCGGTTACTAGTGGGGTACCGCAGGGTTCAGTATGGGTCCAGTCCTTTTAATGTCTTCATCAGTGACATTGCAGAGGGACTGGAAGGAAAGTATGCCTTTTGCAGATGACACAAAGATCTGCAACAGGGTTGATATACAAGGAGGCGTGGAAAGGATGAAAAGGGACTTAGCAAGGTTGGAGGAATGGTCAGACGTATGGCAGCTAGGATTCAATGCAAAAAAGTGCAAAATAATGCACCTGGGAAACAAGAACCCAGGGGAAGAATACACAATGGGTAGGGAGCTAGTAACAACAACAAAACAGGAAAGGGACCTGGGGGTAATCATATCAGATGACCTTAAGGTTAGCAAGCAATGTGAGAAGGCAGTAGGGAGGGCGGGGTATACTGGGATGTATAGGGAGAGGCATCAGCAGCAGAAAACAGGAAGTTGTTATCCCTCTGTACAGACAGTTGGTGCACCCATCTGGAATACTGTGTCCAGTTCTGGAGACCCCATCTCCGCAAGGACATAGACAGGATAGAGGCAGTCCAGAGGAGGGCAACTAAAATGGTGCAGGGTCTGCAAGAGAAGCCGTATGAGGAGAGACTAAAGGAGCTTAATATGTATACCCTGAGGAAAGAAGGGAGAGGGGGACATGATAGAAACTTTCAAGTACCTCAAGGAATCAACAAAGTCCAAGAGGGTAGCATCTTTCAGAAAAAGAGACTTGCAAGAACAAGGGGACACAATTTAAAGATAGAAGGAGCGGTTCTAGGGCAATGTGAGGAAGTATTATTTCACAGAGAGGGTAGTGGATGCATGGAACCGCCTTCTGAGGAAGTTGTGGGGTCTAAAACTGTGGGAGAATTCAAGAATGCATGGGACAGACATAAGGCAATTCTTGTGGGGGGCAGGAAGATAAAGGCTGTTGGTTAACTAGGATCTGCGGCCTATCCTGTAGGTAAGGAAATGGGCAGACTAGATGGGCCTAGCGGTCCTTATCTGCCGTCAAAGTCTATGTTTCTATGTTTCTATGATGTAGAGAAAAATAAGGAGGAAGAGGAAAAGGGAGCACAGGGAAAGAAAGGAATTGGGGCAGGGGAGCACATGAAAGAGAAGGGGGAGGTGGTAGTGTATGAGGAGCTAGGAAGGAATCAGGGGAGGCCAGGGAGGTATAAATAGGGGTACAGAGCGGGAGGAGAGGAGATCAGCAGATAAAAGAATGGAAGTATTCTCTGGGGGAAGAATGAGTGGGGAAATGGGGGGGTCAAGCAGGCAGTTCAGTTCAGGGGGTACAAATAGGGGAACAAGGAGAGGGAAAGTGAATTCACCAGGAACAAGCTCAGATTCAGTAGCTGGGGAGGAGGAGGAGAGGGTTATTGTCTTTGGGATTCCATTATCAAGGGGATACATTGAATCGGGGGGGGGGGCTACCTAGAGGAGGAGGAGGAGGAGGTCCATTTTTTGTGAACCAGGGATGGAGGCAGGGTAGGCAATGCAAAAAATCTTGGAGTGTGTAAGCGGGGTGGGGTGGAGCCACACCTAGTCATTCATTTGGAGACAAATGATCTGTCAAGCAATGAAGTGAAGGAGATCAAGAGAAGGTTTAGGGTGCTGGCAAGAGGATACAAGGAAGAGGAAAGGTCCTTGGCATTCTCAGAAGTCTTGCCAGTCCCCTGTGCCAGCACTGCTAGCAAGAGAGGGAAAGGGAACATTGTTTAACCAGGAGTAGCACACTAAGCCAAAGCTTGTTTCCAGATGCCACCTGGGAGCACAAGGAAGTTAAGTGACTTGCTCAGGATCACACAGTATGCACCTAGGTGGCTGTGGGATTCAACCCCACATCTCCAGAATTAAGGAGTTCAATGAATGGCTCAGGAAATAGTGTTGGAAAGAAGGGTTCTCCTGTATAGGTGAGTGGGGGGACACATGGGAGGATGAGGGATGAGGGCTTATATTGGAAGGACAAACTATAAGTGAGAGGGGGGCAAGAGCACTGATGGGGAGTCTGCAAAGTTATATAGATAAGGTCTTGGGGGGTAAACTCGTAAAGGGGAAGTACAAGGCTAGGAAGGGGGAGGGATTTACAGGTAGAGAGAACAGACTAGCTAGCACTCCTCATACAAGTGTGTGGGTAGGGAGAGAGGGCAGAGAGGAGTGGGGTATAGGGTGGAAAGGATTATCTGAAAATGCCAGGAGTTTGGGAAACAAAATTGTGAACTTAGAGGCTAGAATGGTGGATGAGGGCCTGGACATTATAGCTATAAGGGAGATGTGGTGGTCTGAGCCCCAGAAATGGGAAATAGGTATCTCAGGGTACAGGCTTTTTAGGAAGAATAGGACTGGTAAAAGGGGGAGGGGGTTGCAGTATGAATCAGGAAAGCATAAAGGTGACAGAAGGCAGGAGGACGTAGAGGTCTTGCGGGTCATGCTGGAAAAGCAGTCTGGTGCATCATTAAGACTGGGTGTGATTTAAAGACCTCCTATGCGGGGGGGGAGTGGACAGGCAGCTGCTGCAGGCAGTTCAATGGATGGCACTCAAGGGTGAACTTCTGCTGGTGGGGGACCTTAACTTCCCAGATGTTGACCATCAGCTACATCAGCCAGGAGCAGAGAGATCCTTGAGTCACTTCAGGAAGCTTTCCTGCAACAGCTGGTCAGGGAGCCCACTAGGGGCGGTAACATACTGGACGTGGTCCTCGCCAGTTGGGGATAGTATGGAAGAAGTTGTAGTGGGGGACAAACTAGGTGCAAGCGACCACAATGCAGTGAGTTTCAGAGTAAGGACAGGGAAGGAAACAAGTCTGATCATCACAAAGGTTCTGGACTTTAGGCAAGTGGACGTCACCAAAACGAGGGAGATATTCAAGGACGAAATGGAGGGGAAGGAGAACATAGGGAATGTGGAGGAATTATGGAAATCAATTGGGGGGGGGTACTGAAAGCCACCGAACTCTGCATAAAGATGGTAAATAAGAACAGAAAAAGAAAGAGGCCACTCTGGTTCATCAGGGAAGTAAGGGGGCAATAGGGGAAAGAAAAAGGGCATTCAGATCCTACAAGAGGACCCAGAGGATAGAGGAATGGGAGATTTACAGGGAGAAGCTGAGGGTACAGGGTGGAAGATTAGGAAGGCAAAAGCAGAAATATGTCCGGCCCGGTGGCACTGAGGGCTGAGGCATCTGCCTTACCTCGTGCCACGCCAGCGAACCGGTTTTAGGAATGAGCCCGGGAGCCGGCAGTCCACTGGGAAAGGAGAGGATTGAGCATCTGATGGACTGCTCTCCTCTCCTCTCCTGGGAGGGAGTGGGGTCTATGTCCCACAACGTTAGTGACACCCAGTGGAGACTGGGTGCACTGCAGTTAGGGACCAGGAAGGGGATGACGTAAGGCGGCTGTCCTCCGGGCATGTGTGTAAGTGTGCACTCCATGCGCTGGACAGCACTGCTAGTCCTGCATAGGGGAGGGGGAGCAACAGAAAAATGGAAAAGCCCCAGCTACCGAGAAGGTGATAATGGACCCCAGTGGCCGAAGCCCACATGCCCAGTGCCGGCTCCAATTCCCACTTGACTCTCTGTGGTCCCCACCTCCTCCTGCAAGGCACCAGTGGGAGAGGAGGCCCAGCACCCAATTCCCTGGTTGGGGGAGGAGTTCAGACAGATGGTGGAGGCAGGGGTCGAGTGGGCCGCCTGAGAGATGCCTCAGGGAGCTGACGACAGGGGATAAATAGAATAAAAAAAAAAAAAAAGCAGAAATAGGAGAGAATTGCTAGGCAGGTCAAACAGCGGGATAAAACATTTTTTTAGGTGCATAGGAGAGAGGAGGAAGGCAAGGCAGGGGATAGTACGAGTGAAGGGGGAAGGGGACTTCAAGAAGTCAGAGGTTCTGAATAGGTAGTTCTGCTCGGTGGAAGGGGAGGGAAGGGGACCGGAATTAAGGGAGAGTGGAAGGGAGGACATATGGGTAGATCCTAGTCTGTTCAGTGAAGACAGGGTACGCGAGGTGTTAGGAAGGTTGAGGGTGAACAAGGCAATGAGTTTAGACACCCTGCATCCCAGGGTATTCCGGGAACTAAAAGAGGAGCTGGGAGCACCTCTGGTGAAGCTGTTTAACTTGTCTCTGAATACAGGGTGGGTGCCTAAATACTGGAAGGAGGCAGATGTGGTGCCACTTTACAAGAGTGGCAGCAGAGAAGAGGCAGAAAATTATTGTCTGGTCAGCCTCACCTCAGTGGTGGGTACGGTGATGGAGGGGCTGTTGAAGGAAAGGGTGGTCGGCTACCTTGTAAACAGTGGACTATGGGATGACAGACAGCATGGCTTCATGCAAGTGAAGTCATGCCAGATGAACCTAATCAAGTTTTTTGACTGGGTGATGAGCGTTGTCGACCATGGAGGCAGGGAGGGCGGTGGACATGGCCTGTCTGGACTTCAGGAAGGTCTTTGACACAGTTCCTCACAGAAAGCTGGTAAATAAGCTGGAAAGGTTGGGGTGGGCCTGAAAATAACAAGGTGGGTGGAGAACTGGCTGAAGGACAGAAGCCAGAGGGTGGTGGTAAATGGGGTGCTTTCCAGAGAGGAAGAGACGATGAGCAGGGTGCCCCAGGGGTTAGAGCTGGGACCCATACTTTTTAATATCTGTATTAGCAACATAGCGGAGGGACTGCAGGGGAAGGTCTGCCTATTTGCAGATGACAGGAAGATCTGCAAAAAGGTGGACACCCCAGGGATGTGGCGACAATGAGGGAGGATCTAAAGATCCTGGAGGGGCAGTCGAAAACCTGGCAACTAAAATTCAGTGCCAAAACCTGCACAGTAATGTACATATGGCATAATAACCCGCAAGCCATCTACACACGGGGGGATGTAGAAATTAGGGCAACTGAGCAGGAGAGTGATCTAGGGATTATAACTTCAGATAACCTTAAGGCCAGAAACCAATGTAGCAAGGCGGTGGGCAAAGTGAATGGAATGCTGGTGTGCATAGGGAGGGGTATAACAAGCAGAAGGAGGGAGGCGCTGATGCCACTTTATAGATCCATGGTGAGACCTCACCTAGAGTGTGGGGTCCAGTTCCAGAGACCTCACCTATGCAAGGACATAGATGGGATGGAAAGGGTTCAGAGAAGGGCAACCAAGATGGTGCATGGAATGCATGGGAAACCCTATGAGGAGAACTGGAGGGAATTGGATCTGTACCCACTGGAGGCTAGAAAAGGGAAAGGGGGGGAACATGGTAGAAATGTTTAAGTACATGAAAGGGATTAATAAGGTGTGGGGGAGCTTATTTACAAGACTAGTAAGTGCTAGAACTAGGGGTCATAGTCTAAGGTTAGAAGGAGGAAGGTTTAGGGGCAATGTGAGGGGGCATTACAAGGGTGGTGGAGCACTGAAACAGTCTGGCAGAAGAGGTGGTGGGGGCCAAAACAGTAGAGGGATTCAGGAGGGCATGGGACAGACACAAGGGGTTGACCAGTGGGCAGAGTGGGAGATCTCTGGTCATAAGAGACAGTTGGTGAGGGGTGGAGGGGAGGTAAGGGGCAGACTCGATGGGCCAATGGAGTCCTTTTCTGCCATCAGATTTCTAAGATTCTATGATTGCAATGCGGTCAGCTATGTATTTTTGTTTCTTTCCACTTCCCCTTTCCCCGGGTCGCACCTGGAAATGAGCCCTGGCTTTCCTGATTACCAAATTTTAAACAAATAACATGCAGGAGGCCTGACATTTTTCCATTAGGTTCCAGACTGGTCATGAAAGGACTCCATCTCAGGACATGAAATGACTCCATCTCAGGAGTACATCCAGACATTTTAGTTTTGTACAAACGTTTTCCAAGTGCTGACACCCCCCCCCCCCATTGTGCACAGTTATGTATCATTTTGAATTTAATTTATTTATTTAAGAGTTTCACCAGGAAGGACACACTGAACAACAAGTTGTTCATCTCACGTGCGTCCTGGGGGGTGGGGGAGTTGGAAGGCACACAATAAAACGTAAACACCACAACAGTATCACTGCCAACATATGGGAAATGGAAGACATACAAGTAAGTCATAGGCAAACAACAAAACAGTATGTAGTGCCAATTATGTATAGAGTATGTTACTGAGTAGAGAACAATTAACAAGCAGTAACAGGCAGCAAGAAATTACAGTTGGTATGTATATTCCATTACATCATAGTGAACAGAAGGCCCGCAAGTGTGGTACTAGGATAACTATTACAGCCCATTGAGATGCAACATGGTCTGCTCAGTTGCAGTTCACAGATAGGCAATTGTGTAAGGCTGAGGAGACAGAGGAAGGGGAAGAAGAAAGGTTGAATCGGGGGGGGGGGATTCCACAGTTTAGGGAAGTAGTACGAGAAGGCTGCCTGGCTGACAGTAGCCATACAGCATGGGATACGTAAGGTACAGGAAACTGAGGACCTAAGTGAGTGGGTGGATGGTGGAGGGATTGTTAGGGAAGAGCTGAAGTAAGTAAGGAGGGAACCAAACCAAAATTTGGAAACGGATTTAGCGCAGTGGAGGAGACGTCTGTTATCAAGAGACGGGAAAGCCAAAGTGTGGTAACGTTGACAGTGATGAGTGAGGATATGAGCGTTGAGTGCGAAGCGGCACAAGGAGTTAAAGAAGGTGTCCAGGCTGGCTAGGGAGGTCTTAGGCGCAGCACTGTAGACTACATCGCAATAGTCAGAGATGGGGAGGATCATCTTCTGGACAAGTTCACGCCTAGCCGAGAGAGGGAGGCAGTTCTGGTTCCTAAATAGTGTGCTTAACTTGGGGTGCAGCTTTTTAAGGATGGCGTCCACATGACCAGAG
>CM028131.1:179992500-180302500 GCA_016271365.2 Neoceratodus forsteri | reverse complement strand
TACCCCCAGGTCCCTTTCCATTTTTGTTGTTGTTATTATCTCACCCCCCATTGTGTACTCTTCCCCTGGGTTTTTGTTTCCCAGGTGCATTACCTTGCACTTCTTAGCGTTGAATCTAACCTGCCATACATTTGACCATTCCTCTAACCTTGCCAAGTCCCTTTT
The DNA here is from genome assembly GCA_016271365.2 of Neoceratodus forsteri. Lineage (NCBI taxonomy): Eukaryota > Metazoa > Chordata > Ceratodontiformes > Ceratodontidae > Neoceratodus > Neoceratodus forsteri. Next base: position 180,302,335 of record CM028131.1, on the reverse strand, counting down.
CATCCTTTCCACCCCACCTTGTGCATCAACTCTGTTGCAGATCTTTGTGTCATCTGCAAAGAGACATACTTTTCCTTCCAGTCCCTCTGCAATGTCGCTTATAAAGACATTGAAGAGGACCGGTCCTAATATTGAATCCTGTGGTACCCCACTAGTAACCCCCCTTTCTTCAGAGTGGACTCCATTTACTATTACTCTCTGTGTCCTATTCTCCAGCCAATTTTTTACCCAGGCTGTCATCTTGGGACCCACTCCCAGGCTAGCTAACTTGTATATTAATCTTTGTGTGGGACTATGTCAAATGCCTTGCTAAAGTCTAGGTAGGCCATGTCCACAGCCCTCCCTGATCTACTACTTTGGTCACCCAGTCAAAGAAATCTATCAGATTTGTCTGGCATGACCTTCCCGCTGTGAATCCATGCTGCCTTGGGTCCCAGCCTCTGGCCTCTAGATACTGGACAATTCTTTCCTTCAGAAGTGATTCCATCATTTTCCCTACCACTGAGGTTAAACTAACAGGTCTGTAGTTTCCTGCTTCTGCCTTGCTCCCACTTTTGTGAAGGGGAATCACATCTGCCCTCCTCCAGTCCTCGGGTACCACCCCATCCTCCCATGATTTGTTAAACAGGGTAGTCAGTGGTGTCACTAATTCCACCCTTAGTTCTTTTAGAATTCTGGGATGAACCCATCAGGCCCCATTGCTTTGTCCACCTTCAGTTTTAGAGTTCTTTCAGAACCCTTTCTTCTGTAAATGGGCTGGTATCAACTTCTGTATCCAGAGTGTTTCTACTGTTTGTTTTAGGTACCTCCCCCTCTTCCTTTGTAAATACAGAGCAAAAATATTTGTTTAGTATCTGTGCCTTTTCACAGTCACCCTCTGCCCCCCTCTGCCCCTCTGCCCCCCCCCTTTATTAAGCCTCGCTATCCCTCCCTTGGTCTTCCTTCGCTCCCTGATGTACTTAAACTGTGCCCTCACAAAACATCAGCTAAGAGCTCTGACCCACTGCTGCGATGAGTGCCTTCCTGTCAGCAAGATACCATACACAACAATTTGACAGAGCAAATCCCCTGCTAATCAAACAGAGAAAAATCCAGACATCCAAGTCAGACACAGGTAAACATCCCCAGCCCCAAAACAGCCTGGTGGTTTGTGCTTCTGAAAGCAGTCAGCCCCAAAATAAGTCAGCTGTGCTTTAAACTCTTCCTGCACTGAAAATCTTAAGAATTGTAACAAGACTGTCTTTTCCTGATTAAGTTCCTTATTTCACCTTTCATTTAGAAGTAGCCTCCACCTGTAGAATATCTGCTACAAACCAAAGACAATTGCAAGGTTCAACTCCCTCTGTTGTGAGCACAACTCGCTTTCTTGTAAATCCTATGTTCAGTATTGTAGCGCCCAGCAAGATGTAGCTTGCCTTAAAGAATATTAGCTGTTGCTCTTTCCAGCACCCTCAAAAACAATCCTGCTGTGTGTTTACACAGCCCTTTTCAGCACCATTGCAAGCCCCACTGGAGAGGGGCCATCAATCTCAGGGCAGACAGCAACTAGAGGATGTCAGCATGTACTGTGCACTGGAGCAAGCTGTGCAACCTGTCCACACAGTGCTGTAGCAAGGCATTTTGCACCGGGGCAAGACACACGTTTGCCCCAAACAGAAAATAAACTTTTGTTGCATGCAAGAAACATAGGGATAAAACAAATATATTTTCTTTTTTTTTTTAATTATGTTTATTCAGTTTCACACTGCAAAACATGAGTACACAGGAGTGGTGCACAGCATAGTAAGCAGATAAGAAATATTATGATAGGATTCATTATGTTCATTTCCCTGAGTTACAACATTTGGGGTAAATGCAATAATAGTTTGCTTCCTTTATTGCTGCTCAGCTGCAGGACTGCAGTCTGCACTGCCATTGCAAATCAGTCATCATTATACAGTTTTTACTGTAAATAGATAAAAAAAAAAAGAATCAAACTAATAATCAAATTTCGATTCTGACTGGTGTGGCAGACATAGACGGCAGTGCTAGCATCAGTCTGGCCCACAGAGAGAAGAGTAGGACAGGACAGAGAGTATCAGTGAGCAAGGATCTTCTGGCCCACTGGCCAGCTTGAGTCGGCCCATATTTGCCCCTCCCCCACCAATGGATTGTCTCCAATAAAACCAAATCAATCTGATCATAAAACAGAAAAGAATACAACTCCCAACAACAGTGCAGTTCAATTCACATGTGGGACTGGGACAGTCAGGATGTCTCAGTCTTGTTTTAGTTCAGTATCACAGTAGTCCCCACTAATCAGAGTAAGTGTCTCAGAACCCAGACTCAATAAAGACACCCGCCATCTGACTCATGAATCATTCATAAAACAGAGCAGAGTAGCAGAGGAACAAAACTGGTTTTCACCTATTACTGTGTAGCCTAGTGCCGGTCTGGAGACATGAAAAATCTACTCACACCCACCGACCACCGGACCGAGTCTGACCACTGTCACTAAAGCCCTGTTTAAACAGCAGCAGCAGCTCAAAAAAACTCCACTGCCTTCCTGCTGCACTGTGACTTATCCCGCAGTTTCTCCGTTTACACTCCCAACCTAAGTGCGCCTCAGATCACGCTGCTAGGAGTGTCCCTGGGCTTGCGATAAGGGTTCAAAAAATGAAATCTTCAGCCGACAGATAGGGAATTGCAGTGGATCAAGTGCATCAGTCTTTTACACTGCATGATAATGCACTCGATCCTGTATGCATCCCCACTTTTCTGTCGGCTCAGAATCTGGAGTGGTTCCACACTTAGGGCGATGTGGTGAGTGTCCACAAAGCCATCTTTGCAGCGCATCAATTGGAGCGCATGAGTCGATGCGCTGCAAAGATGGTGGTGTAAACGAGGCATAAGTTACCCTCGCAACAACAGTTCAGGATCCATTGGATTACTTGCTGCTGGGCGAATGGAGGCACGAGGTGAAAGCAACTTGCTGCTATCGTGGTGCAGAGGAAGGTGTAAGGCAAAGAGCATAGGGCAAAGCTGGGGACTGAAGGCAGCAAAATCTGGGCACAGAGAGGCAGTACTGACTGAGGAAGGTCCAGGAGGAGTCACAGAGTCAGGGAAAACAGCAGCAGACACTTCACAGAGCGAGCAGGAAGCCAACCAGCAACATTTAACACAAAGTGTAGTACGCAGAGACCGACCACCAGCACCAGCAGTAGCGACCTTATCAAATATAAAATTAAATGCAACTTTTTTACCATACCTAAAAAAAAAAAGAGGACAACTTTTTGCCTGCTGTGGACAGACATTTTTCACTTGGACAAGGCAGCAGCAGCAGTTATACCAACAGAGCAGCAGTTTGTGCTTTCCGCCCTCTTCTGTCTTCTGTAGCCAGTGCATGCAGATCACGGACAGAAGTGAGAACCACGTTTTTTAAACTAGCCAATCAAATGACTGAGGAATCCATTCTGAACCCGCAGTATGCAGAAAACTAGTGTGCCTGCATCTTGATGGGTGCTGGGCTGGTTGGGTCAACTTAGTTAACGTAAGCAGATGTGGGGGAGGGAGTCGAGAGAGCAAGGGCAGTAGTGGACACACACCTACACCAGAGAATAACAGTAGGACTCGGACTGTATATCGCATTAATTGGCAGAATGATAATTAATCAGTGTTGGAGGAGTGACTTTGTGTGTGCCCCCAGGAGGCTTGCGCCTGGGGTGGCTGCCCCTCCTGCCCTTCCTACGGTACTGTGTCCACATGGCTGTTTAAGCCGCTCACTCCAGAATTTGTCCTTACTCCGGTGCCGGCTTAAGGATAAGCATCAGCTGACAACTTACCATGCCACGGTAAGTGTCCACATGACTGTTTTTATGCTGCTACAACCCACATGCAACATGGGCTGCAACGGTGCAAATCTGGCAGTGTAAACATGCCTTGTGTGTCCTGGTCAATATTCTCTTCTCAATACCACCAGTTATAATGCAATGTTGCTGTGCACTTCATACCAGAGCACTTCCTGGCTGGCAGGCCACTGCAGGTACAGTATCTGCTACAGTCCCTGCACCACCAGTATCTAAACTCATTACTTTGGGGGTACAGTGTGTATAAAGGAGCTTTAAAAAACAAATCCTTTACTTTTCCTCTAAACAAATAAAACAAAACTAATGCCATGAGATTGTCTCACGTAGCCTCTAAGAGAAGATAATTGCTATAGGGCATGGAGGAACTCTGAGTTCTGTGAATACCTTGACAAATTGGTATACCTTCTTTTACAGCACTGATAATTATGTTAAACTGTTTTGGAAATTATTTTGCCCCTGTTTTTTTTTTTTTTTTTTATATTATGGGCAATTTTCTTCTTATCCACATTTCTAAGCACTGAAATCACTCCCTTGGGTCATGAAAAGAATGATAGTTTACTACCTCTTCTGTTTTCTGTAGATAACATCACACAATCTCCGTCCTGGTTTCAAATGCAGCCAAAGGAATCCTCCCTCATTCCCCCCTTCCCCACACCCACTATGACTAACATTATTTACACTCTTTTATCTACTCCGTGCAAACAATGCTTTACTATCTTACAACCCCAGCATGTGGAGCAGTGCATCACCACTAACTGTGAAACTGTTGCAGTCCATCCTATTTCGGATTGTTTCAGCCTGCTTTCTACCATAATTTAAAAAAAAAAATTTCTTGTTCATTTTTTTCGGGGGGGTTATTTCACTGCTTGATCTTATTGTTAGAAGGAGAGGAGGGACACTTGCCAAGGGTGCCCTTTTAGGCATCTCACATATATACTGACTTTTCTCCTCCTTATGCAAGTGAAACAGTTCACATGTACAATAAAAGGGGATTTAATATATGCATTCATACACACACACACAAGCAACTGCCATTCTTCCCAGTGCCTCCCCCTTCCCCTCTTCCAGCAGGAGCTGCAGCATCACCTCACACAGTTCCCCCCAGTCCGAATCCCTGAAAGCTACCCTTTTCTTCCTGCTTTGAAATGAGCAGTCACTCTTTCCTGTTCTCTTTTGTTTGTTTTAATCCATGTTCAGATGTGCAAAATTGAGAAGAACAGATTTTTGGCATGCTGCCCTCCCATCCTCCTCCTCCTTCTCCTCCAAAAATTCCCATCCCCATGCCCGAATACATTTGACTGCAGTTTTTCTTCTTTTAACTCTTCTGGTTTTTTTTTTTTGGCACACTGCTTCCTCTTATCATCCTTTATGTCCACACTGTTTCAGCCAGCAATCTTTTTGTTTCACTGATCAGTGTACTTTAGTTGACACAAAAGGAGGACAGGAGAAGCACAAACATTTAATTTCCATCTTCTTCTCATCACAAAGTAACGGCTTTTATGTTCCTTCAGGGTAAAACTACCTGAAGAGGTTTCCAGCTTGCCTTGCTCTACCAACAATATCTATGTATCTGTCTGTGTCTGTTTGCTTTCTAATTTCCACATAATTTTGCCTTCATTATTGGAAATGGATCAAGGAAACAGGGTGCTCTAAGGAAATCATTTCTAAATTCCCCTCCTTTCTCTGGCAATGAATGAAGCTGATGTTTCCCTTCTAGGAGGTGGAGGACAAGAAATTAAGGAAGGCTGAATGAATGGATCTGCTACTGATTCCACACACCGTGTGTAATAGCAGAGCATCAGTTTCCAGTCTGGAACATCTTGTTCATGCTGTGTGTGTGTTGGTAAACATTTGTACTAATTCACAGGCTATCCCTTACTTCTTCCCTTCTCTGTCTACATCCAAATGCAAAGAAATAAAGGAATATACTCACGTAGACACTCAGACTGATGTCCTTGTATACTCTCTTTCTCCACTTGCCTTTCCCTCTGCTCCTCTCTGTTTAGTGCAGGATTCTCAGCAACCTCTAGTCTCTCCCTCTGTCTGTCTCTCTCTCTCTCTCTCCAAACAGCCAATACACAATGCCTCTGTTCACACCTCACTGAGTAAATTATTCATTAGCAGGCCTGTCGAGCTGGGGACCCTGGGAACGGGAGAGATCAGGAAAAGGGTGTGTGTGTGTTGGGAGGGAGAGGTTTGGGTTGGGGCTCCATCACTTTGCTAATTTCCACTTTGTTCCATTGTGCCAGCAACACTGAGCACTTTGAAGAACCTGCATTTGCAAAGAACAAGTTGTGCCTGTGACTGGGCAATTTAGAATTAGTTTACCCCCCTCCACACCAAGAAAAGAAGAATGGATTGAATCAAGTCAGGACAACAACAAAAAATAATAATAATTAGAGAGGGCACCATTGACATTTTTGATTGTGTTGAGCGGCCAATGAGTTACTGGAGTAAGCCAGAGTGTGTCTGATATGAACTGAAAAAATGATGTGCGTTGCAATAGAAGGCAGGGCTGTCTGGTGGCTAAACATAAGCTTGAGAATCAAGTTCAAACCCACCGCAGCTTTGTCACTTACAATCTTATCCTTCAAAAAAACTTACCTCTCAGAGCATCAGTCTACCCAGCTGTGATAAATGGCTAAAGCAGGGGGACCCCATGGAGAAAGAAATATTGTTTGAATACATTGGTGTGCTATTTAGTGCCCACCATGCTCTTTTTATCTCCAAATTGTGGTTCATCTCCCTCCTGTTACCTCTCCTCTCCTTCCTTCCAGTTTCAGTTTCTCGTTCCATTCTTCTGACTCCCACTTCTTCTTAGTGCTCTGTTGTAGAACCTCAGCTGGGCAGTGCATCGCTTTGTCTCCCCTCTCCCTACCCTCCTTTTGAACAATCTTTCTTTGGCCCCTGGTCCTCCTCTTACTTGCTGTACTTCAAGCTATTCCTCCACGACCTCTTCATATATACCTGTTCCGGAAACTAGTCCCCTCTCCCCTTCCATTTCTCCATTTTATTCTAAGTTGATATCCCCCCCCCCCCTTTTCTTTCCCTGTTGAAATTCCCCTCGGTCCCGCAGCCTATATCCCCCTCTGCCACTCTTGGGCTACTTCTGTTTAATAATGTAAATATAGTCCAGCCTGTTTCCTATAGTCTTTGAATATTATCTCCTCTTTAGCTGTTAATGTATTTGTATGTTTGCCATACTTCCTGACAATTTGTATATTATTTGTACCTATTTGGTTTTTGAGCTTCTGTGACAGTGGAGACAGGGGACTTGATTCTCAAAGGGCAGCACAAGCTGCGCCAATGGTAGCTTGCACTGGTTGCTGGTGCACCAGGGACCCTGTTCCCAATTCTCTGTTGGGTAGGATCCTGTCCGCAAAGTCCCGCAGCTTGCACCAAATGTGGTTATGCATCAGACGATGGATCTGTATTAATATACAAGTTAGCCAGCCTGGGAGTGGGTCCCAAGATGACAGCCTAGATAAAGAATTGGCTGGAGAATAGGACACAGAGAGTAATAGTAAATGGAGTCCACTCAGAAGAAAGGGGGGTTACTAGTGGGGTACCGCAGTGTTCAGTATTATGACCGGTCCTCTTCAATGTCTTTATAAGCAACATTGCAGAGGGACTGGAAGGAAAAGTATGTCTCTTTGCAGATGACACAAAGATCTGCAACAGAGTTGATGCACAAGGTGGGGTGGAAAGGATGAGAAGGGACTTGGCAAGGTTAGAGGAATGGTCAAATGTATGGCAGCTTAGATTCAATGCTAAGAAGTGCAAGGTAATGCACCTGGGAAACAAAAACCCAGGGGAAGAGTACACAATGGGGGTGAGATACTAACAACAACAAAAATGGAAAGGGACCTGGGGTAGTCATATCAGATGACCTAAAGGTGGGCAAGCAATGTGAGAGGGCAGCAAGGAGGGTTGGGGGATACTGGGATGCATAGGAGAGGCATCACCAGTAGAAAACAAGAAGTTATTATCCTCTGTACAGACAGCTGGTCAGACCCCATCTGAGCACTGCGTAGGTTCTGGAGGCCCAATCTCCGCAAAGACATAGACAGGATGGAAGCTGTCCAGAGGAGGGCACTAAAATGGTGCAGTGTCTGCACTGGAAGACATATGAAGAGAGACTAAAGGAGCTTAATATGTATAGCCTCGAGGAAGGGAGGGCGAGGGGACATGATAGAAACGCTCAAGTACCTCAAGGGAATCAACAAAGTCCAAGAGGGTAGCATCTTTCACAAAAAGAGGTGTGCAAGAACAAGGGGGCACAATTTGAAGATGGGGGGGCGGCTCAGAGGTAATTTAAGAAAGTATTTTTTCACAGAGAGGGTTGTGGATGCATGGATCGGCCTTTCGGAGGAAGTTCTGGAGTCAAAAACAATGGTGGAATTCAAGCATGCATGGGACAGTCATAAGGCCATTCTAGGGGGTTGGGGTAGGAAGAAGTAGGCTGCTGGTTAACTAGGATCTGCAGCTTATCCAGTAGGTAGGGAAATGGGCAGACTGGGTGGGCCAAGCGGTCCTTATCTGCCATCAAATTCTATGTTTCTATGTTTGCCACAAGCTGCAGGACAGTCAGGCAGCATTCACAGAAGGGTAGAACCCTGTGGAAGTAACAGTCACACATGGCTGCATGCATTAGTGTCCCAGCGATACATCGTGATTCGGCCCAAGAAGCGCGTAGTGGCAGTCATCATAAAGTCCATAGCACACATGTCAATTTGAAATGCATTTATGTATAAATATTATTATACACTACAGAATAACATATCATGTGCTATACATAATATAACATACACTGTTCTTCATGGTGTCACAGGATATACTTGGGTTATAATGCTTCCCTTTTGTACTTTAATAGTAACATACCCACAGCAATTACATACATACATATACATACATTTTATATATATGTACTGTAACTGACCAGTTCCTGGGGTTACTAGAATCCCATCAGTTTTAGATCAGGCAGATTCACAGAGTTTAAAAGCTCTCTGTAAGACATTACATCATCATCGCCTCAGCTCTGCTGAGGCAGGGGATGATGTCATGGAATTTAGAACCCTCGAAGCAGCATAAGCCACACTGTGCCTGCAGCTGTTTTGAGCTGTTAGTCAGTTTGAAGACAGAGTTCAAGTGGTGAGTTCTAAGCGCAAGTGGTGCTCTGCCCAGAGATTACTTGCTAGAAGGAAGGACCCTCATTTTGTTGTTTGTCTGCCATAGTAACGTGACCAATGGCTAGTTTCCTTGGAAGTGGTGGCTACCGGATCCTGTGAAGCCCCAAGGGGGCGATGATTTTTCACAGAAAAAGGAATGGGATTGAAGTGCCAGTGAGTACTTTGGGGTAACCCCTGAAAGACTGTAAGAGCTATCAGAACTGCCCAGAATGTAGAGACTGTGTGTGTACAAACTAAAGACATGGATTTTGTGTGAGATCTACAGATTTCAAGCGTTCTTTACAAGTGTCCTGTGGTGTACAAGATGTAGCAAGTACAAGGTTCTTATGGGGGTGCCTTGTCAGATACAGGTATTCAGGACCCTGGCACAAAGTTTGTGCAGTAGGATGTCTCTGGCAGCCCCTGTGTGGCTAGGGAATCCTGTGTTCCTAAAGATAATGGCAGAGAGAATCTAGCTTTGGCCATAGTGAACTGACTGCTCACTTTTGGTTTCAAAGGAGAACTGACTGGTTACAAGAGGAATGGTCTAAGGTGTTAACTTAAATCACCTTGTGGTGCTATAAATAGTCCAGGTACTCCTGAAATAAGGCTGGGCATTCATAGGCCCATGATTCCCTGCAAAGGGCTGGATGTTTGTGGAAAATGTTCATGTAAGAAGTCAGTACTGCCTGCATGAGGTTGAAAATGTTTTTTGCCTGCTACAAAATGTATCATCTGTCTATACAGCTTCAAGCCCTGGGGGGCACCACCATTTCTTTTAACACTGTGTCAGGCATAACAAGCATTTGTCAATGCCGAATGTTGTCTTGTTGGCATTGGCATTGCTAGTGCAGAAGTTAGAGAGATGCATAATAGGAATGGCAGTGAAGTATTGAACTGACGCCAACCTCACCCCCACCCTGCAGAGGCTGACAGGCATTGGGGTGTACCTTTGGGTCATCAGCCATAATGCTCATGCCATTTCACCTCACCCTACCCTGCAGACACCAACAAGTGTCACAGTGTGCCTTAGGGTCTTCAAGACTTATGCTCACTGCATTCCATAAGGAAATACACTGAGGGGTGCACTATAGGAGAATGGGGTGAACTTTGGGGATGAAGAATCCAAGGCACACCTCAATGCCTGTCAGTGGCTGCAGGCTGGGGGTGGAATGGCATGAGCAATACAGCCAAAAATCCCAAGTCACACCCCTGAAGCCTGTCAGTCTCTACAGGGTGAGACGTTACAGTTGGAAACCCTAATGCCCCAAGCGTTTGTTGGTTATTTTCACTCCAAATTTTCAACATGGGCTTTTTGTGACCCACCTCATTGTAACCTCCCCTACAAATGGGGGTTCTTAATGTCTCTTCCTGGGCTTGTGTAATGCCCACTGCCATGCTGGTGTTCTGTGTCCTAGCATTGTAAAAGTGTTGCACATGTTAGTGCCTAGCTAGCCTCTGTGCCTGTCTCCTTAAGGGGCATCATTTTGTGGTGTATAATTAATCTGGGTAAGGGCCGAGTGTTTCCAGGCTGAACTGCAGTAATATTGCTTCATTCTGCCATCGCTAATTCCGGGCGCTAATTGTGCAGAAGGAGCTCTGTTAGAATTTGTAATCGTTTGCTGATTAGCTGCTCTAATAATAATAATAATATTATAGTTTGTCTAACCTGCCTTTCTTTGCAGCATGGACATTTCTGTATTGCACCAATCGGTACCTTCTGGGGACCTTAAAATTGAGTCTGTACCCAAGGGTCTTGTGGGAGTGAATTTCTGTAGAAATTGTAGTTTTTACATGTTGGCGCCTAAATGGACCTGGAGGGGGAGTCTTGGTTGTGACAGACAGATGAATCAACAAATCAGACATTTTGGATCTTTGGGAAAGTCCCAAGCTGCTTGCAGCATTCAGTCAGTCTGAGATTAGAGCTGAGAGAGTGAACAGCTCGAGATATTCGAGTAGCTGCTCCTGCGTAGTTGCATGTGAAACTGGTGGGAAGGCTGTGTTTGGCCTGCCTGCCTCATTTTCCCTTGTGAGGGAATACTTCAGTTAATTGTAACTGGACTGAATCCGAACAGGTCTGTGACAAGAATTACCGAACTGTGACTGCTTTGTTGCCTGAAGAACACCAAAGTTTTGCTTCACGTGATCGGCCTGTCAGGAAGTCTGAAACCACCACAGAGCATACGGTTTGCACAGAGACACTGTGATTGCAACTGGACTGTCATCCGAACTTTGATACTGCTTTTCTTTAACTGTAAGTGTGCTGAATGCTGCGAGTGGGTTGCAATTTGATTCCCCACTGCCTGCTTGTGTCACGCTTGCTGGAAGCTAAATCTAGCACTGCTGGACTGCCATCCAAATTGTTCACCTGGCCTGTGCCCTGCCACTTTTGCCCAGCCAGCTACTCACGTCACAAAGATCATCAATGAGAGACCTGCCTGGAGATCAGTCCTCTGCTCAACATCACAAACAGGAATGACACCATGGTGAATCGTGTGGGCCCTGCTTCTCCTGGCAAACCAGCAAGTCATCCTGCAGTCTCTATTTCATCCATCCTGTGTCCTGTACTGGGTAGTGTGAGTAAACACCAGGGTAGCTCCCTGCAACAACAGCTCAGTCAAAGTGTGTCATCTTATTTGTTTTGTCTAATTATCACAAACTGAGCCTCCTGGCTCTGGATTACAAATTGTGGGTTGTGCATGACTTGTCTTTTCATCATAGTACCCTGACCAGCTGCAACACTGACCTACCCTGGGCAACGTGTCAGGCTAGCATACCTCGCCACTGGGCACCCAGAGTGTGTGACTGTGTTGAGGGACTCTAAAGTGCATGCCTCGTAGCCTGATTGAATCAGTATCTAAACCAATCAACCTGATTACGCCCCTTCCTTGTTTATTTCCCCTGAATAAATCAGATCTGAATCTTTTTGCACTTAACCTGCCTGTGGTGCACTTCTGTACAACTAGCACTGTGGTACTATTGTTTGTTGTGTTTAACCTTACTTTACAGGGGGTCTCCAGGGCAGAACAGGTGGAACCAGCCCTAGTGGTAAGTGCAATCAGAGTGGGTATATATCTGCTGTTTGGGTTTATTGCATCTGTGGGTTTTGTACATTGTCTAGGCCACTAGAGGGGAAAGAGGGGGGGGTCACAGTGTCCCAGAGAGCTGTACCCAGGTCAGCTACGCTACCACTAACCCTGTCCTCTGGGTGGAGGCACTCATTTTCAGTACCCAGGCACCTTAACCTGCACGTAGCCATGCAGGCAGTGGTAGTAGCCCTTGGGATAGCGCCACCTAGGCGTTACATCATGAACAGTGGCACTATCAGTTTGTTAGCTGAAAGGTGATTTTGCACAGCGACTGTGCCATTTGGAGCCACAGGTGTGAAAACACATTTTAGACAGGATGCGAAAGATTACAGCTGTACTGTTCATGAGGAGGTATAAAAAATGGTAATGCTGAAAATCTGGAGTGAAAATATGGAAAATTAGTGAAGTCATGAGTGTGCATAGAAACTGGGCAACAGACACCCGTAATGCAATTATTTGGGGGGAATTTTTTAACCAAGTTTTCAACATAGGTGATTTGGGATCTCCGCTGATGAACAGTGGCATTGTGATTTTGTTAATGTGTCCCGAATGTTGATTTCCCACAGTGACTATGCCATTCTGCGCCAGATGTGTGAAAACACATTTCGAGCAGGATGTAAAAAATGACAGCTATACTGTTCATAAGGAGGTCTGAAGAAATGGCAATGTTGAAAATCTAAGGGTAAAAATATTATACAGTAAATTCTCAAAGTTACGAGTGTGCGTGGAAACTGCACAATGCACACTCGTAACACAGTCATTTTTTGGAATTTTTTTCACCAGATTTTCAACATAGGCATTTTGGGACCTCTGCTCATGAACAGTGACACTGTAATGTTCTTAATCTATCCCAAACGTTGATTTCCCACAGCAACCACGCCATTGTGTGCCAGATGTGCGAAAACACATTTTGGGCAGGATGTGAAAAATGACAGCTGCAGTGTTCCTAAGGAGGTGTGAAAAAACGGCAGTGTTGAAACTGTGGAGTGAAAATATTAAAAATTCTTGAAATTACAAGAGTGCATGGAAACTGCGCAATGCACGCTCATAACAGTCATTTTTTGGAATTTTATTCTCCAAATTTGCAACATAGGCTTTTTGAGAGCTCACCTCATGAACAGTGGCACTGTCATTTCATTAATCGGTCCTGAAAGGTGATTCCGCAGTGACCAAGAACAGTGACTGGGTTCATGAGGTGGGGTCCCAAGAACCCCATGTTGAAAATTTGGAGTCAAAAGTCAAAACAATGGCCGAGATATTCACCTAAGTTGAAACCTCCCCCACTGATGCCATTATACAGCTTACTGTCATTTCTTCAGTTCGTTGTCGGCTTTGAAGAGTACAGACATGTTCCTGCTCCACCAAAGATCATGGTGCCGAACCTCGAGGTAAGTATGGGGTGAGGGGTGGAAGGTGGGTGCGCAGACGGTGTTTTCTGTGGTTGGGAGGGGGCCTGCTTGACAGTGAGGGACCGCTTTGTTTCAGATTAAAACAACAGCATAGACAGTTTTCTTTCTTTACAGGTGTATGAAACAATGTTGAGAACACTGGGGTGGGCTCCTAGTGTGCCCCATGACTTTGGGGGCATGATGTTTGTCACACTGGGGTTGGCTCCCAGTGTGGCTCACAATGGGGGTGGGCAGGGGCAGGAAAATGCTGACCTGGTTGGCTTTTGAACACAGGGAGGTACACTGGGGTGGGCTCCCAGTGTGCCACACAATCTTGGGGGAGGTTTACGCATGCCATCAGTGGGAATGGGCACCCCCAAAGTCGGCTCTCTAGGGATTGCAAGAGTCAGACAGCGGAGCTGCCACCATGTTTATTGAAATGTTACACAAGGCAAGGTACGTAGTGGAGGCGTGTCATTGGTGCTGCTGCATGACGAGCTTGGCTCTGATTGCAGTGTCAAAATCTTTTCAAGTTGGTGGCGTTGCCAAGCACTTGTGTCACCGCTAGTATGATCACTAATTGCCGAATGAGGGACGCAACTTCTAAAGCATGCCCTGCATTCACCAAAACTGACACACCTCTGCATTTCTCTTACTAATCTCCTACTGCCACAAAATGTTGCTTGCGCGTGTGCAAGACAACATAATAAAAAGCCATACAGTAACATCCCAAATTTCTAGTTGCAGGCAATCCATCTCTGAGTGACTTGTGTGATGTTTTGGGGGACCCACAGATGGGAAACACACCATAGCCCAGACACCTCTCTCCTTGATCTGGATAAAATAGAAATGTTTTGTGCTCTACCCCAGACCTCTGAGGTGCCTGAGTCAGTCGTTGCCCTAATGCCAGGGGTGATACCTATTTTCTGCCACTTGTTGCCTTGTCTGAGTAACAAAACGGGGAGTGGGGGTTACATATATTTAATAATAATAATAATATCACCCTGCAAACGACCTATGCAATGGCACTTTATGTGGCCGTGTGCTCACCATCTTGTACCCTCCCACCCAGGGAGGGCTCTGTGGATGGTGCTCAGGCCATTAGTCCAGCCCTGGCTGGTTTAGTTAGTTTGAATTTGTCAACACCATCCGCTTTACATAATTCCCAAAAAAAAGAGGATAGTGTGGCATTACCCTGATGCAAGGCCCCTTGTGCCATGCCACAGCCCATTTTGTGCCTCACAGACAGACCAAGCCCCCTTTACTGCACACAGCCTGTGTTTAATGCAGGCTGCATTTGAGAATTACTTGCGTCATTCCTTGTGGCACAAGCCCCTTGCATCATTGGGGGAAGCTTTGAGAATCGGGCCCAGTGAATATGTTATTTATGTATTTGAAACTGGTAACTGGAAAAGGCAGCCTGAGCCAAGGCTCATTGCAAGGTGAAACCCAGGGGCAAGGGTACAGGATTGAAAATACAGACAGCAGAAATTAATAAAGACAGAAATAGTCTAATTAAATACACTGGGCCTTATGCACGAATGGGCAGAGGTATTCAGGATCTGCGAGTACCCCTGCCTGCGTAGCTGCACACCCGTGGACAGGTGCGTGCCGGTGGTATGCACGACCGCCCGCCACCTGTTCGCGCCCCCCCCCGGTGTGCAGAACTCCAAAGGGCAGCCGGGGGTATGGTTGCGGAACCGGTCAGGCATCCAATCATATGCCAAGCCTGGGTCCCACACTAGATCCCTTGCGGGGGGCACATTGGAAGGGAGCCCCATGGACAACTGATGGCCGGTGGCACTAGCAGGTGAGGGAGGGGAATGCTTCCGGCCCTCTTCTGGCACCGATCAGTGCTGTGGGAGGGATGGGAGCATGCCATCAGGTGGAGGGGGGTCAGGGTGCCCAGCACCGCAGGGGGGGTCACCGTGGGTTGCAGCGGAGGGGTGGCAGCCCTCTGCCCATGGCTGTGCCCGTGCCCCTGTGTGGGGTGACCTTGATGTCCAGCGTCCCGGTCCTGTGACCCTGGGGGGTAGGTGGGCTGTTCACCCTGTCCAGCAGGATGTGCACAGGGTGCACAGAGGTTTATGACTGGTTTTCTCCGGCATACCCAGTGACCCCCTATGCATCCCTGTGGCCAGCACTACGCAACTTAGTGCATGGCGCGTAGATGCCAGCCCACCCCTCGACCTCCCCTGGCACATTGCTGTATGCATGGCCGGGGGATCGGGTGCATCTGTGTTACATGCCCCTCTATCGTATCCCGCAGGGGCAGGGACACAGAGTGAGTTGCTGCGTCCCAGTTGCACACACGTAGCCACTCCACGCTCTTCCTGCAAAGGGGCCTAACATTAGCAGATGAACAGTGCAAGATTATTTAAAGTATAAAATATAAACTGAGTAATCTTATAGAGGATAAATAAGGAAATCTGAGTTATAAAATGGCAAAGAAAAATCCAGTGATCTGATTGATCAGTAGCTGTCCAGACTTGTGCGGTAATTGACTAATAACCGCACTGGTTTGGAAAGTGCCTTGCAAGTCTTGAAACTGGTTTTCTAGGCTAACCTAAATGCATAGAACTATCACCACACTGCTTGGAATTCCCAGTGGCTGTGACAGCTGGGAAAAACAAAAAAGGTTCAGCTAACAGCATGAGTGACTTACTTGCCAACTAGTTTGACCTCTTTGATAGGGTAAATTCAGCTGTTTGGTGTGATAACCAATTTACCAATGCTGAAGATTTATTTATTCTTAATTTAAAGATTTATTTAGTCTTGTTTTTTTATTATTATTTGTATTGTGGTACCATTTTATAAATGCAATAACACACTTCAGGGCTTGCGGTTGTTGGTAATTATCGCACTTCCCCCCACCCCCACCTTGTGGTAGAATGGCACTTGGCTAACAGCTTATGCCTCAAATGCATGGGCTGGGAGGGGGCTGATGCAGTAACTACCCAATAACTGCATGCCCAGTCATGTGCTGTTGCTTATGTAAGCAGTGGGATTGAAAGGGTGCAACAAAGCAATGTCAAATGAGCACCGTTTACACTGATCAAGTTGTTACACACCGGTGTCAGTCTGCACCTCTTCATTTTTTAAGCCAGTGGTTTACACCACTTTGGCCATGTCCACACTTGCGATCGCGGGAGCGTAACAGTTTTGGAACCAGTTCAGTGCTTACTGTTACAGCCAGTCCATACTACCCCAAAACCGTGTTTCACCAAGGTGTGCTCCCGTTTGTCTCGTGTCCACATTCCACCACTCCAATGTGTCTGGTGATGGCTGCCATGATCCGAATCCAGTGAAGTGATGCACACAATCCCAGAATGATGTGCGTTACTTTCCAATGTATCCCAGCATGCCATTTCCATGGGCACAGTAAACGGAAACGAATATGGTGGCAGATTTTAAATTTACACATTTACACATACAGCCACTGTTGTTTTTATGTTTGCTTGCGCGCATGCACAAGAAATATGTTGTGACAGCTTGCTGGAGTAGAAGGTTAGAGAGGTGCAGCCGTGTTGTGGCAAATGCCGCCACTGCTTTTTGGGGCTTCTCTTGAGACACAAATGAATGAGCACGCTGTCTATGACAGCAGCTCAGAAGCGTGCCACCAACTTGAAAGAAATTCACCACTGCAATGAGGGAGCACCCCTTACTGCAGGGCGTGCCTTGCCTGCCATAAAATTTCTATAAACATGGCGCCAGCTCTCGCCATCTGCTTCTCAAAGCCGTCATCAGGGTGCCCAGTCCCCCTGTCGGCATGCCCCCTCCCTAGTTCATTTGCCAATGGGGGACCCCAATCCCCATTGGTTTAATGTCACCCTTGTTGGAATTTGTCTGCCGGGGGGGGGTGCCCAGTCCCCCTCTGCATCATGGCCCCCCCCCACAAACACAGACAGCTTTCTTTGCCAACAGGGGGGCCCAATCCCTATCATCCTCAGTCCCCCCCTCCCCAAAAACATAGATGGCTCATGGGGAGCCCATTCCAGTGTGCCCAGCAATTGTCAGAATTCACCTGTAATAAAGAAAAAGGTCCCGCGAAATCCGGTGTTTTTTTTTTTTACTACCTGAAACAAGAAAATGGTCCCTTGTTGTCTGTGGTGCCCCCCTTCCCCCAACCCACACCCACCCTCTGTGCACCCCACCTCCTTGCACCCCCCTCACCACATGCTTACCTCCGGAGCCCGGCGCGACGATCTTCGGTGTTGTGGGAACACTTCTGCACTCTTCAAAGCTGATCCCGAACTGAAGAAATGCCAGTAAGCTGTATAATGGCATAAATGGGGCAGGGGTCAACTTAGGTGGATATCTCAGCCATTTTTGTGACTTTTGGCTCCAAATTTTCAACATGGGGTTCTTGGGACCCCACCTCATGAACCCAGTCACTGTCATTTTGTTATTCAGTCCCGAAAGGTGATTTCGCGGTCACTGCATGGAATCACCTTATGGGACTGATTAATGAAACAACAGTGTCACTGTTCATGAGGTGGGCTCCCAAAAAGCCTATGTTGCAAATTTGGCGAAAAAATTCCAAAAAATGACTGTGTTACGAGCGTGCATGGCGCAGTTCCCATTCACGCTCGTACCTTCGAGAATTTTTATTATTTTCACTCCAGATTTTCAACATTGCCTCCATTTTCCACACCTCCTTATGAACAGTACAGTTGTCATATTTCACATTCTGCCTGAAATGTGTTTTCGCACATGTGGCACACAATGGCGCGGTCGCTGTGCGAAATCAATGTTCAGGACAGATTAAGAAAATCACAGTGACAGTGTTCATAAGGAGAGGTCCCAAAAAGCCCATGTTGCAAATCTGGTGAAAAAATTCCAAAAAATGCCTGCATTACCAGCATGCATTGCTCAGTTTCTACGTACGTTCATAACTTCACCATTTTTTTATATTTTTACTCCAGATTTTCAGCGTTGTCATATTTGCACACCACCTTATCAACAGTACAGCTGTAAGTTTTCACATGTTTCCCAAAACATGTTTTTGCACCTGTAGCACACAATGGGTCCGGTCGCTATGCGAAATCAACGTTCGGGACAGATTAAGAAAATCACAGTGCCATTGTTCATGAGCAGAGGTCCCACAATGCCTATGTTAAAAATCTGGTGTGGCTGGCCCGGTGGCACTGAGGGTTGAGGTGCTGGACACCACACCTCGCGCCATGTCGGCGATCCGGATTCGGGAATGAGCTTGGGTCATCAGGGGTCGGCAGGTGAGAGAGGAGATCGAGCATCTGGAGGAAAGCTCTCTCCTCCCAGGGAGGGCTCTAGTTGATGCGTCACACAGGGGCGACCTCTGGTGGAGACCAGGGGAATGCCGAGTCTGAATCGTTACGCATTGCGAGGGGGCAGTGCTGCGGGGGGCGTGGGCAATAGTACCATTGACGCCATTGCACAACCAAGCATTGGGGGAAACTGAAGGAAAAATGGAAATACCCTGCCCTCAGGGATAGGCAACGGCACCACCTGCCATCAGCCACACTCCACAGGCCGGACTACCTCCTATACTGGGCCGAGCCCAGCCCAGCCCGAGTTGTAGATAGAGCACATTGGGCGGATAGGGCGTCCCTTCCTCGGTGGGGCTCAGAGCCGAGGGGATAGCTGGGCTGGTGCCGGGACTCAGGGGGAATTTCAGGCTAGGAGGTGGATGCCTGAGAGAGTTCCCCATAGAGGAAGTGAAGAAATAGAGTGTAAAAAAAAAAAAAAAAATCTGGTGTAAAAAATCCCCAAAATAATTGCATTACGGGTATGCATTGCACAGTTTCTACGCACACTCATGACTTCACCAATTTTTTTCTAGTTTCACTCCAGATTTTTAACAGTACCATTTTTTTAAAACTCATCATGAACAGAATAGCTGCCATTTTTCACATCCTGTTCAAAATGTGTTTTCGCACCTGTGGCACCAAACGGCGCAGTCGCTATGCAAAATCACCTTTCGGCTAATGAACTGATAGTGTCACTGTTCATGTGGTGGGGTCACAAAAAGCCCATGTTGAAAACTTGGAGTGAAAATACCAAGAAACGCCAAGGGCATTAGAGTTTCTGACCATAACGCCCTACCCTGTAGGGACTGACAGGTGTGGTGGATGCGTGGAACAGCCTTCCTGAGGAGGCTGTGGGGTCTAAAACTCAGGGAGAATTCAAGAATGCATGGGACAGACATAAGGCAGTTCTTGTGGGGGGTAGGAAGAAATAGGCTGTTGGTTAACTAGGATCTGCAGCTTATCCTGTAGGTAGGGAAATGGGCAGACTAGGTGGGCCAAGCGGTCCTTATCTGCCATCAAAGTCTGTGTTTCTATGTTTCTGGGGGTGTGACTTGGGATTGTTGACAGTAATGCTCATGCCATTCCACCCCAACCCCACCCTGCAGCCAGTGACAGGCATCGAGGTGTACCTTGAACTCTTCGGCCCCAAAGTTCACCCCATTCTCCTATACTGCACCCATTTCAGCATATTTCCTTATGGAATGGGGTGAGTGTAAAGCCAGAACACCCCAAAGCACACCTCAATACTTGTCAGTGTCTGCAGGGTAGGGTGAGGTGAAATGGCATGAGCGTTACGGGCAAAGACCCAAAGGCACACCCCAATGCCTGTCCGTCTCTGCAGGGTGGGGGTGGGGTTAGTGTCAGTTCAATACTTCACTGCCATTCCTATTCTGCATCTGCCTAACTCCTGCACTTCCAATGCTAATGCCATCCAGGAAACATTCAGCATTGACAAATGCTTGTTTAAATAGTCATTATTGGCTTGCGGGCAACTTAATTTGTTTTACAGCCCTTCCGGGGTCACGATGCACTTTTACGAACATACGAACATACGAAATTGCCAGCAGAAAAGGGCCCACAGGTCTGTCAAGTCTGCCCGATTGTGCAGCTCTTAGTTTCATATCACTATAGCTGCCCCACTCCCAACCAAACCCCTCCCTTCCTCCTCTTTCCCGGTCCTTCCCCCCTTTACGTTTTTGTATGTACTAACCCTGCCCTTGACTCTATCACAACCCCGCTTAAAGCTATCCACTGTCCTTTGAGTGATTAACTCCTCCGACAGTGCGTTCCAACCTTCCACCACTCTCTCTGTGAAGTACTGCCTTCTCATCTCCTTCCTAAACCTTCCCCCTTCCTACTTCAAACTGTGCCTCCTAATGACCCTTCCCCCCTTTAAGTGGAACAATCCTCCCTCCCTGACTTTGTTTATGTCTTTCAAGTACTTAAAGGTCTCTATCATGTCCCCTCTTACCCTTCTGTCTTACAGCGAGTATATGTTGAGCTCTTTCAACCTTTCCTTGTATGGTAACTCACCTAGTCCCATGATAATTTTTGTAGCCCTACGCTGCACCCCCTCCAGTAATCTCACATCCTTTTTGAGGTATGGGCACCAGTACTGTACACAGTACTCCAAGTGTGGCCTCACTAGTGATCTATGCAATGGCAGGATGACCTCCCCCTTTCGAGAGGTGATCCCTCTAGCAATGCACCCCAGCATCCTATTTGCCCTTGCTGCCTCCCTCCTACACTGTGCTGATACCTTCATGTCCCTTGTGACTATTACCCCCAGGTCCCTTTCCTCCACTGAAGCCATTACCTGCATTCACCCCAGCCAGCAGCTGTTCCTGGGATTTCTGGCTCCAAGGTGCATGACCTTGCACTTCTTAGCGTTAAACCCCAACTGCTACTCCCTAGACCAGTGTTCGAGTTTAGCTAGATCCTCTCTGAGTGCCTGCCTCTCTTCCTCAGTGTCCTCTTTTGCACAAATCTTAGTGTCATCCGTGAACAGGCAGATCTTACTCTTGACCCCCTCTGCAATGTCTCCAGTGAAGACATTGAACAAAACAGGGCCCAGCACTGAACCCTGCAGTACTCCACTCATTACTGGCCATGGCTTGGATGTCTCTACCCTTACAACTACCCTCTGTTGTCTGCCCTGCAGCCACCTCTCAACCCACCCCACCCCACCAGTCCCTCCCCCCCATGTCCCTCAGCTTGCTCATTAACCTCCTGTGCGGTACACAGTAGAAAGTCTTGCAGAAGTCCAGATACAGGACAGCTACAGCATGACCTTCATCAACCACCCTAGTGACCCAGTCAAAGTCGATCAGGTTAGTTTGGCAAGATCTTCCCATGGCAAACCCATACTGTCTCTCATCCTGCAGGCCATTGCTATCAAGAAAGGTTATCAACTTCTCCTTCAGAATGGTCTCCATCATCTTCCCCACTATGGAAGTCAAACTCACTGGTCTGTAGTTACCCGGTTGGTCCTTGGGTCCACTCTTGTGAAGTGGCACCATGTGAGCCATCCTCCAGTCCCTGGGTACATTCCCCATCTCCAAACAGGTGATGAACAGGTCCGTCAGAGGGTCTGCCAACAACTCTGCGAGTTCCTTCAGAACCCTTGGGTGTACACCATCCGGTCCTGGTGCCTTGTCCACCTGCAAGCCTTTAAGGCCTTTCAGAACTCTATCCTCTTGGATGACCTCATCTGTTATCGCTGCTCACCCCCCCAGCCTTGCTCCCTTTCCCCTGCAATATTGGGTCATCCCTTTCTTTTGTGAACATCGAGCAGAAATACTCATTGAGTGCCTCTGCCTGATCTTCCCCTTGTTCCGCCCATCCTCCCTGTCTCTTGATTCTAACAATGTCATCCCTACAACCCTCTTCTCCCTTATGTATTTAAAGAGCCTCTTTTCCCCCTCTCAGATCCCTTGAGCCAACTTCAGCTCCTTTGCTGCCTTTGCTGCCCTGACTGACCTGGTCACCTCCCTAGATGCCTTTGAGAACACTTCTCTATCCACCTCGTATCCAGATTGTTTGAACTTAGTGAAGACCAATCTTTTTTCCCTCACCTTCCCCTCCACCTCCTTGCTGAGCCAGCTAGGTTTTCTGACCTGGACTGCTTACTCTGAGATTTGGCACACATGTTTGTGGCCTCATTTAGCCCCTTCCTAATTATTGCCTACTTCTGTTCAGCATCCATCCCTGGGTTAATTTCAACTAAATATCCTGCTAGGATGCTGCCTATTCTGGCAAAATCTGCCTTCCTGAAATCCAGCAGTCTTTTCCTGGTCTTAGCCGACTCTCTCCCTGTGTTGAGGAGGAACCACACTGAGCAGTGGTCGCTTCCTGCTAGAGGGTCCCATACTACCACATCCTGGACTTGGTCTCCATTTGTTAGCACCAAGTCCAGTATGTTACCCTCCCTAATAGGATCCATCACCCCTTGCACTAGGTAGCTGTCCTGGATAGCCTCCAGCTGCACCTGTTCCCTGGCGTGTACTGTAGTTACTGTCTGCCAGTCAACCCCAGGTAGGTTGAAGTCTCCCACTATAACTGTATTCCCTTTGCCACTGACCTTCCTGAGTTGCTCCTCCAGCTCCCTATCCACCTCCTTGTTCTGTGAGGGTAGCCTGTACACCACCTCCATCCTGGGCTTCTTACCTTTACAGCTTTGGAGCAATACCCATATGGCTTCAGGCCTCCCCTCATCCCTTTCCTCCCTGGTACACAGTATCCCCTCTCAGACATAAATAGCCACCCCTTCCCCTCCCGGTCCCTGCAGAACACCATGTATCCCGGGATTGTGAGATCCCAGTCATGGTATTGGGTGGCCCAGGTCTCTGAGATGGTGTCAATATCTACCTCCCCCTCTGCCACCATTGCCTGGAACTCTGCCATCTTGTTTAATAAGCTCCTTGCATTCAAGGATACTACAGTCCACCTTGTGTCCTGCCCCTCCTCTTCCCGTGTCTCCCCCTTCCACTTTCATCTTGGTAACTTCCCCTCATTCTCCTCTTCCCTCTCTGGGGGGGGGCAAGGCATTCCGGTCTCTCCTGGAAGGTGCCTCCTCCCTGCTATCCGACTCTGACCTCCCCCCCCCAGTTTAAATCTAGGTTGTTTTTAATGTACTTCTCCAGCCCCTGTGTTAATGCCCTTGTACCCTTGATGTTGAGATGCAGCTTATTCTTGGCATAAAGCCCCTTATTGTTCCATGTCTCGCCCCAACCATTACTGCCCCGAACCCCATTTAGCACACCAACCCTTCAGCCACCCATTAAACTCATGTATTCTTAGCTTTCTTGCTGTGCTTGCCCAAGGTACAGTCGGCACCAGTTATAGCGACCACGCTTAATGCAGGCAAACGTTTATTTCGGGCAAATCCCAAAAACCATTTGCCAATTCAATAGCCGACAATATAAAAAACCTCTGGTTATAACGATCTAGAGCTGCCTGGTATATCGGGCAATTTGAAGTGCAGCTACTGTAATTAGCCCCATCCATAGCTCTGTTTAAAAAAAAAAGAGCAATCCCCTGCTCGATACCCTCTCTCCTTTTCCCCCATGAAGAGCTCGAACAGTAGAACACAGCGAACACAGAATAGGAATTGTTAAGACTGGACAACCAGTGAACGAGGAATAACACCCGCCACCAATGCAGTCCCACAACAGAGCGGGGATGAGCCCCCCGCCAGCAGGTAAGGGCTTAGCTCACTAATGATGGGTAGCTCGAGATGGAGAGGGGAAATCAGGAAGTTGAGGTGTCATGTCCATGCTTGGGGGAGAGGTGTCTGTCTTACATGCTTTTAAAGGCTGGAGTCCTGGTTTTGTGTAGGGAAGTGTAAAAAAAGATGAGCTATAAGTGGTGCCGACTGTACCGTATATGCTGAAATGTACCCCAGAGAAATTAATGGCTACCTACTTAACAAGTAGATTAGAGTACAGTGCAAAGCCGAGTTACGTTTTTTTTTCTTTTTTTTTCAAAGTGTTATACCACCCAGTGCCTATAACGGGCAGATTCTGCTTACACGAATGTGCCCGTTATAAGCGGCTTGCACTGTATCAGGAGTACCTTGGAAAACGTCACTGAGCTTCCCACCCGATTGCTGATACCCCCCACTTCCCTGAACCTCTCCTGCACTTCTTCCACTTACTGTTGCCGTGCCATGCTCCTTCATGGGATACCTGGGGGGCCATGGAGGACCAGCAGTTACTGAATGAAGTGTTCTTCCATCCGCACTGTTGAGTTAACAGTTTTGGCCACAGTTTTAACATCTAACCATTTCTGCTACCGATCTTGAGACTGCCTTTCAATAGGTCTCAAGATCGGTAGCAAAAATGCATCGGGTACTGTTACCAGTGTGAATGTGAACTGTTTTTAGTATGTTCCATAACGGTTGCGGCCCCCAGTAACAGTACTCACAGGCGAGTGCGGACAGGGCCTTAAGGACACTGGCTTCCACACTGGTGTCTTGCATTGTGGGAAACATCCTGCAATGAATGCCCTGGTACACTGTAGTGCTTAAGTACCCTCAGACAGTGATGTATGAAGAGGCCAACGTTTACACTACACTTGCAAACACCCACACCAGTTTAGCTACTTTGTCTGAGGGGGGAGGATCACAAGACCCACACCGATGTGATGCCTGCATAGTTTGCACTTGAAAATGTACACCAGTGTGGCTCTCCAGACCACCTATACCACTGTAGAAATGGTCAGCGTAAATGGGGCTGTAGATTACATCAGGGTTAAACAAAGTCCTTGGGGAACCAATGTAGTTACTCCTCGGCTAATGACAGTACAGGCCTCCAAGTAGGCATGGGCGAACCCGAAAAGGTCCTGATCCTTATTATCAGGGTCAGGATCCAGGTCACAGTCCTGATAAGTTCTGATTAGTTCTGATTCAAATCAGAACCTTTTGTAAAATGTGAGGACAATGACAAATCTGCCATAAAATTGCATAAAGACACTGCGATCTATCACACACGCCTGGAATTGTAATCAGTATGTCAGGAAATGAAAAGTATGAGTTTATTTATTTAGCATACTGAGTAGGCATGCTAGTTTCTAGATGTGACCTGGGGGAAGGGGATAGGTACAACACAATACAGTTCAGAAATACGCAACACAGTTCAGAGGTACAATCAAGTACAATGCATGCCAGTGTGGGCTGAATAGCCAATTACAGAAATACAAGTGCTTCAGGTACAAGCTCACTCTTGGTACAGGTTTCCTGATACAGTAAACTACAAGGTACAGGGCTTAGAGAAAAAGAGAAGTGGGAAAGTAAGAGGTACAGTTAGGAGCAGGTAGGGAAAATGTAGTTGTGACGTAGGGATGAGAGGGCACGGGAGGGGAGAAGCATTTCTGATGAGGTGGGATGGGGTGCATTCCAGAGTTTGGGGAAGTGATGGGAGAAAGCTATTTGGTCAGCAGAGGTAGATCTGGAGGATATAGTAAGGGTGTTTATGGAACTAATGTGCTGGCTAATGGAATACATGGCAGCACTAAAGCTCTGTCCATTGGCCTTCCCTTCCCAGCTCCCCCCGCCGCGTTTTTTCTTTTGTCCCCCAAAAGGCAAGTTGATGCTGCTACTTCAGGCTTGCTTGCATTTTGCTTTGCACAGTCATGCAGAGCAGGGGTTTGAAAACTGCCACCACCAGATACAATACAAACAACACACAAGTCAGGCACAAATACTGGTTGAGCACTGAAGCTCTGTCCATCGGCCTTCCCTTCCTGACTTTCCCTCGCCACTTTTTTTCTTAAATCCCCCCTTTTTTTTAATAAAGAGCAAGTTTCTAATTTGCTACTACTGCTGCAGATTTTTATACAGAAGGCTGAAAAGTATGACGATTCTTAGCTCACGCTCAGGAATAAATTAAGTGAGCACTGAAGCTCTGTCCGTTGGCCTTCCCTTCCCAGCCCCCCCCAACATTTTCTTAAATCCCCCCCTTTTTTAACTACTTGTTGCTTCTTTTTTAATTGTCAAGTTGCACTAGGTAGCTACTGCAGGCTTAGAAGTCTGAAAACGATGACGATTAGAAATCACGTAGCAGGTAATATCAGTGAGCTACATCTGTCCTTCCTCTCAGTCACTCACTAACTGATTCCCGCTGCACACACACAACCTTCTATTAAGCGCAGTAGTACCACCTGATGAACTAAGCAGCTGATCGGGTGACTAAGTGTGACGTACGCAAGCATACTTCTCTCTGACTGTGCCCCCCCCAACTAGAGCCATGACATCGGAACAGCAGAAGGAAAAGGGTAACCATATCAAACCAGTGGTGGTAAGTTACCCACAGTTGATGTACGAGGAGACGAATCAAGGCTCAAAAAAGGTCAGATGTTGGCTTTTTGCCCCCCCCCCATTCTAGGCACTGTGGCAGTTAACTTGGCAAATGGTAAAAAAGGAAGGAGGCGGGCACCTCTGAGCCATGGTGGGAGTCGATCTTGGAGGAGCACAACAGAACTCTGATGAAGTCTTCTGGAGGGCGAGAGAGAGAGAGAGAGTGAATGTCAAAAATAATAATGGGCTGTTTTTCTAAGCATTATTATTTTTGTCATTTTCTTCGCTCAGTGGCAGCTGAATAAGACCGTGTGTGCTGCAAGTGCAATTCCATTTTATTCCTTTGGCTATAAGCAGCACTGTCAGTCCCCATTTGACCCCTCACCAAACATCCCTGCCTCCAAAACTAGTGGCCGACTGCCCGTTGTGGTATGGTGTTTCCACCATGGATGATTCACTCCAGTGCTCCTTCCTTAAGGGAAATCCATTCTGTACTATGTTAAATGCAGCATGGACTTGATGCATTTAGGCAAAGACTGAATAACTGCACCTAAGTCACTGCATTTAACTTAGTAGCAGCCCAGGATTTTTTCTGCTGCTCCTTTGCTTCTTTTATATATTTAAATAACTACATGTGGTCGGCAGACACTGACTAAGTACAATTAAGCCATTGGTTCCTTTTGACTGAAGTCCGCCAGACTGCATTGGATCCGGGGGGGGGGCCTGATTTTTGCCGGGTCGGTCCGCCTATCCCTACCTCCTAGGTAGTAAAAGAGGATGAAGAATCAGAATTTATCTAGTGCTTTTCATACACATTGCATCCCAGAGTGCTTTACAAGCAATGCTAGACTGGTAGTGAAGTGAATGAACATGCAGTGGCACCATGTTGCACATCAACACCCAGCCACATCCTTGGAAAATTGCATGAACCAGTTTTATGGGAAGGGAAATGTTGACCACGGCACTGAGGAAAGTCCCTTACTCTTTTGAAAAGTGCCTTGTTTTTTTTTTACTTCCACCTGGACACCCATCAGGACAGTACTAGAGATGGGTAGAAGAGTTCTCAGTTTAACGTCTCATCCAATAATACAGCACCCTCCTAGAATTGCAATCAGAGTCTGGTGCCAGTGTTTAGGTATGAGCCCAATCCCATGTGGGGCTAGAACTCACAACCTTCTGATCCAGAGGTATGTCGTTGAGGCACAGGTCAGAAAGCATAGGAAAAACCAGGAGCCATTGTAAAATTCACAAAAATATTTATTTACACTAGCAGTAACATAAAAAAATAAACTTGTTCAGAATAACTATTTACAAAGGAAGAATAAACAGCAGACTCATGTTTTCCTTCAATCTCTGTGTGTTCATCTGCAAGCCATTGCAGCTCTGTCTCTTTATAAGTCCTTACGACAACTCCCCCTTCTTGACAAGCATCCTGTTTTCCATGTTTGCTTGCGCAAATGCACAAGAAACATGTTGTGACAGCTTGCTAGAGAAGCAGGTTGTGGAGGTGCGGTCGTGTTGTGGCCAAAGCAGCCAATGCAGCCACTGCTTTTGAGGGCTTGCATCTGTGGTACCACTAAATGAGCATGCTGTCTATGACAGCAACTCAGAAGCGTGCCACCAACTTGAAAAGATTTCGCCGCTGCAATGAGGGAGCGCCCCCTCATTGTACACCGTGCCTTGCCTGGTGTTACATTTCAATAAACATTGCAGCAGCTGTCACTGTCCACCTCTCACAGTCCCAGGAAAGCCAACGTGGGGGGTACCCAATCCCCCTGTTGGCATGGCCCCTCCACAGTTCATTTGCCAATGGGGGAGCAAATCCCCATCAGCATAATGTCCCCCCATAATTTGTCTGCCGAGGGGGGTGCCCAATCCCCCTCGGCATCATACCCCCCAACACAGACCCTTTTTCTTTGCCGACAGGGTGACCAGTCCCCGTCGACTCCAGTTCCCCCTCCTGAAATACAGGTGGCATGCTGGGAGTCCACCCCAGCATGTCAAATGTACCTGTAAAATAAGAAAACCTTCCTGCAAAGCTTTTTTTTTTTTAAACCTGTCAACAAGAAAATGGTCCCTCATTGTCTATGGTGCCCCCTCCCCCAACCCGCACCCACCCTCTGCTCACCCACCTCCCTACAACCCCCCTCACTCCAAACTTACCTCCGAAGCCTGACGTGACAATCTTCGGTGGAGAGGGAACACGTCTGCACTCTTCAGAGCCAACAGCAAACTGAAGAAATGCTGGTAAGCTGTATAATAGCATGAATGGGGGGTTTTCAGCTTAGGTGGATATCTCAGCCATTTTTATGACTTTTAGCACCAAATTTTCAACATGGGGCTCTTAGGACCCCACCTCATGAACTCAGTCCCTGTCATGTTGTTATTCGGTCCCAAAAGGTGATTTTGTGGTCACTGCGTGGAATCACCTTCTGGGACCAATTAATGAAACGACAGT
The DNA here is from genome assembly GCA_016271365.2 of Neoceratodus forsteri. Lineage (NCBI taxonomy): Eukaryota > Metazoa > Chordata > Ceratodontiformes > Ceratodontidae > Neoceratodus > Neoceratodus forsteri. The sequence continues at coordinate 180,273,304 of CM028131.1, read as the reverse complement.
GTCACTGTTCATGTGGAGGGTTCCCAGAAAGCATATGTTGCAAATTTGGTGGAAAAATTCCCCAAAATGACATGTGTTATGAGTGTGCATTGCGCAGTTCCCACACACACCCGTAACTTTGAGAATTTTTAATATTTTCACACCAGATTTTCAATATTGCCATTTTTCCATACCTCCTTATGAACAGTACAGCTGTCATTTTTCACATCTGGCCCAAAATGTGTTTTCGCACATGTAGCGCACAGTGGCTTGGTCACTGTGTGAAACCAATGTTCAGGACAGATTAAGAAAATCACAGTGACAGTGTTCATAAGGAGAGGTCCAAAAAAGCCCATATTGGAAAGCTGGTGAAAAAATTCCCAAAAATGACTGCATTATCAGTGTGCGTTGTGCAGTTTATGCGCACGCTCGTAAATTCACCATTTTTTTAATATTTTTACTCCAGATTTTCAACATTGTCATTTTTGCACACCGCCTGATGAACAGTACAGCTGTCATTTTTCACATGCTGCCCGAAACATGTTTTCACACCTGTGGCACACAGTGGATGCGGTCGCTGTGCAAAATCAACGATCGGGACATAGTAAGAAAATCACAGTGCCACTGTTCATGAGCAGAGGTCCCAAAATGCCTATGTTTAAATCCTGGTATAAAAAGTCCCAAAAATAATTGCTTTATGAGTGTGTGTTGCACAGTTTCTATGCACACTCGTGACTTCACCAATTTTGTTATATTTTCTCTCTAGATTTTCAACATTACCATTTTTTTACACCTCATCATGAACAGTACAGCTGTCATTTTTCACATCCTGTTCAAAATGTGTTTTTGCCAAATGGCACAGTCGCTGTGCAAAATCACCTTTTGGCTAATGAACTGATAGTGTCACCGTTCATGCGGTGGGGTCACAAAAAGCAGCAATATCCCCAGCAGTGACCCCCTCGACTCCAGGATCCTCCATATGGTCTTGGACGAAGTCCTAGTCCCCTTGACTGACTTTCTAAACCAGTCTCTATACCTGGATCAGTTCCCAAGTGCTTGGAAAACTGTTGAAATCACACCCATACATAAGAGTGGGGACCGACCCAACCCCAACAATTACCGTCCCATCTCCATCCTCCCCCCACTCTCTAAAGCCCTTGAAAAAGTGGTGTTGATCCAGCTCTCTGAATACCTAACCAAGTATGACATTATGTGCCCAGAGCAGCACGGTTTCTGCCCAGGACAACAGAACAAAAGGGTAAACAGGGAGGATAAGAAGCACTGTGGGTAAATTTGGAGACAGGCAATGGCACCACAATCCGCACAGGGGTTGTATACAGACCCCCTTCTCAGGGGGAGGAAATGGACAAGGAAATGATAGAAAGTATACTTAGAATGGCAGAAAAAGGGGAGATATTGCTGATGGGTGATCTGAATATGCCAGATGTTAACTGAGCGCAGTTGCAGCTGCCACTTCAAGAGTGCAGTTATTCTAGATGCCCTACAGGGCATGCCTGAGACAACTAGTACTGGAGCCCACTCGAGAGGGAGCAATATTAGACTTGGTACTCTCAAATGGAGATGGAGAGAGGATCACAGATGTAGAAGTGGGTAGCCATCTGGGTACTAGCGACCATCGAACAGTATGGTTCACAATAAACAGCAATAGAGTCAAGCCATACAAAGACAAAAGTACTGGGCTTTAGGAGGGCTGACTTTGCCAAAAATAGGTGAGTGCCTAAGGAATGCACTAGCAAATGGGTGGGAAGGAGGGTGGAAGAACAATGGGAATAATAAAAACTGCCATCACAGAGGTAGAGCCTTTGTGTGAAAGCAAATAAACAAAACAAGACGATGTAAGAAACCACTATGGTTCTCAAAGGAAGTGGCAGTGAAGGGTCAAGAGAAAGAAAGCATTCAGGAAGTACAAGGAATTGCAGCAGGAGCAGGACAGAGAACTGTATCAGTTAAAGCAAAGGAGGCTGGGAAGGCAGTCAGAACAGCAAAGGCCCAAACTGAGGAAAAGATAGCCAACTCAGTTAAGAAGGGGAATAAAACCTTTATAGGTACATCAGGAGCAAAGGAAGACCAAGGAGGGATAGTGAGGCTTAATAAAGGGAGGAGGGTGGGCAGAGGGAGAATGTGAAAAGGCAGAGATACTAAACAAATATTTTTGCTCAGTATTTACAAAGGAAGAGGGGGAGGTACATAAAACAAACAGTAGTAACACTCTGGATACAGAAGTTGATACCAGCCCATTTACAGAAGAAAGGGTTCTGAAAGAACTCTTAAAACTGAAGGTGGACAAAGCAATGGGGCCTGATGAGATTCATCCCAGAATTCTAAAAGAACTAAGGGTAGAACTAGTGACACCACTGACTACCCTCTTTAACAAATCATGGGAGGATGGGGTGGTACCGAGGACTGGAGGAGGGCAGATGTGATTCCCCTTCACAAAAGTGGGAGCAAGGCAGAAGCAGGAAACTATAGACCTGTTAGTTTAACCTCAGTGATAGGGAAAATGATGGAATCACTTCTAAAGGAAGGAATTGTCGCGTATCTAGAGGCCAGAGGGGCACAAGACCCTAGGCAGCATGGATTCACAGCGGGAAGGTCATACCAGATGAATCTGATAGATTTCTTTGACTGGGTGACCAAAGTAGTAGATCAGGAGGGGCTGTGGACATGGCCTACCTAGACTTTAGCAAGGCATTTGACACAGTCCCACACAAAGATTAATATATAAGTTAGCCAGCCTGGGAGTGGGTCCCAAGATGACAGCCTGGGTAAAAGAATTGGCTGGAGAATAGGACACAGAGTAATAGTAAATGGAGTCCACTCTGAAGAAAGGAGGGTTACTTAGCGGGTACCGCAGAGGGTTCAGATAGGACAGTCCTCTTCAATGTCTTTATAGCGTACATTGCAGAAGGACTGGAAGGAAAAGTATGTCTCTTTGCAGATGACACTAAGATCTGCAACAGAGTTGATGCACAGGGTGGGGTGGAAAGGATGAGAAGGGACTTGGCAAGGTTAGAGGAATGGTCAAATGTATGGCAGCTTAGATTCAATGCTAAGAAGTGCAAGGTAATGCACCTGGAAACAAAAACCCAGGGAAGAGTACACAATGGGGGTGAGAATACTAACAACAACAAAATGGAAAGGGACCTGGGGTAGTCATATCAGATGATCTAAAGGTGGGCAAGCAATGTGAGAAGGCAGCAAGGAGGGCTGAGGGATACTGGGATGCATAGGGAGAGGCATCACCAGTAGAAAACAGGAAGTTATTATCCCTCTGTACAGACAGCTGGTGAGACCCCATCTGAGTACTGTGTGCAGTTCTGGAGACCCAATTCCACAAAGACATAGACAGGATGGAAGCTGTCCAGAGGAGGGCACTAAAATGGTGCAGGGTCTGCACCGGAGGACATATGAAGAGAGACTTAAGGAGCTTAATATGTATAGCCTCGAGGAAAGGAGGAGAGGGGGGACATGATAGAAACTTTCAAGTACCTCAAGGAATCAACAAAGTCCAAGAGGGTAGCATCTTTCAAAAAAGATGTGCAAGAACAAGAGGGCACAATTTGAAGATAGAGGGGGGCTCAGAGGTAATTTAGAAGTATTTTTCACAGAGAGGGTTGTGGATGCATGGAATGGCCTTCAGGAGGTTGTGGAGTCAAAATCAGTGGTGGAATTCAAGCATGCATGGGATAGTCATAAGGCAATTCTGGGGGGTGGGGGTAGAAAGAAGTAGGCTGCTGGTTAACTAGGATCTGCAGCTTATCCAGTAGGTAGGGAAATGGGCAGACTGGGTGGGCCAAGCGGTCCTTATCTGCCGTCAAATTCTATGTTTCTAGGACACAGTACAACCATGGCTCTCCTGGAATTCTCCCAACACCTGCATGCTGCTCTCGACTCTGGCAGCCTTGCAGAAGCAGTGTTCATTGACCTCTCCAAGGCCTTTGACACTGTCTGTCATCCCCTTCTACTCGACTCTCTCCACCAACTTGGCTTCTCTGGCGGTTCCATTTCCTGGTTCTGTAGCTATCTCTCTGCTAGATCCCAGTGTGTCAAGATCAACAGCTCCCTCTCCAGCACTCTTCCCGTTCGCTCCGGGGTCCCTCAGGGCTCCATCCTGGGTCCAATACTTTTTAGTCTCTACCTCAACACCCTCCCCAGCTCATGTACCAGTAAAATGCTCCTCTATGCCGACGATGCAGTCCTCATTGCCTCACATCCCGATCCCACCTCTCTCCAATTATCCCTCCAGCAAGCTTACAAGTTACAACCAAGCTGAAAGGTGGTTTGGCGACTGCAGACTGGTCATTAACCTAAAGAAAACCAAATCAATGCTCTTCTCCCACCACCAAAATAAAGCTGAAAATACCCTCCTCTTGATTATCCCCAGCACTCTACACCCACTAGAACAAGTGACCACATACAAGTACCTAGGCATCACGTTCGATACTGCCCTCTCCTTCCACACCCACATTAATGCCCTGTCAGCCACCATTAACTCTCAGATTAGCCTGCTATACCGGCACAGGGACTGCTTACTCGGGTTGCCCTCAGGCTGGCCATCACCTCCTCCATCTTGTCCCTTGTGGACTATGGCTTGCCCATCTACACCGCAGCTGACAACACTGCCCTCTCCAAAATCCAACTCTCCATCAGTAAGGCCTGTAGGCTCCTGACCGGTGCCCCCAGCTGCACTCACACCTGCCTTCTCTATACTACCACCAATCTGCTCAACTTTGAGGAGCGATTGCTCTACCAGACCTGCCTTCTCACTAAGAAATCACTGCTAGGACTCTTCACCGGGGGTCTCCACCTCCCTACAGCAGTCATCATCATCCATCACCACCCGTAGCTCTGTTAAGGCCACTTTCAAGGTGCCCAGAACCAAGACATCTCTTGCCCAGAGATCCTTCCTCTACTGAGCCCCCACCTGGTTCAACTCCCTCCCTAGCTGTATCTCCAACTTGCTAAAAATTGGCTCCTTCAAAATAGCCCTTCAGAACCATATCTTTAATACTCACTGTAGTAGGTGCAACTAACCCCCTGTTGTAACCTGCGGTACCCGCCTGCCTTGCCCCCTGGCTCGACAATGTCCATTGGACAGCCTCTCCCTTCCCCAGACCCACTCCTTCCCTACTAGGTCCAAACAGGGATGTAACCAGCTCTCTTCTCAGAGAACCTACTATATCCATGAGTGTAACTCACACTTTTGTAACACTATGTAACCTAAGTAACATACAAACTACTACATTATGTAACCTATGTGTATCTATGTTAAATGTTCCTTTTACTGCACCTGTAATGTTATCCTCTGTTTTAATCTGCACTGTAATAATAGTCTTGATGTCTGCCCCCCGCAATGAGGTGCCTTTGTAAATGAGTCTCTGACTCAAAGGTTGTAAACCCAATTTGTAATAAATAAATAAATAAATGTGGAAAACTTGGAGTAAAAATACCAAGAAATGCCCAGGGCATTAGGGTTTCTGACCATAACGCCCTACCCTGTAGGGACTGACAGACATCAGGGACATGACTTGGGACTGTCGACAATAATTCTCACACCATTCCACCCCCACCCCCACCCTGTAGCCAGTGATAGGCATCGAGGTGTGCCTTGGACTTTTTTGGCCCCAAAGTTCACCCCATTCTCCTATACTGCACCCATTTCAGTGTATTTCCTTATGGAGTAGGGTGAGTGTAAAGCCTGAACACCCCAAGGCACACCTTGACACTTGCCGGTGTCTGCAGGGTAGGGTGAGGTGAACTGGTGTGAGCGTTATGGGCAATGACCCAAAGGCACATGGGTTCACGTTATTTCAATACTTCACTTCCATTCCTATTCTGCATCTGTCTAATTCCTGCACTTCCAATGCTAATGCCAGCAAGCAAACATTCGAGCATTGACAAATGCTTGTTCCAAAATGTCCTTGTAAGCATCAGTCAGGTACTGCTAGAACACAGTGTCCCAGAACTGAGGCCCCCATTTCCACAGCTCTGCTGCAAAAGGCTTAAAATTGCACTTATGTAACCTCTTGAGTTTCCAATAGCTTTTTGCAATCATCTCAAACTATAATTATATACATTTCAAAAATGAACACTATATAATTTCTAAACAAAGGGATCCCAATATCAGTTACATTCCACATAATGACTTTCATATGTTTTTATACCAGCAGATATGCAAGGGATGAAAAGACAAACAGCAAGGGAAGACTGAGAGATAGCGAGAGGCAAATAATTGCGAGACCGTCAGGGTGATCAAGTCCTAGGTCTCACAGGAGAATCTGGTTGTGCAACCAGACAGAGAAAAGAAAGAAAAGGAGAGAATAGAACAGATCCCTACATTCAAACTCTTTCCATAACAACTGGGACAGGGTCCAAGTCCACTCTGTCACATATACCCCCTCCTTAAGAAAGAACCTGTTTTATTAAATAGGTTTCCAAAACTTTCTATTAATTCTCTACTAATATTAGCTTCTAACTTTCAGAAATTAAGTACATGTGCATAACAGTACAGCAAACAGTAAAGTTTAAACTCATGCATTTGTTTTTCAACCTTCAGAACCCTCAATTTCTGATCCATATATTGACAGAAAATCAGCATTGCTATTCTCTTTACCAGATTTGTGTATCACATTGAATTTAAATGGCTATAGTGCCAGGTACCACCTTGTGATTCTGGAATTTTTATCTTTCATTTGGTTAAGCCAACAGAGAGAATTGTGATCTGTTCTAAGTACAAAGCCAGTTCTTAGTAAATAAAACTTAAGGGACTCCATGGTCCATTTTGCTGCTAAACATTCCTTTTTAATGGTGGAGTACCTTTTCTCTCTGTCTTGCAACTTCCTACTGATGTACAGAATAGGGTGCTCCATCCCATCTATATTTTGACTCAGGACTGTACCTAGACCTACCTCTGATGCATCTGTTTGTAACAAAAATGGTTTCTCAGAGTCTGGGCTTCTTAAAACAGGGGATGAACATAATACAGCCTTAATGGCTTGAAAAACTTCATCACACTCTGGGGTCCATTTCACATTATTCAGGTACCATTTTTTCGTGAGTTCAGTGAGGGGAGTAGTTAACTCAGCAAAGCTGGGAACAAATCTCCGATTATAACCAGCCAGCCCTAAAAATGACCTGACATGTTTCTTTGTTTTAGGGATAGGGTTGTTAGCTACAGCTTCTATTTTAGAAACCTCTGGCTTAACTTCTCCATTTCCCAACACATAGCCCAAATATCTGGTTTCCTGTATGCCCAAAGCACATTTGGTAGGATTAATAGTCAGACCTGCATTTTTGATAGCTTGGATAACTGCTCGTAGGTGCTCCAGGTGGCATTTCCAATCTGGACTGTACACTACGACATCATCCAGGTATGCAGCACAATAACCAGTGTGAGGTGATAATATTACATCCATGTACCGCAGGAATGAAGCTGGCGCACCATGTAAACCAAATGGCATGGTGGTGAACTGGTTTTGTCTCTGGATTCTTTAGCTAGAGGTATTTGCCAGTAACCCTTGGTGAGATCGAGGTACTGATATACTTTGCACTCCCCAGTCTGTCCACCAAATCATCTATTCTAGGCATAGGATAACTGTCAAATTCTGAAACTTGATTAAGTTTCCTAAAATCAAGGCAGATTCTAACACCCCCTTCTTTTTTTTTTACAGTTACCATGGGAGATGACCAAGCACTCCTCAACTCCTCTATGACACCCAGTTCTTTCATTTTTTGTATTTCCTCAACTATGTTAGCTCTTAAGCTGTATGTCTTTTGTCTAATAGGATGAGCATTCCTTGTCCCTATAACATGCTCAACCCCTTTTGCTCGGCCTGGTACTGTGGTAGAAGTACTCTTTAGCACATTATGAATGTCTACAGTTCATTCTTAGGTTAAGGAAACATTCACCTTTACAGCATCAGCATTTACAGTTTGTTCCAGTCTATCATTAACTACATCAATATTTTCCTTATCGGTTTCTGGTAAAACTAGCAAAGCAGCTTTTGGCATTTTTTCAACCCATTTCTTGAGGAGGTTAGCATGGTATATCTTTGTAGGATTTTTCCTGTCGGGGTCTCAATCTCGTAGTGTAACCCCCAAGGGGCACTATCCTAAGGGCTGCTACCCCTGCCTATCCTAACTGTAGCAGGGTGAGGGGCCCAGATCCGTTGGCGGGTGCCTCCACCCAGAGGTCGGGGTTAGAACAGTCGAGGTTGACTCGGTCACAGCCCTCTGGGTTGCTGCAACCCCCCTTTCTTCCCACTAGTGGCCCACGCAGTTCAATTCTCGTGTCCTCACTATATACACTTAACCCTGGCTCGAACCAGTCAGCTCACTCCTGGGACCCCCTGGAAAGTAAGGTACAGTTACACCACATTCACTGTGCAGTATTTCACCATTAATACACAGACTAGCCAGTGTACTTTTGCAAAACAAGCAATCTGATTTATTTGAGGGGAGATAACAAGGACCGGGGGGAATCAGGTTGATTAGCTTACCACTGCAGTATATGAAAATTTACCTATGGCTCTGTGCACAGGCCTAACCTATTAATTACTGTCTATGGGTACCCAAGCCCTAATGGCTAGTTCCTCGATGCAGCTGGTTGGGGCCCTGACACAAGCGAGCATTTAATTCCTGAGCAGATCAGATGGAGCCAGAAAGCTCAATTAGTGCAGTCAGCAATACAACAAAATGATTTTGCCTTTGTTTGTAAGCTTTAACAGGGAGCTACCCTGATTCAGTACTCACAACTCCAGCAGAGAGCCACTGTTTCACCACGTGCAGGGCTGAGCCTGAGCTTCAAAGGCCTCCTCACACATTTATATAGAAAACAACAGAGGGGTACCATACCAGGCAGCTGCTTCCAGGACCCGAACGAGCTCACAGCTATGCGGGCGTTTCACTGCAGCTTCAATGTCCTGACAGACCGACCGCGATTCAGCAGATTCTCCAGTCCTCTTCAGGTGAAGCCTGGTAGGTAGCTGTGCTTGTACACAGACTCCTGTGACCGCAAGCCTGCGGATTTAATCTGTGGAGCACTGGCAATGCAAACGGTCGCCTCAGGCATTTCACGCACTTCCCGTGTGAACACTCAACGGCGCAGGAGCTCAGAGCTCCCTTCTCCTTCACAGTCACAACGCATCTGCCCCCAACAGCATGGAGCAATCCTTACAGCTCGGGCACTACCCGATTTCATTGGCTGGTTACAACTGCCAGTCACTTAGTCTGGCCCTCAGTAGTGCGAAAACGCACCATGGCCCATAATGCCACTCCAAGAATTACAAGCTGTGTCCCCATTGGTCAGCTGGCTCCAGCCAGAGTCCTGATTCCTGGTTGGTCACCTCCACTCCAATTCGATGCCCCTTAGCTACTATTGGACCCCTTTCACACAGTCTGGGTCCAATATGGAGGGGCACAACGTAAAGTCCCAGCTGCAATAAAAAGGAGTTAGGCAAACTGCAATTTCACCAACACTATACATGTTTCTAAAGGGAACAACTACATCTGTCAGATAGGCTCCCTTAGTGCTCCTAGCGACTGCAGAAACAGAGCGATCAGACAGCAGTCCAGGGTTGTTGTTGTTGTTGTTGTTGAATTTTGTTGACCCGGTAAGCCCACTGGGCCTAGAAGTCCCTTTTTCAGGGGCGACCGGGGAGGGGGGGAGGAATGCAGATGGTAAGCAACTGAAATTGAACCAGATTAAGCTGTTGCTTAAACTGATGCTTTGCTTTGGTTACTTATGCAAATTCTCTGTTGATTGCTGTTTTCCTTCATATTTCCCAACCTTCTGGTCCATAAATAATGGACGAGATGAAAGAAAATCAGGGGGAAAAGATGAGAATCTTGGATGCCATGTCACTATTGCTAGTTTTTAACCCTGAATGCTGTTAATAAAAGATAATCTTTTCTGAAAGTAAACTGGATACTAGACTGCAGCTTCAGTGCTTCCAAATCCCTCATCTTCGGAACAGAAACCTCCATTTCAGGAGCGAGAAAGGACATTTTGGGGTCATAAATTAGGGGCTGTTGAGAGGCATGTTCTCCACGTGGAGGGGAGAGGGACAAAAATGAAATACTTATACCCAGACCTGTACTCCTCCTCAGAAAAAAAAACTGTTCAAGTTGGATGTTATTGCTTGCCATTCCTTCTTGCTTTGAACAGAATGTCCCTGCTCGGTGGGATTCGAGCAGAAAAACCCCAGTCCTCTATTTGAACCACTAAAGCCTGCGAACAGGCAGCTCTTAAAGAGACAGTACTGGAGGCTTTAAAAGCACTCACAACCCCCACATTTAGCGGCCTTACGCCGAACACCAGCCAGGCATGGAGCATTTAAGCAAGCTCCGGGAAGGATTTTAGGAACCCCCATTTGTAAGGGGTTACAGTAGTTAAAGGTGCCAGTACATCTAAGCACTCTATCAGGCACTTGTCACTTCATTAACAGTCTATTTTCTGTTGTGGGTAACAGTAACAAAACCTTTTCACCTGGCTCAAAAACATTTTCTTTTACCCCATGGTCATAATATACCTTCTGCTGGTTTGGGGCCTCTTCCTGATTACTATGGGTAATTTCAACATATTTTGCCAGCTTCTTTCTTAGGGCACACATATAAGAAGATATAGATTGTTTCTGAGTGGGATTATCTTCCCACGTTTCTTTTATTACATCCAGTGGCCCTCTTGGCTGCCTACCATACATCATTTCAAGTGATTAAACCCTGTTGATGCCTGTGGCACTTCTCTGTAAGCAAAAGATAGGTAAGGCAAGTATTGGTCCCAATATTTCCCTTCCTTTACAAGCCTTTTTAACATGCGTTTTAGGGTTTGGTTAAAACGCTCAACAAGACCGTCTCTCTGAGGGAGATATGGGAGGTTCTTATGGCAGTGATACCTAGTAGTCTGTACAGCTCCTTAAGTAATGCAGCACCAAAATTACTACCCTGATCAGTAATAATTTCTTTAGGTATGCCCACTCTGCTGAAAATTTTGATAAGCCCTGCTGCCACTTTTGAAGCTGTGGCAGTACACACTGGAACTGCTTCTGTGTATTGAGTAGCATAGTCGCATACTACCAGGATAAATCTATTACCCTTTTCACTTTCGTCTAAAGAACCAACCACATCCACTGTAATTCTCTCAAAAGGCACATCTATCAAGGGTAGGGGCACCTTGTCTTTTCTAGTGACTGGGGCTACTTTCTGACACTCAGCACAATAATTACAATAGGTTGCAACATCTTCATGAATTCCTGACCAGTAAAATCTGTACAGCAATCTGGCAAGGGTGTGATCCCTCCCTGAGTGACCAGCCATAGGACTATCGTGTGCTATCTGTAACAACTCTGTTCTATACTTCTGTGGAATAACCAATTGTTCTGTCTGTTCCTGTGTCTGAGGTTTAACCCAAACTCTGTACAGTAACCCATTAAATTTTTTATACATCGATTCACCCTGTTTTGGTTTCACCCCCAGATGCTTAAAATAACCCTGGAGAGAAACATTGTTAGCTTGCTCTGAAAAAGAAAATCATTGTAACCTCCTTGCAAATGGGGGTTCCCAAAAGACTTCCAGGAGCTTGCTCGAATGCTCCAAGCCTGAATGGTGTTTGGCGTTTAAGCCATTTATCAGTGAGTGTTTTTAGAGCCTCTGGTACTGTCTCTTTAAGAGCTGTCTGCTTGCAGACATAATTAGTTTGTATGGGGGGACTGTGTGCTTTCTGTTTGAGTCACCCGAGCTGCTGCCAATTCACTCCATTTTTGCAGTCACTAGGAGTGCAAAGGAACCTATCTGAAAGATGTAACTGTTTGCCAGAAATCATTTACAGTAATAATGAATTACAGTTTGTCTAACCTGCTTTCTTTGCAGTCAGAACTGTGTTTGCCTAGTTCCCCATTCTGGTTTTGAACTGCTGAACTGGACCAATCAGTGTGGGGTAAGCTAGCTCTAAAATGGTGCCTTGACTAATCAGAACTTGGACTCATAATCTGAGCCAGCCACAAGAGGATTGTATGGGCAGTGACTTGGGAGATGTAGTTTAGACTGCGCCTTTTGACCAACAGGAGCAGTCTATTGTGAGTGACAGCCAATCCAGTCAAGAACTGGGAGGAACTCAAAGGAAGTGCCCGGTTTTGTCTGTTGGAGTTTCAGTTTAGCTCTGGCAGTGAAGGGGAAAGGAACCCTGTGTCTTTCAGTGCACAGTTTTGGTCAAAAAATGTGTAAGGTCCAGAGTTCCGTCTGCAGCTTGTGTAACTGCTTGTTAGGGACTAAATCCGTCCTGTGAAGAGAATCAAAGGATATCTGAAGAGTAGAAACCAGGCTCACCCTGTAGAAGACTGGAGAAATTGCCAAATTGCACTCGGTCTGTCAGGACTTGAATCTGCTGTGTGTTCTCCCGGGTATTGTGCAGTAATTGCGATTGGGATAGAGAAGCAGCCTGCCTGTTTGCCATATAAATGTGTGAGGAGTCTTGTGGAGCTCAAGAGTAGCCCTGCTGACACTGAAGGACCCTATCTTGTTTGGAGGTCGTGAGTACTAATTCAGGGTCGCTCCCTGTTGAATTGCCACATTAAATCCAAATGGAATCACTGTACTGCTGACTGTTTAAACTAATTTTTCTTTTCACTGTGTGAAAGGGCCCCTACCAGCTGCCACGGTTTGGACTAGCCACTAGGGTTTGGGTACCCAGGGACAGTAACTGGTAGGGATAGGCCTGTGCACAGAGCCATAGGTAGATAGTAAAGGATAAGCTAATTAACCTGATTTCCCCTGTCCTTGTTATATCCCCTAAATAAATCAGAGCTGCTTGTTTCAGCAAAGTTATACTGCCTGAGGTATTTGTCTATGTTAAAGTACTGTACTGTGATTGTTGCACTGTATCTTATTTCACAGGAGGTCCCAGTGCCGGACTAGTCCTGGGGGTAAGTGTATACTGTGAAGGTAATTCTGATATATTGTGTGGGCCACTAGTGGGAAGAAAGGGGGGTTGCAGTGTCCCAGAGGGCTGTGACCAAGTAAGTTTAACTATTGCAAACCCTGACCTCTGGGTGGAGGCACCCGCCATTGGATCCAGGCCCCTCAACCTGTTAGTGGCAAATCAGGCAGGGGTAGTAGCCCCTGGGATAGCGCCATCTAGGGGTTACATCATAATCAGTTATCAGCTTAGTTTCAACATTTTCATATTTTAACCCTTCATGTCCATCAGTCATTTGTTGCCACAGTTCTTCAGGCATCGTCTTTCCTGGATTTCTGGATCTTTAAGCTGTGCTCAAACAAGTCTGAATCAAAATCACTGAAAAGAAAAGTGTCCCCACCATTTGAGATTTTCTTTGCCTGAGCTCTTGTCATCACAGCTGCTGAAACATCAGGATATAGTCCTCCTTTGATTAACTCAGTAAATCCTAGAAAGTCATTTCAAATAATCACACGTACAGGTAACTTAGGTACTATCCCCACTTTCATTTGGTGTGACGCCCAGTTAACAGTCAGAATCACGTGGGTGGTGGGATAGTATTGAGTGTCCCCATGGATGCAGATGACACCATTACCTGGTCCTCTTGCACAGTGTTTTCCCAGCACTTGCAAGACGCACTAGGGTCTGTCTGTTTCCGGAATCAATGAGTCCCTTCACAATCTTATCCCCCACCTTCACATCTGTTAAGTACTTGCCCCAATGTGCCAAAGATAAATCTGCTCTAGTGCCACTCTCCTTACTACGGCAGTTTCTTGCAATATGGCCTGGCTTATTACAGTTATAGCAAATGACGTCTTTGGGCCCGGATTTGTTACCCCCTCCAGAGTTCTTATTAGGCTTGGAGTTTAAAGGGGAAAAAGAGTGTCTTACCGGTGCTTGGCTGTTACCTCACTGCTGTGGCATCTGTCTGGCCATTTGGTAGTTCTAGGCCAAAGAAACAGCCTTTTCTCCACTCTCTGGTCGGTGTTTCTTTACCCAAAGCTGCACATCTGTAGGCAGGATGTTGATGAATTGCTCCATGGCAAATGTGTCGATGATCTGTGGGACTGTTTTTCTCCCTGGTTGGATCCATTTTATCAGGAATTCTCTGAGTCGGGTGAAGGCTTCTTGAGGATTGTGAACCGAGTTGTACCTCAGAGATCAAAATCTCTGCCTGTAGGTCTCTCCGGAGATGTCATACCTTTTCAGGATTTCGTTTTTCATCAGGTCATAGTTTTCTGACTGTGCAGAGTCCATATTGCTGTATGCAAGTTGGGCTTTTCCTGTCAGGTAGGGTACCAGTCTGATTGTCCATTGCTGCTTTGGCCATTGGCAGGCTGCGGCAACTCTTTCAAAAGTTGTCGGGTATGCCTCAGTATCATCTGAGGGGCACAACTTTGTAAGTTTAAAGGCTTTTAAGTTCTTGTGTTTTGTTGCTCATCTGGATCTGTGCCAAATCCTCTGCCTTTGATAGCTTGCAAGGCATCCAGCCATCGCTTCTCCTATCGCTGCATCTCTTCTCTCCTCTGTGCTTCTAAACATTGAATCTCTTTTTCTCTCTGTTTCTCCATCTCTTTTTGTTGTATAGCCCACCATTTGAAAAAGTCCATCAGGCTTTCAGGTTCTATCACTGCCTGTTCTTTTTCCATAACTTGTGCTGGCTGTACAATCTCAGCTTGGATTTCTGTCTCTGCTAGTTTGGCTGCCATTCTCCTGGTAACCATTCCTGGACTTGCTGCTGCAGAATCCATGCCTTTCTCTATGCTTCCCTGGTACTAGGTACCCATGAACAAAACTCCTGGCTTAGAGTGTGCATGGCGTAAATCCCACTTAGGCTGACACCATCTGTTATCGAAATACAGGTCAGGGAGCATAGGAAAAAAAACAGCAGCAGTTGTAAAATTCGCAAAAAATATTTATTTACACTAGCAGTAACATAAAAAAATAAACTTGTTCAGAATAACTATTTACAAAGGAAGAATAAACAGCAGATTCATCAGAGTTTTCCTTCAATCTCTGTGTGCCCATCTGCAAGCCATTGCAGCTCTGTCTTTTTATAAGTCCTTGCAACAACCCCCCTTCTTAACAAGCATCCTGTTTTTTTCTAAAATGTCCTTGTAAGTATCAGGCAGGTGCTGCTAGAACACAGTGTCCCAAAACTTAGGCCCCTTTGCCACAGCTCTTCTGTAAAAGGCTTAAAAATTGCACTCAGGTAGCCTCTTGAGTTTCCAATAGCTTTTTGCAATCATCTCAAACTGTAATTATATACATTTCAAAAATTAACACTATATAATTTCTAAACAAAGGGACCCCAATATCAGTTACATTTCCACATAATGATTTGCATAGATTTTTATATCAGCAGATATACAAGGGAGGAAAAGACAAACAGCAAGGGAAGACTGAGAGATAGCGAGAGGCAAGTAATTGCGAGACTGTCAGGGTGATCAAGTCCTAGGTCTTACAGGAAAATTTGGCTGTGCAACCAGAGAAGAGACAGAAAAGGAGAGAATAGAACAGATTCCTGCATTCAAGCTCTTTCAATAACAACTGGGACATGGTCCTAGTCCACCCTGTCACAAGGTGGATGTGCCACCAACTGAGCCATGCTGACACAAAGATAAGCCTCGACATCTTTCTGCCTTCCAAGGCAATCACAGTGTAGCTGGGTAGTAGGGGAGGTAAGAAATCCCCATAAATTAGTAGATGTTTACACAGAATACTTTTCATTCGCCCCTCCTTATGAAGCAGAGGAGATGGGTATTATATGTCCCTTCCAACCTTAAATTATTATCCCCCTACCTATGGATCCAATGACATTTGCTGTACTCCCCTTCATTTGAATCCCCATCCTTCCTAGTTGCACTTAGTTGCAACCTCCGTCTGAGGGTGCTTCTCCCAGTGAACTAATCTTACATCAGCATATAAAATACTCCATCTCAGTTGGGCTATCCCCTGGGTTAACAAACTATAAGCAAAATCCATCCTGAGCAGTTTATTCCCTGTGTGACCTTGAGCAAGTCAGTTGCCCTCCCTGTGCTTCAGACTTACCCCTACAGTAGCTGAACCTCACTGAAAATGAGATGCTGCATCACAGTTGGGCCAGCTCTGGGAAAAATAAGTAAAACTTATTAAAATAAAACTGAGGTTGCAGATATAAAATCAATCCATGTTTGCAAGGGTAAATAGTCCCCCCTCCCCAGTTGCTAGCTCTTGGCATTTACAGTGCAGTTAGAGATAACCAGGTCCCAGGTCTGTAAAAAAACAAAACAAGTATTTGTCAATGCCAACCATGTTTGCTTACATGCTGTTAGAAGTTAGAACAACAGTATCTTGAGGCTACGGGCAGACCTTTCTTACCCCAGTAGCCACTGTTTTGTGGACTTGGTTTCGACTGGGCTAAGGGATATTGGGTTCCCTATTCAGAGCTGGCCATGTGTGAGCCACAGCAATTAGCGCACAGCCGGCTTGGAGCCCATATTCAGACAATTAGCATGCTCTAACTGAAGCACACTGTCTCGATTTGGGGCCATGTCTGCGTAATACATACAGTAGTATGCACTACAGTGAAATAGTCCCTGACTGAATATGGTCCACTGGAAATAGCACAGCCCAAACAGGATAGTGCCAGGGCTCCTGTGGGGCATATTCGGCCCTCCCAAGCTAATGAGCCCCTTGGGCATGCAAGCCTTTGTGGGTCACATGCATGTGCATTATGGGCACATCAGCATGTGTGCACAGCCTCCTAGAGCACCCAGCTTGTATCTCTCTTGAATATTCCTGATTGTCTAGTGGTCCCCCACCTCCTGACTGCCCGCCCTGTAGCTGTCTTGAATATTCAGCTGAGATGTAATATATTATTTTCAGTGGGGGCCCTGCTTTAAAACATTTTTACCATGTATTTAGCCAGAACAGCATAGCTAAGATGTAGTATATTGTTTTCAATAGAGCTCTGCTTTTACCCATTTTTAAAGTGCATTTTACCAGGATAGCCCAACTGAGATACAATAGCTCATTTTCAAGTGATGTCCTGATTTATACATTTGTACACTGTATTTACCCAGGACCGTACAGTTCAGCTACTATATCTCATTTTCAGTGGGGTCCTGCTTTGACCTATTTTACACTCTATTTACCCTGGTTAGCACTGCAGAGATGCACAATCTCATTTTCAGTGGAGCCCAGCTGTTACACATTTTTACAATATATTTACCTAGGATAGCCCAGATGAGAAGTTACTTCTCATTTTTTGTGGGGTCCAGCTTTTGCAATATACTTTTTCCAGGATAGGCTAGCACAGATACACATCTTTCAGTGGGTCTCTGCTGTACTGGGTTCTGCATTTGCAAATTTTTACTATATGTTTACTCAGGAACGAACAGCTGAGATGCAATATCTCATTTGCAATGGGGTCCTCCTTTTTATACATCTTTAGATTGTATTGACCCAGGATGCCACAGCGGAGATGCAATATCTTATTCTCAGTCAGGGTCCTGCTTTTACCCATTTTTACAATGTATTTAACCAGGGTAGGCCAGCCGAGATGCAAACTCTCGTTTTCGGTGGGGTTCTGTTTTATAGTGTAGTTTTTGCCAGGACAGACCAACTTGGATGCATGCGTTCAGCAGTGGTCTGCTGTAATGAGGTCCTGCTTTTACCTACTTTTACTAAATATTTACCCAGCATACAGCAGATTAAATGCAGTATCTCATTTTCAGTGGAGTCCTGCTTTTACACATGTTTACACTGTATTTACTCAGGATAGCAAATTTAAGAACCAATATGTCATTTTCAGTGTGGTTGTGCCTTTATCTATATTTTCGACTGTATTGACCCTGTATAGCACAGTCTTTACAATGTATTTTGCCAGAATAGCATAGCTAAGATACAATATATTTTTTTTAATGGAGCCCTGGTTTTACCCATATTTTTAAATGTATTTTACCAGGATAGCCAGGCCGAGATGCAGTATCTCATTTTCAATGGAGCCCTGTTTTTACACATTTTTACATGGTATTTACCCAGGAGAGGAAAGCAGTGATGCAGTATATCATGTTTAGTGGGGGCCTAACTTCAAACATTTTTACAATCTGTTTAAACTGGATAGCCCAGCTGAAGGCAGTTTCTCATTTTCAGTAGGGTTCAGTTTTTATGGTGTATTTTACCCAGGGTAGACCAGCATAGGTGCAATATATAATTTGCAGCAGGGTCCTGCTGTTACACATTTTTATACTTCATTTCAATTCAATTTTTATTTTACCAGGAATAACACCATTGAGAAGGCTCATTTACAAGGTGGTTCTGGATGGACACAACAAAAAAGGCAAATACAATACTTACAGTGAATAAGAACAATACAATGGACATTATGTTTGTACAAATGGTCAGTGGTATTTACCCAAGATAGTAGAGGTGAGATGCAATCTCTGTTTTCATTGGAGTCCTGCTTTTAGAATGTATTTATCTGGGACAGATCAGCTCAAATGCAACACCTCCTTTACAGTAGGGCTCTGCTATAGGGTCCTGTTTTACTCAGTATATACAATATATTTACCCAGGATAGCCAAGCTGAGCTGCAATATCTTATTTTCAGTAAGATTCAAACTTTTTCCCATTTTTATAACGTATTTACCCAGGACAGTCCAACTGAGAGGCAATATCTAATTTTCAGTGAGCTCTGACATTTTGGCACCACATTTCCAACATAGTCTTTTTATGGCCCAAATTTCTGATCAAGAGAAGGGGAATTTTATAAATTTTGTCCTAAAGGTGATTTTGCTGAACGAGTGAGAAAACTTGTTTTGGATGGGAGTTTAAGAATGACACCTGTTATATTCATGAGGTGGGGTATCAAAAGGGCAATACTGAATATTTGGGACCAACATCTGCAAAATCACAAACTTATGAGTAAACACTGAAAAAATTCAGCAGGCTTTTCCAAAGTTGGATGGAGCCACTAAGTACTGGAACTCACAGTTCCCGCATCTCACCTTTGACTGGAGTAAGCTTTGGCAAAACACGTATATGTATTTGACTCAAGACCGCTTGCGTCTTGCCCAATTCAACATTCTCAATAACTTATATTATACCCCAGTCAAACTGGTCAAGATGCACAGAAGTGAATCTTCATTGTGTGCCGGTGTGGGGCTTTCAAGGGTACCGCTACCATATTTTTGGGGAGTGCCCCAAAGTGGCCACACTGTGGTCTGCTATACAGCAGAATGTGGAAACTCTTGCTGGATCTTGAGGTTTTTTTTTAACTTCAGGTTTATTGTAGATCAGATGAACATAACTGTTATTTCAGTATCAATAGTTACAGACTTTTCATCTGATTAGTAAAAAACATCTCACCTTTCTCAAGAAATACAGTCATTGTACAGATTCTTTCCTTAAGTTTTAAAAAGGATGTTACAATAAATAAAAAAAACAACTTCTGACACGGTAGCTGCTCGTTCTAAAACTTATTTTAACCAATTTAAATTAATCAAATTAAAATATAAAGTGCATTCAACTTTAAACAAACCAAGTGAACTTAGGCATTTTAGGACTCTAAGCTTCTTCCTTAATTTTACTTGCCTTCACCAGACTTTCTTAGATATTGCTAAGGGGCATCGGACATACTGTAACTTGTGTATATCGATGCCAGGGTGACCAAATATTAATGAAACTCTCCCTACACTGCCTCAAGGTATAGGTGATTTGTTCCATTGTTTCTAGCTGCAGCATTCTAGCCTTCCAGTCCTCAATTGTGTGAGGGAGATGGGAAAGCCACCTCGATGTGATTGACTTTAAAGCTGCCGCCCTCATCATGTGAGACAATTTCCTGGATTGTCTTGGCCCTGTGAGTAAGGTTGGAAGGCCTAAGATCAGGTCCTCCCCTGTGAAAGGGATCTGTTGGCCTGTAATGGTTTGTATGTGATCATATACCTCCCTCCAGAATGGAAGCAACACTGGACAATCTCAGAAAATGTGTGTTTGAGACCCCTTGGCCCGACAACCTCTCCAACAGAGATCTGATTGATTTGAACCAAAGTGTCTTGTTGTAGAAGGGGTAAGGAAGTATCTTAAAGAGGACAGGAAATTATTTCTAATTGGTAGCTGTCTGTAATGTTCCCATTTACAGACATGATATCCATAAGCCTAAATGATCCACATGTAACTGTACCTGAATAAAAACTGATATGAAAAACTGTACTTAGCATTGTTTTGTTTTTATGGGCAGCATTCTGTTATAGTTCTCTTCATGGAACCTGTTATCTGGAATTTTAACAATGCCATGGTTTGAGAAAAGAACTTTAAGTGTGTTCTGATAGGACACTAGCTCATGTTTAGCATTCTGTACACAAACTATGACATGGTAAAAACTCCAAATTACCGGTTCCAAGAAGAGAACTGTGTAGAATGTTGTCCATAGAAAGAAAACAACTGAAAACACAGTTTTTCACATCAGTGTTTGTTAAGGTACAGTTAAATATGGCTCATGTGGAGGCAAGTCTTCATTTCTCTTACTAGGAACATTGCTAACTGCTGCCAATTAGCACAGATTTCCTGTCCCCTTTAAAAGTATCTTCCAATTGAATTCTCTCCAGGTTGGAGAACTGGTCACCTGCCACCCCCTGCTTAATCTCATGTCCCAGAAATGCTGGGAAATCGAGATAGACAGTTAATTTTCCCATCTCTGTTTCACCAGGTCTAGGCCTGTGCTGTTGGTACTAATCAGAACTTTATAGAGCTGGGAGAGGGGATGCAGAACATCTTTAATTGTGATGTTAAAATAAAAATAGTTTTCAAGCTGTGTTTTTTCTCTATTAATTTTTTGCATTCTATTCTGAGAGAGAATATAATGTCAGACTTGAAAATATCTAAATTGATCTTCCTTACGAAGATTACATTTTTCAGTTAACTGTGCAAATGACAAACAATGGTCATTGTTTGTGCACCGTGCAAACGTAGAGAGGCGGTTTGTGGCCCAATATCTATAACACATGTAACCCCTAGATGGCACTATCCCAGGGGCTACTACCCCTGCCTGATTTGCCACTAACAGGTTGAGGGGCCTGGATCCAATGGCGGGTGCCTCCACCCAGAGGTCAGGGTTTGCAATAGTTAAACTAACTTGGTCACAGCCCTCTGGGACACTGCAACCCCTTTCTTCCCACTAGTGGCCCACACAATATATCAGAATTACCTTCACAGCATACACTTACCCCAGGTCTGGTTCCGCACTGGGACCTCCTGTGAAATGAGATACAGTGCAACAATCACAGTACAGTACTTTAACATAGACAAATACCTCAGGCAGTATAACTTGCTGAAACAAGCAGTTCTGATTTATTTAGGGAGATATAACAAGGACAGGGGAAATCAGGTTAATTAGCTTATCACTCTAATAATCTACCTATGGCTCTGTGCACAGGCCTATCCCTATCAGTTACTGTCCCTTGGGTACCCAAGCCCTAGTGGCTAGTCCAAACTGTGGCAGCTGGTAGGGGCCCTTTCACACAGAGAAAAGGAGAATTAAACAGTCAGCAGTACAGTAATTCCATTTGGATTTAATGTGGCAATTCAACAGGAGCGACCCTGAATTAGTACTCACGACCTCCAAATAAGATAGGGTCCTTCAATGTCAGCAGGGCTCACTTGAGGTATACAAACCTCTTCACACATCCATATAAAAGAAAGCACTATACCAGGCAGGCTGCATCTGTATCCCGATCGCAATTACTGCACAATACCCGGGAGAACACACAGCAGATTCAGTTCCTACCAGACCGAATGCAACTTTCAGCAATTCCTCCAGTCTTCTACAGGGTGAGCCTGGTTTCTACTCTTCAGAGATCCTTTGATTCTTTTCACAGGACGGATTCAGTCCTAACAAGCTGTTACACAAGCTGCAGACCGGAACTCTGGGCTCACACACGCTTTTTGACTAAAACTGCACACTGAAAAGCACAGGGCTCCTTCCTTCTCTTCACTGCCAAACTCAACTGAAACTCCAACCGACAAAACCGGCACTTCCTTTGAGTTCCTCCCAGTTCTTGACTGGATTGGCTGTCACTCACAATAGACTGCTGCTGTTGGTCCAAAAAGGCACTGAAGTCTAAACTACATCTCCCAGAGTCACTGCCCATACAATCCTCTTGTGGCTGGCTCAGATTATGAGTCCAAGTTCTGATTCGTCCAAGGCACCATTTTAGAGCTAGCTTACCCCACACTGATTGGTCCAGTTCAGCAGTTCAAAACTAGAATGGGGAACTAGCAGACACAGTTCTGACTGCAAAGAAAGCAGGTTAGACAAACTGTAATTTCATTATTACTCTAAATAATTTCTGGTAAACAGTTACATCTTTCAGATAGGTTCCTTTGCACTCTAGTGACTGCAAAATGAAGTGAATTGGCAGCAGCTCGAGTGGTACTCAGAGAAGCACACAGTCCCCCATACAAATAATTATGTCTGCAAGCAGACAGCTCTTAAAGAGACAGTACCAGAGGCTCTAAAACACTCACTGATAAATGGCTTAAATGCCAAACACCATTCAGGCTTGGAGCATTCAAGCAAGCTCCTGAAGTCTTTGGGAACCCCCATTTGCAGGGGGTTACACCTTCCTGGCCTGGGAAAGCTTGACGTCCGGTCAAGCAAGTACCCTCATAAGTTTCAACTGCAACCATATACATTTGCATTAGGCTCGCACATGTAATCATCAGTCAATATATCATTTTACCAAGAACACATTTCTGAAACATTGCAGTAGTCACTCTTTACACAGTATTACACACACATTGTACCATAACTCAAGTTATTACCTCTTGTACATGAAACCTGAAGAGAGGGGGCCTTCCTATCAGTTACCTTTGGGCTGGACGGGCAAGGACACCATACTTAGAGGGCAACACAAGTAACTTGGAGTTAGCACTGACGCTCAGTTTGGGCAATGAGCTCGGGGACATACACTCCTTTATGGACAACATTGAGAGGCAATCCACAGGCCTCCCAAGGGAATCATAACTGAGGTGCACCACAGGCTTTACAGCTCGACCAGTCTTTCTAGGGGGAACTGTTATAGTCTCTGCACTCTGAGCCTCATTTTCAGCATTGTCTTCACTTGTCAGGGGAGTCTCCATGGGGGTAGAGAGGCTAGAACTTGGGGCACTTTCAGCTCCAGGAGTTACAGTTTCTGAGTCCACAACATTTGGCTCGCATGGAGAGCTTTCGGACACTGGCAGTGGACTGTCAGGGCACTCAAAATACTCTTCTTGTTCGGTGTATCACCAGTCTGCCCTAATCTATCATTTTCCTCCCTGAAAGCTCAAACAGTTCAACCATGCACAATGATTCCATTTCATCTGATCTGATGCTTTGCACTTCACTTTCTGGGAGCATTGGCTCCAGGGATGAAGCTGGGGCTTAGACAGTCCAGAAGGCCCAGCTTTGTCTCCAGTTTTGACTAGGAGATTGCCCGAAACAATTGACTCAGTTCGTAAGAAAGATAGTATTCAAAGTCACTCTACTTTCTTCCGATATGGACTGACAGTCATGCTCAACTGGGACTTGTGGAGGGGAACACTTTAACTTTGCTTCTGTAGGTGCAGACTTTCTTGATCTTTTCTTAGCAGCAGCTCTAGTCACTGGTCCAGAGGGGCATCTTCTAGGGCTCAGACTCAATTAAGATTTGTCCAATGGGCAGTAAATGATTTCTATGCATTGTTTTTACATCTTTGAATTATTCTCAGGCCTTACTTTGTACACTGGCAGATCATCTAGTTTGCACACTACAATGTGAGGGAGATGGTGCCATCTGTCAGCAATCTTGTGCTTGCCATGCAGTCCCAGATTTCTTAGCAATACCCGATCTCCCTCCTGGAGTTCCTGTGCTTTCACCTTTATCATACCTTTCTTTGTTGGCCAGATTTCTTTGGCAGCCATGGTTTGAGCCAGTTGGTACGCATGAGTTAGCTGGGCCTTTAACTTTTGCACATACTGTAAATAGTTGTCAGCTTGAACCCCATCAGGAGAGACCCCAAACACACATCTACTGGTAGTCGAGCTTCTTCCAAACATCAGCGGTAGGGGAGAATCTAGTGGCATCACTTTGGTGCAGTTATAAGCATGTACCAGGGTGCTAATTTGTTGGCTCCATCTAGGCTTGTCCTTTGGGTGCAGGGTGCCTAGCATATCTAGCAAAGTGCGGTTGAAACGTTCAGGCTGTGGGTCCCCTGGGGTGGTAAGGAGTGGTTCTGGACTTTGCACTCCCCACAGAGAAAGCATCTCTTTGATCAGACGACTCTCAAAGTCTCTCCTTGATCAGAATGGATTCTTTGTGGAGCCATAGTGAACAAAAAGTTTTCAAAGTACTTTGGCCACAGTGGATGCTTTCTGGTCTTGGTGGGGAAAGCTTGGGCATATCTCGTGAAATGGTCAGTGACCACCAGCACATTACTGATATTTCTTTGATCTGACTCCAAACTTAGAAAATCAATACAGACCAACTCCATGGGTGCACTGGTGGTGATGTTAACAAGGGCAGCCCTCTGGGGCAAACTTTCCTCTGTATGCAAGCGACTACAAGTTCGAATGTGTTGCTCACATCAGCCCCATCTTAGGCCAATAGAATCTGGATCTCACCAAGTCAAGTGTTCTGTCTATACCAAGGTGCCCCTGTGGTTGTGCAAGGACCTCAGTACTGAGTCTCAAAAGGCAGTGGGCAGCACTAGTTGTTTTGTCTACTTGTCCCCTCTGTCTACTGTTTCTCTGTATAACAGTTTATTGATCAGTTTCAACTTAGGACCTTCTTTGTATAACAGTGCAGTTCTCAAATCAGTGAGGCGTAATTTGGACACATCTTTTCCTGCATAGAGGGCTTCTAAAGCTGCTTTGATCATGGGATCGCAGGACTGAGCCACCGAATACTGTCATTGTCCAGCTGAGGCAGTGCACCAATGTCTATTGCAGAAAAGTGGCAATAAGCAGCAGGTATGCAATTCTCAGAGGCTCCCAAGCAATCCACCATGCAGTCCACTGCGTCCGTGGACATTTGTTCCTCCCTGTCAAACTTCCGGAGAGTGCCGAATGTCAGGTTCTGCTAATCGGACCCAATCATTCTGGGGAACAGGCCTCGGGAGAGAGCATCAGCATCTATGTGGTTCAGACCTGCTCGGTATTCGAGAGCATAGTCATATGTAGATAATGCAGAAAGCCACCTATGGCCAGTGGCATCCAACTTAGCTGAGGTCTGCACATAGGTCAAAGGATTATTGTCAGTTTTACTAGTATTTTAGCCCCATACAAGTACTCATGGAATTGGTCAACAATAGCCCACTTCAAAGCTAGGAACTCTAACTTATGTACAGGATAGTTCTTTTCGGATGGGGTCAGGCTTCTACTGGCAAAGCCACTGGTCTCAGGCCATTCTCGTGCTCTTGGTACAACAGCCCCAACCCTTGCAAGCTAGCATCAGTGTGCAGGACGTAAGGTTTTCTTGGATCGGCATAGGCCAGCACTGGAGCATGGGTAAGTTGATATATGATCTCATGAAAAACAGTCTCACAATCAGGAGTCCAGCGGGCCCCAAATACTTCACTCGGATGAAAATACACTCTTTCAGTCTTGAGGGACGCTGACTTTTGGTATTTTTTGTGGGTTGGGGGATACCCTTGAGTAAGGTTAAGTAAAGGGCGGATCACTCTTGAATAGTCCTTGATGAAGCGCCGATAATAACCACAGAATCCAGGAATCTTTGCAGTTCTTTTAGATTTTTGGGCTGTGGCCAGGTGGTCAAGGCCTCAACTTTACTTGGGTCGGTCTCTATTCCTCGGTGGATACTATGTGTCCCACATACTTTACTGATGTTTGAAAGAATTGACACTTATCAATGGACAGTTTAAGGCCAGTCCTCCAGTCGGTCCAATACCTTAAATAATCTGCTCTCATGTTCCTCCAGTGAGCTGCCAAACACAATGACATCATCTAGGTATACCAGGCACTCTAGTGTTCATGTCCCCACTGCACGCTCCATCAATCGTTGAAAAGTGGCTGGGGCACCTGAAATCCTTGAGGCATCCTCATGAATTCATAGAAGCCCGGACAGATAAAGGCCGTCTTCTCACGGTCCTCTGGGGCCATCGGGATCTGGTAGTACCCACTGCGGAGATCCAGCACAGAGAACCACTTGCTCCCGTTTAGGCAGTCCAAAGCATCCTGAATGCGGGGCATTGTGTACTGATCAGGGATAGTCCGCCGGTTTAAGGTGAGATAATCCACACACATCCTTACTGTTCCATTCTTTTCCTCACTACCACAATGGGGAAGCATAAGGGCTTCTGGATTCTTGTATTACACCAGCAGCTAACATCTCTTGCAGATGCCGTCTCACATCATCTATGTCAGCAGGTGCCAGGCGTCGAGACCTCTCACGAAATGGTCTTTCGTCATGCAGCCGGATATTGTGCTCAGCTCCTTGTACGATCCTACATCCCATTCCTTTAAAGAAAACACCTGGTCTCTGGGCAAGCTTCTCACTGATCCTCACTTTCCATTCAGCTGGCAGCGGAGTCGCCGAAATCAAACAAGTCAGGCGTTACTCTGTCATTCTTCCTTGAACTCTTGCTGCTGGTAGCACTGCAGTGTCTGCACAATGCACATTAGCCAGGATGCAACCTCTGTTTACTCGAATGTCTCTTTCAGACACATTATGAACTTGGACCATTACCCTTCTGGCATAAGCATGGGCTCTAGCGGGCAAAATACTAGGCTTGACCAGCAGTCCCTCTGGCAATTTTCCATCGCCTGGTGCATCCAACATTAATATTTTATTCTTAACATCCTTTCTGATACGGACCTCTCCCTGTAAGGTACACTGGGCATTTGGCGCCAGGATCAGAGACTCAGGATCCTTCTTCCATACAATTCCGACCGTTCCTCTGGTTCTGTTTTTCAGCATCTCTCTGTGCCTCATAGGCCTTCTTAATTAAAGCCGAACTCTTAAAGCTCTACTAGTCTTTGACCCTGTTTTCATAACACAACTGTGCCAGCCTTCTGAACATATGAGCATTTGTTCCAATCAACAAAGGGACACCATCATACAGTCCAGTGGGGGACACACTAAGGCTAGGGTCTCTACTTGTTCGCCACTCCAGCCACGGAGGTGGGGAAAGACAGCCAAATTCGGATATACCCGGAATAGGGGTAGGCCTTCTCACTTAACCCCCATACATGCAGTCCTTCTAATGGTTGTAAGGGTACGTCTGACAAATGCTTCTGATACCAATCCTGGAACATAATTGTCACTTGGGAGCCACTGTCTAATACAGCTGTTGTAGACACTCCATTCACCTTTACAGTGGTCTCCATGGAGGGACCCACTATTCTGGACCAGTCTGGAGAGGCGGTAGTGGGGGCCTGGGCAACTGACCTTGCCACAAAAGGACGTGAATTAGCATTTTTGGTGCCCTCACTGGGATCATGTCGTGCACCTCTTAACCACTGATTTCTTCTCCAAGCTTCCTTGTAGCCTATATGAACTTTGTCAGTGTCTTTTGGGGACTGGCATTCCCTTTTCATGTGCCCATCTTTCCCACAGTTATAGCAAAACATACTTTCTGGAGTTTGAGCTGGCCGAGGCGCCACACTGGGAGCCAGGGCGGGGTATTACTAACTGGAAACCTTGGTGCCATCTCTGTCTCGTCGTGATAAGCATTTGGAGACATCTCGTCAGTTTCTCCACTTCCATGGTCAAGGAATCGAGTTCGAGCTGTTATCAGCAGGAGATACATGGGTGGGTACCCCACCCCCATAGTAGACTCAGTCGGATATAGGTCAGGGCCCGTACTTGCAGGCGTGGCCTTCATAAAGGGACTGTTTTGAATTCCCGGATCTCTCTCAACAGTTCGCCCCATTGTGACATATCTTTTCCTTGTCAGAGCACTCATTGACTGCCAACCTCTGCCCCTGAACTTCACTTGATGGGTCACCCTCAGTCACTCGAATTCGTAGCCGCAGCTATTGGTGCAGGTCCTCCGAGGGTCGTCTTTCTCAACTCCTCAATTTCTCTCATTAACTCATCATAGGAGGGTGGGGATTCCAGTCGATCTGCCAGGCGAACTGAAGCAACAGCAGTTCTGAAGAAGGGCAGACTTAAGGATCCTGTCCAGCCTGGTTCGGTCCAGTTCAATCGCTAGCAAACTACCTTTTCTGAGGCATTCTTGCAACAATTTTTCCAGCCGAGATACATACACAGACAACAACTCCCCTTGGTACTGTTGTGCATCTCTTACTCTCCACCATAGGTCCTCATCAGAATCTGGGCTCCCATACACATTCTCCAAGGCCTCAAGATAGGCCTGTGCAGTCGCTTCAGGGTTACTGGCCCGTTTAGCACGGATGGTAGCCAGGCAGGACCGTGAGGTCTTACTAACCCTCTTTCGCTTTCGCCTTCCGAGCATTGCCATTCTAGCACTTGGGGGCAACATAGTTCTATCCAGGTCTCCAGTCATCCTCCCTTGGGTGTGGGAGGTGCCAGAGAAGATCCTCAACCTTCGTAAGAGTCGTGACTAATGGCAGGTGCAGAAATAGGAGTCTGCATTGGTTCAGCCACCATTACGGGCACTGGAGCAGGAGAGGGTGTTGGGAGGAACACCCCAGGTGGTAAGAATAGTTTCTTCAAGTCCTCCACAGTTTTCCCTCTCCCAGCAACCATTCAGCAAATTTTTCCTCAAAGTTTCAGATAGTGGTGGGGCTGATTCCCCAGGTCTTTACTGTCCTTAGTTATCACTCTCCAAGCAGTGAGGGCTCCCTCTGGGGTAATGGTCTGTGGCACTTTGGAGCTATCTATGGGATCCTTAAACTCTACTAGGGCCAGGAAAGTGTGGGTGAGCAGATTAGCATGCCGACCCACCACCACAGGGTTTTGTAAACCTTCCACCTTGGAAAGTACTCCTGCACAGTGTCCGTATTGATACCCAGGGGATGTCCAGGATAAGCATAGCATTTTGGGGGTCGATCTCCTCCCAGTACACCACTCCACCAGCGGTGCACAGCCACTTCTGTCGGGTACCCATTTTTTCTTAACAGTGGTTCGTAAATATGGCCACTAGAGGACACACAATCCCAGCGGTGAGCCTCCAAGATGTAACCCTAGATGGCACTATCCCAGGGGCTACTACCCTGCCTGATTTGCCACTAACAGGTTGAGGGGCCTGGATCCAATGGTGGTGCCTCCACCCAGAGGTCAGGGTTTACAATAGTTAAACTAACTTGGTCACAGCCCTCTGGGACACTGCAACCCCTTTCTTCCCACTAGTGGCCCACACAATATATCAAATTACCTTCACAGTATACACTTACCCCCAGGTCTGGTTCGGCACTGGGACCTCCTGTGAAATGAGATACAGTGCAACAATCACAGTACAGTACTTTAACATAGACAAATACCTCAGGCAGTATAACTTTGCTGAAACAAGCAGTTCTGATTTTTTGTGGAGATATAACAAGGACAGGGAAATCAGGTTAATTAGCTTATCACTCTAATAATCTACCTATGGCTCTGTGCACAGGCCTATCCCTATCAGTTACTGTCCCTGGTACCCAAGCCCTAGTGGCTAGTCCAAACCGTGCAGCTGGTAGGGCCCTTTCACACAGAGAAAAGGAGAATTAAACAGTCAGCAGTACAGTAATTCCATTTGGATTTAATGTGGCAATTCAACAGGGGCGACCCTGAATTAGTACTCACGACCTCCAAATAAGATAGGGTCCTTCAATGTCAGCAGGGCTCACTTGAGGTACACAAACCTCTTCACACATCCATATAAAGAAAGCACTATACCAGGCAGGCTGCATCTGTATCCCGATGCAATTACTGCACAATACCGGGAGAACACACAGCAGATTCAGTTCCTGACAGACCGAATGCAATTTTCAGCAATTCCTCCAGTCTTCTACAGGGTGAGCCTGGTTTCTACTCTTCAGAGATCCTTTGATTCTTTTCTCAGGGCCAGTTCAGTCCTAACAAGCTGTTACACAAGCTGCAGACGGAACTCTGGGCCTTACACGTTTTGACTAAAACTGCACACTGAAAAAGCACAGGGCTCCTTCCTTCTTCACAAACTCAACTGAAACTCCAACCGACAAAAACCGGCACTTCCTTTGAGTTCCTCCCAGTTCTTGACTGGATTGGCTGTCACTCACAATAGACTGCTGCTGTTGGTCCAAAAGGCACTGAAGTCTAAACTACATCTCCCAGAGTCACTGCCCATACAATCCTCTTGTGGCTGGCTCAGATTATGAGTCAAGTTCTGATTCGTCCAAGGCACCATTTTAGAGCTAGCTTACCCCACACTGATTGGTCCAGTTCAGCAGTTCAAAACTAGAATGGGGAACTAGCAGACACAGTTCTGACTGCAAAGAAAGCAGGTTAGACAAACTGTAATTTCATTATTACTCTAAATAATTTCTGGTAAACAGTTACATCTTTCAGATAGGTTCCCTTTGCACTCTAGTGACTGCAAAATGAAGTGAATTGGCAGCAGCTCGAGTGGTACTCAGAGAAGCACACAGTCCCCCCATACAAACTAATTATGTCTGCAAGCAGACAGCTCTTAAAGAGACAGTACCAGAGGCTCTAAAAACACTCACTGATAAATGGCTTAAATGCCAAACACCATTCAGGCTTGGAGCATTCAAGCAAGCTCCTGGAAGTCTTTTGGGAACCCCCATTTGCAGGGGGGTTACACACAGATCTGACCTGGGGGGGATAAACATTGGTTTGAAACGTATTAATGATAAGGGACCCAGCCCTTCTGGAGTTTGAGTGATCCTTCTAAGTTTCTTGAGAATTACTAGAGAATGACAAACCCAAGGGTCTGTTACTGACCCTGACAAATTTAAGGGTATACCATTGGTTGGGAGAGCCCAAAGAGCCCAACTTTTAAGTGAGGCCTCCTCTAAATGGTACCAACTGGAATCTTCCCTGCGTTTGATCCAGGTACATAACTGAGCCCCCCCGGTCACCAGAAAATACAGGTAAAAGTGAGGGAGGGCTAGTCTGTCCCCATCTCTGGGTGTTTGTAGTATATTTCTGGACAGTCTTGTTTTTTTCCGGTTCCAAATAAATCTCTGGGTCTCCTTCAAGAGATCTGCCCAGAACTTTCTGGGAGGTTGTATTGGGAGAGTCTGAAACAAAAAGAGAAACCTAGGTAAGGTGTTCATTTTAAGAACCTGTGTTCTCCCATACAAAATCAGGGATAATAACCGCCACCGGGTCATATCTGCCTGAAGGGCCTGGAATCGTTTTAGATAGTTATTTTTATATAGGAGGGACAAATTTATTGAGACTGTAATGCCCAGATAGTGAACTGTATTTTTCCTCGCCCATGCTAAAAGGAAGGCCTTTTTAAATGCTTCGGGTGGGGACCCACTGAAAATAAGGGTTTCTCATTTAGAGAGATTGATTTTGTATCCCGCTAAAGCCCCATACTCGTCCAGAGTCTGAAGAAGAGCTGGGACCGAAGTCTCCGCGTGGGGGATGAAGAAAAGGTAATCGTCTGCGTACAAGGCTATTTTATGGGTATGCCCCTCCACCTCTACCCCCAAATATGAGGGTTTGCCCTGATATCAATCGCCAATGGGTCAAGAGACAAGGCAAGGCAAAAAGGAGCAGGGAGAGGGGGCAACCCTGCCTCGTTCCCCACAATAGGGGAAATCTCTCCAAGAGATGGCCATTTACTTTGACTCTAGCTTCTGGAGCTTTGTATAATGCCTTTATGCAATCTGTAAATCTGTCTGCTAGTCCAAACCTTTTCAAGGTCTCCTCTAAGAACACCCAGTCGACCCTGTCAAACGCCTTCTCAGCATCCATACTGATGGCTCATTGCAGAAATTTAGTGTTTTTGTGGGCTGAGATAATATTTAACATGCGCTGAATGTTATCCTGCAAGTACCGGCCTGATATAAAGCCTGTTTGGTCCCGGTGTACTAGGGAACGGACTACTAATTGTAGCCGGTTGGACATAATTCTAGTAAAGATTTTTAAGTCTACCGGGAGTAGGGAAATGGGGTGATATGATCTACAATCTTCTGGGTCCTTGCCAGGTTTAAGGATTACTGAGATTTGGGCCTGATTCCAGGAACGAGGGGCTGCTGCCTCCCACAGCTATGTATGAAAGCACTGGCAATAGGGGATCTAGAAATGCCTTGTAGAATTCTGCCACGTAGCCATCTGTCCCCAGGGCCTTCCCATTTGTCAGTTGTTTAATTTTTTGAATTATCTCTGTGTTAGAGATGTGAGCTTCCAGGCCTTGTCTCTGTTCGACCGATAAGGTGGGAAATTGAATATTGTCAAGAAAGGCGGAAATTCGTTCTTGATGTTCAGGGCCTCTCTCTGCTGAGTATAAATTCGTATAATATTCTTGAAACTGAGCAGTGATCTGCTAAGTTGACCAGAGCAGGGCTTTATCAGATTCAGATCTAAGTTTGGGAACCGCCCGGGACTACCTCTCCTTACGGAGCTGCTACGCTAGGAGTTTCCTGGCCCTGTTGCCATGTTCATAATATTTTTGTTTAGCATAGTGGAATTGGCCCTCCACTTGCAAGTCTAAAATCTTATTTAGCTTTGCTTTGATCCTAACTAGTTCCTCTTCCATATGTTGATCCCTGGTTCTTTTATGAATTGACTCTAGTCGAGAGATCTTTTTCTCCAAATCCAAACATTCCTTAATTTTAATTTCCTTATACCTAGAGGCGTACGATATTATAATACCCCTCAAGTAGCATTTTAGAGCATCCCACCTAATCCCCGCTTCCGTGTCTCCCACCAGGTTCACCTCTAAGTAATGTTTAATTGTCTGCTGTATTAAATGTTTAAATTGCTTGTGATTCAGGAGACTAACATTAAGGCGCCATAAGGACTCTGGGGGGTTCGGTGCCAGTGCTATCTCCAAGGAAGTGGTAACATGGTCTGGTATAGAAATGTTACCTATATTTGAGCCTGAGAGATAAGGCAGAACATTTGTTGATATTAAGAAAAAGTCTATCCGGGAGTACATTCTGTATTTGGGAGAGTAAAAAGTGTAGTCTCTGTTTTTAGGATTTATAAACCTCCAGGCTTTGACCAATGATAACTCTGAACCTAATCTAACAAGGGTTCTGCTAGATCTAGCAGGGCCAGAGGATTTGGAGGCCACCCTGTCTAGACTAAGATCTAGAACTGAGTTAAAGTCTCCCCCTATAAAGATTAAACTGTTAGGATCTGTTATAGAGTCTGTCAGTATTTTAGATAAAAAGGGAATCCTATCCTGCTCTGCATTTGGGGCATAAAGATTTAAAAAAACACATTTCTGACCTTTGTACTCACCCACTAGTCTCACAAATCTCCCCTCTGGGTCCAATACGGTCTGGGAGATTATAAGGGGGGTATCCCTTCTAATCAGTATGGCTGTTCCCCTTTGGTTGGTCTGTTGCTGATACTCAGTGGCGTATACTTTTCCCACCCACCCTCTACGTAGCTTTTTATGTTCAATCTGACTTAAGTGTGTCTCCTGCAGAAAGGCAATGGTGGCACGTTGTCTCAGCAGCTCTTGTATTATTCTGGTCCTCTTAACAGGACTGTTTATCCCCCTAACATTCCAAGACATTATTTTAAGGTCTGCCATGAAAGCAAGCTAATATAATATACATACTTCATCAAATCATTTGATGCCTGTGAAAATGCTCAAACAAATTGGTCATAAACATCATATAACATGAATACAACAAAACTATGTATAAAGAACATTGAAAAAACTTCAAGGTGTGTATATACCCTTGTCCACATCTTGGGAGCCATCTACGAGATGTGGCAGGAAACTAACTTTCTAGTTCCCCTATCAGAACAAATCCACACTATCGAATGGTGGGATGTCCCAACTGGATTGTATCTAGTTGCCTTTGGAAACCTCCGTCCGCCCACCGTCAAGGTTCGACTTGGTGGTTTGGTTAATTTTTCTTGTTGTTGTGGCTTTGATAAGGAGCAGGTGCAAGCCGCACCCCCGGTGCCACAGCCGGAGACAGGCACCACCCAGCACCACGGGCTGGTCCCAGGCTGTTTATCTTTACCTTTCTGGGGGGACCTCCCAGCATTTCCCCCCATTCAAAAGAACAAAAAGGGGGTCCAAGTAGTTGGGTGAACCACCCCGGCATTCGTAGCAAGTCGCCCATTACTGACCCCCCCATGGGGAGACCCCCAATCCCCTCACTACCTTGTTAAGTCCCCAGAGGCTCTTCTCCCTGATACACTTTGTTAAGATTGTTAGACCTTACTGAGCATTAAAGCACAAGAGGGGGCAACAGATCCCACAGCGTTGCCACCTAGCTTTCTCAGGCTATTTAATTATCTCTATATTTGATCCTGGAGAGATGGTTGGGGGCGCCCTTCGGCACACTTCTTCCAGTCTCACCAAAAATGATTGATGTGCCAACTTTTCTTTAGCCTGAAATAAAAAGCTAAAATTCATAAAATCCATCTTTTCACTTGTGGCAAAAAATGTACTATCCCACAGGAACTGCCAACTCCCCCAAACTGCATTACTTGTGTGTCTGCCAGGGAGGTTCCGACTAGGACCACGAGGGGGGGTGAAGGCCCCACCCACCAGGGATCAGCGACAGCAGCAGCAGCGCAGCCAAAGCGGACAACCACAGCTCCCAGCCACTGCCTCTGGCACAGTCCGCCCCACCAGGAAGCTCCCCCCCAGAGGGCTGAAGAGAGTCCGGTTGCCCCTCCATCCCACTTATTCGACCCACCAGAACCAGCTCCAATCCCCAACAGTTAATACTAGTTCAAGATCTAAACCCTGTCACACAAATTACTTCCAGGTCTAAACTTCTGTGAAGAGAAATATCAGGTTTACAGATAAATTAAATTTCGGTATTGTTAAAGATCA
This sequence comes from Neoceratodus forsteri, assembly GCA_016271365.2. Taxonomy (NCBI): domain Eukaryota; kingdom Metazoa; phylum Chordata; order Ceratodontiformes; family Ceratodontidae; genus Neoceratodus; species Neoceratodus forsteri. Next base: position 180,238,449 of record CM028131.1, on the reverse strand, counting down.
TTTTCCTTGTCACCTAACTAAAATTGTCTTAAACTCTTTGTTTGTTCAAGATTCCCTGCACAGTGGCCCAAAGAACCAGACAGAACTACCCTATTGAATCATCTGGAGGATGGAGATAAAAAAATTGCTGCTGGGTTTCAGGTCCTTCTTTCTACCTCCTTCCCAGGATGAAACCCTAAAATCAGGCCTCAGTGTCTTACCTAAGGTCCATGAATGCAGCCTAACCCAGTCTCTGTCAGTCAGCCTAGAAATATGAAAAACAGGATGTACACAGCCATTATATGCTGTTGTTTCCTTGGGAGACAGATCTGTAGGTTGGATTGCGCAAGACGGCGCTTGCTGGGGGGCTGATTGTTTGTACAAATTGCCCCACACTGAGTTAGTTCCTCCTGCTCGAGGTGCCTTGGTGCTCTTCGGTCCTTTTAATTACCAAGATTTCTTTAGGAGGGCTCTGTCAATGGCTTCAGTGCCCTCTGCCAGGATCGGGATTCCCTGTGCTTTGGCCCATTTAATTGCTTCAGCTACTTCTTGAAACCTTTGCCAGCCTTCAGGGGTGTTGATTTTTATTTTCGCTGGGTATTCGAGCTGAGCAGGGAAACTGGCTTGTCTGACCAGTTTAACAATACTGTAAGCTTTTTGCCTGCACGCTAATGTTTGAGGAGTGTAATCTTGATCAAAGAAGAGATGTGTGTCACCAAATAAGACTTGCTTTTTAGACCAGGCTGTTTCAATAATTTCTTCCTTGATCCAGAAATCCACAAAGGCCATTATTATTGATCTTGGTGAGCTTTAGGGTCTTTGGGTTTAGCCACCAGGGACCTATGAGCACAGATTATGCCTAGCTCTCTCCCTTTTTCTAAATCTAGAAGCTCTTTCAGGAAACTGTCCATAAACTGCACCATAGTTCCTGATTCAGTGCCCTTGGGAAGGCCATGCAAACGCAAGTTGTTGCATCTGTTCTGATTTTCAAGATCTTCTAGTTGTTGTTGTAGAAGCAATTCTCTGTGATGAAGGTCTCTCAAGGCTGTGTTGTGGACGTCTGAAATGTTAGTGTATTCGGTCAGTGACTCCTCCAGATGCTCCGTGCGATCCGCAAGGTCAGTTATGCTCTGTCTATCTTTTCTGGCTCTCTGTTCTAGCCTGTTGAGCGTTTCATTCATTTTCTGCAGAGTACTACATATCATTTTCGACGTGATTGTAAATTCCCCTTCTGTGCTATGCGCAACCGCGGGGGTTTGGTGAATTAATTCTGCTATCTCTGCTCACAATGCGGCCAGTGGCTGGGCACTCTGGGATGGAAATTTCAGCTTCGGGTAAGAATTTGAGCCACCATCTTTGTATTTTGATTTAGTAAGCATAGTAGGTTGTCGTTTGGCTTAAGTTCTTGACAGGGTTTTAGGCGATTAGAACTGGATTCCGATGGATCGATTGTTGTTTTGTTGGTGCTGTACTTTGTTGTTGTTAATGTTGTATTGTTTTGTTGTGGCAGTTTCAAATTTAATAAAGTTTATTACATTTGAAAAAAAAGAAAGAATTCAACATTTCATCATAACTTTGTTGTTTTTACACATTTTTATGACCCCGCTTTAGGATTAAAACTGGTGACATTTTTTAACTCTAATCCAAAGGGTGATTTTTGTGAAGCAACTGTGAAAACATGCTGTGGAGAGAATTTTAAAAATGATACCTGTCGTGTTCATGAAGTGTGGTACTAAAGTGGCTATGCTGAATATTCAGGGGCCAAAATCTGCAAAAATTACAAAGCTGTGAGTAAATGTTGAAAAAGGTCAATGTTTCTTCATAGCTTTGCTTTTAACATTTGTCCTCAAATTTTCAACATAGTCTTTTTATGACCCCACCTTATGATTAAGACAGGTAGAATTATTTAAATCTAATCTAAAAGGTGATTTCATGGAGCAACTGCAAAACATTTTTCGGAGGGGATTTGAAAAATGACACCAATCATGATCATGAGAGTGGGTAATAGAAGGGCTGTGTCGAAGATCTGGGGCCCGAATCTGCAAAAATCACAAAGTTATGAGTGAACATTGAATAAAATTCAACACTTCTTCATAAATGTGTTATTTTTATATTTTTTGATCTTTATTGCTTTCATTAAAAACTAACATATAGTTAATAAATTGAACAGAGCTCTGAGGGTGGCATTCCTCTCAATACATTGATTCTAGTCTGTCTAGTGTTATACAGCTATGACTTTGGAGGGAATACACGTTAAATAGAGAATAACGGATAGGCAAGTGTGTGTTATGAATATTTTTTTCACACCCAAGGTGTGTGATGACCCATAGACCTCGAGAGCAAAGCTTGAGAGGTTTATGTGGGCATCATGCACTGAGGGTATGAAAAAAATATTCATAACACACACTTACCTATCTGTTATTTTTTATAATTACTGGTGCATGGACTTTGTATGTAAAATAACTTGGGTGAGAGAGAGAGAGCCTGGCCGAGTGGTGTTCGTTTCCTTAAATTATATGCCTCAAAATACACACAAAGAGAAGTGCCTTGTATAAAAAAAGTGTCATCTGTAGGTGCTAATTTTTCCTTAGTTTTGAAACACAGAAGCCGCTGAGTGCAGACTGATGAGAGCGAGTGACTCGGCGGCTTCAGAAGGCGAGATTCAAGTGTGAATGAGTGTTGCTTGTAGCTATAGCAACACTCATTCACGCTGAATCTGCCTTCTGAAGCCAACGAGTCACTCGCCTCATCAGTCTACACTGCGGCTTCTGTGTTTCAAAACTATGAAAATTAGTGTAGCACCTACAGATGACACTTTTTATACAAGGCACTTCTCTTTGTGTGTATTTTGGGGTATATAATTTAAGGTAACGAACATGCTCGGCCACGCTACCAGGTCAGAGAAAAGTGGAACTGATCATCACGGACAGTGTAAGGGAGAAGTGACTCAGAGCTAGTCAAATGCCGTAATAACCCGATTTCGGGTTATTACAGCGTTTGAAGAGTATCTGAAATCAGATTGCTAAAGGGGGTTGCCAGTAATTATTAAAATATATAGAGAATAATGCCAGTGCCAGTGTGTGTTATGAGGATTTTTCGCACACCTGAGGTGCATGAAAAATCCTCAGAACACAAACATTGCATAAGCATTATTTTTTATATTAACTGGTGCAAGGTTTCAGACCTGTATTTGTGTGAATGAGCTTCTCCCTCAGGGGCCATGGTACTCGCACAAATACAATCTTCTTTCTGTCATGCTTTAGTGAAGTGAGTGTGCGAGGAGGAAAATGCCATAATAACCTGCTATCAAATTATTACCAAATTCAGTGGATTATTATGACATTTCATCCAGACTGGCTATCCAGTCATTATAGGGGTTCACCAGTTATTACAGTCAATTACATTCTAACAGAATTATGCTGCACTTGTGAGCTCACAAGCTGCACGGTTATTGTCCACTCAAAATGTCTGGTAAAAGTTCCAATGTTTCTCTGTATCCCTAATTGAGGGTAGGAGAAGTTACTTGGTTACTTGGTTTGGTAAGACAAAAAAGGCCAAAGGGCCCATGAAAATGTCTCCCACTCCTAGTGGGTATATTGTGTAAATCTTGACGTCAGAATGCTCTTATCAAGCCCTAGTTTAAAGCTATTAAAGGAAGGTTTAGTAACTAGTTCACATGGAAGTTTGTTCCACAAATGGGCTGATCTTATTGTAAAATAATTATTTCTCTTATTTGTGTTTGCCCTTGGGATCAACAATTGTTTATTATGTGACTGTAAGAAAAACGATCTGTTTTTAAATTCTAGGCCACATTGAGTCATAAGTTCAGGATTATTCAGAATATTATTAAACACTAATAGAATGTCCCCTCTCCTTCTTCTTTCCTCCAAACTAAAGAAGCCCAAAATAAGCCAATCGTTCCTTGTAGCTCAATGTTTCCATCCCCCGAATCAGTTTGGTTACTCTCCTCTGAGTCCTCCCTACTAATGTTATGTTAAAGTCCTCCAAGCTATCTCAGTGCTGGTAGTACTATAATTAGTACCATGCATAACAGACAGGATAAGCATCAGAATAAGCTTTTGACTCTTATAGCACAAAAGTGAATTTAACCATCAAACATTTAAACCATAGAAATGTATGTATTAACTGGTAATAGAACAGTGAAACTTTAACCGTTGAAAATAAAGTTCTTAAGCAAGCGCCGCCCCATCCCCAGCTCACAGTCGGGTTCAAGTAACAAAAGACTTTGCAGTCAAGTCTCTGGCAAGTATAGTGGTGGGCTACCCCAAGAACAGTCATTTCAATCTCTCTCTGATTTTTAATGATAGGAGATTACCTTACCTAGGAATATGCTGTGTATCCATCATACAGTCCAAAGGGTAGAACATTTTTTGGGGTTTTCTTACCTTTGTTTTACCAGGAGAGACACGCTAAGCTGGAAGCTTGTTTACAGGTGCAACCTGGGAGCACAAGGAAGTTGTGACTTGCTCAGGGTCGCACAGTATTCAAGCGAGGCTGTGGGTTTCAAACCCAGGTATCTAGGTTTGCAGCTCAGAGCCTTAAACCACTGCGCTATACTGCCTCCTTAGTTAACATTCTAATGTTCAGCTTAAGTGTCCTCATCTTCTGATGGGGAGTCTTTCTGTTCCTCTTGAGTTGTTTTCAGTGGTGCATGCTTTTGGGACCATTTCGACACATCAGCAGGTTCTGAAAATAAGTACACCTTCCTCTGGTGTACAGTTCAGAGACGAGCGGGAAAGACCATTCCATGATATATCTCTGCAGCCCTTAGCATGGCTTTTACCCCACCAAAGAACCTCTGGTTTCTCACTGCCCTGGTCGATTGCTCCACTCGGCAGATGAGGGGTTGCTGGAGATTCCAAGAGTGAATCTTAAATCATCTGGTTGTAGGGCATTTTCTTATGCTGCGCCCACTCTTTAGAACTTTCTACCTCGGCGGTTACGGGAGTGCATTACCATGGAGGAATTCAAGAGGGGTTTGAAAACCCATCTCTGGCAAATGGCCTTTTTAGAAAACTGATTGTTTTGAAGTTGCTGATTTTATTATTGTTTTATTAGTGTTTGATATCGAATTTTGATGTTTGATTGGTATTGTCTTAAGCTGTACAACACTTTGAAAATTTGAAAGGCGCTATATAAATAAAACTATTATTATTATTATTAAATGTTTTCTTCTTCTGTTGAGTAGCATAGCTAATATCAGGATAAATCCAGATAATCTGACCATCCTGCAACAGGATCCATTTGTGTCTCAGTAATATGACAGGATAGTGTCTCTGCTGCCCACACCATGTTACCATATTGATGGTGCAAGATGCATTCAGGTTATCGAGCCTGCCACATGGAGTGACTTGGTGTACTTTTTGAATGTATATCTGCCAATCTGAACCAGCATTCCCTCACTGCTGGGTCAGCCAGTCCATCAGGAATAAGTGCAGATGGTCTCCCTCACTCCCCTCAGATATTTCGATGATATGAAGACTGTCAGCGTGAGCCTGGCTCTCCAGGGTTTCCAGTTGTGATTTGAGGTGGGCTTTTCCCTCAGTAAGTGTAGCCACCAACCCGACTGCAGCATCGACATGCTTAGTAGCCTCACCAGTTGCCATTTTGATTATGCCAATGTGATTTCCAGTCCCATCGCTCAGTGAGGCTATTGAACTTGTCCACTAAGCCTGATATAGCCTGGATAAATCTTCTCATTTTAACTCCTAAAGACTGCACGGTCTCTTTGATGGCTTCCTCTGCTGCATTGGGTGCTCAACCTTGGGCCAACCTCATGGTGGGAGATCCTACACAGCTCTTGCTTTTTGTATCCTCAGACACCAGCTTGTCTTTACAAGGATTACCCATTGTCTTCTTGGAGTTCTCAGCAACACTAATACTTGCTTTTGAGGAAGAATTGAGAGACGAAAATTGTAATTTTTATAGTATTGGTAATACTATTAGCTGTGATCTAAGCCCAGGTGACCATCCTGCTTGTGCTCCACAACACCCAATTTTTTTATATTTTGACCACAAATGTTCAATATAGCATTTTGTGACCCCACCTTATGATTAAGATAGGGGGGAATTTTTTCAGAGTCATACCAAAAGTGATTTTGGTGAGCAACTGCGAAAACATGTTTCAAAAATTATTTGAAAATTACACCTTCCTTGTTCATGAGGTAGGTTCCCAAAAAGGTCATTTTTTATTTATTTTTTTATTTATTTTTATTGATGACCGGGTAGGTGCACTAGACACAAGAGTGATTTTTTTCAGGCATGACCCGGGAGGTCAACAACACAGAGAGATAGAAATACGTAGGATACAGTGTCAAGAAATATGCAACTACATCACAGTCAGAGGTGAGACAAATTTAAGACAATATTTGTACTAAGGCACACAGAGGTGTAATTATACAAATAGAAGGTAAGTGCCCATGTGTAATCAGTAATAGTAATATCAACATTTAAAGTGCAGAAAAAAATGCCACAGGGTAACATTACATCTGGCTGAAACTAAAAACAGCTAATTGGAAGGAGGCAGGGAGAGAGGTAAATGCTGAGATACAGCCTAGCAAGAGTGAGGAGGTGCGAATGAGAGGGATGGGAAAGAGGGGGGAGGATAGAAATAATAGGGAGACTGAGGGGAGGAGAGAATTTATGGGGGAAGCTGAAGAGCAGGGTGCCAACTCACACCACAGAAGGGGAGGAAACAGTGGGCAACTGGGGCAAAGCGAGCTACGATCTACGGTGGGTTGAAGCGGGTGCAACGATCATGTGTGGTAAAGAGGGAGTGGTGCCTTTTCTTAAAAGTTGCATGATTAGGGCCAGGGCATACGTCTAGGGGCAGCGAATTCCAATAATAGGGACCTACATGCGAGAAACCTGATTTCCCTTTGGTAGTTCTACATCTTGGGATACTAAGCAAGGAAAGGTCAGAGGAGCGGAGACCGTAGGAGATGGGCTGGGGGGTCAGTAAGGAGGCAAGATAGTTAGGCATACTGGATCGCAGTATACTGTCTAGAAGGTTCCCCAGAGAGAGAGGAGCCAGTGTGCAATAGGGGAGGGCTAATTTAGGTCTGAATACAGTAGGCAGTGATGTCTGAGTCTAGGGGATGCAGAGGCATAACGGTATATATTGTTGTAAGTGTGTCCCACCTATGAAGAGTAGCCTTAGATGCATTGGTATAGATTACGGATCCATAAGAGAGTGACGGGAGTAGGATTGCACTAGCAATGGCTGTCCTAGCAGAAGGGCTAAGAATATGACTTGTTTTGTAAGCTAAGCCCAGTTTGGCATTTACGGCCTTACAAGAGGCAGTTACATGGGTATCATAAGTGAGGGATTCATCGAGCAAGACACCCAGATATTTAAAGGAGGTTACCATCTCCAGTGGGGAGCCATCAGCCCAAGAGCCCCGGAAAAATTCACGGCACTGTTTTAGTTTGATAGAGGATCCAAAGAGCATGGCCTGGGTCTTTCCAGCGTTGAGAACAAGCTTGTTTTTGGTGATCCAGGATTGAATATTTCGTACGTCCACAGAGAGCTTATGATTAATAGAATAGACATTATCAGAGCTAATGTAAAGAACAAGGTCATCGGCTTATAGCAACGATAAACAGGAGGATATATTTTGTGTTATATTATTAATAAAAATCGAGAAGAGGAGGGGCCGAGGATAGATCCCTGTGGTACACCAACATTAATAACTACTGTTTCGGAGATGGCCGAATTGAATTTTACAGCCTGAGTTCTGTTCGATAGGTAGCTATGGAACCAAGTTACGACTCCAGTCGAGAAACCCAGGGTTTGGAGATTTATAAGCAGAAGAGGGTGGTTTACAAGATTGAAAGCTTTCATCAGATTGATGAAAACAGCACCAGTTTGCTGACCCTGATCCATGGCTTCGAGAACATAATTTGTCAGCTGTAGTATAGCAGTTTGAGTACTATGGCCTTTTCTGAAGCCATTTTGGTTGGTGTGGCGGAGGTCATACTTTGTAAGGTGTTCTGAGATCTGAGCAGAGACGAGCCTTTCCAGGACTTTATTTAGTACTGACAGTACAGCTATTGGTCTATAATTGGCTATATCTTTTTTGTCGCCTTTTTTAAACACCGGCGTGACTCCAGTCCGTTTCCATATATCGGGCACCACGCCTTGACACAGGGACAAATTGAGAATCCTGGATAGTGGACCTGCAATGAATGGAGCCGCAAGCTTTAAGAGTTTAGGTTCAAGGCAGTCAAAACCAACAGCGGTACTGTTTGATATGGAATTAAGATGTTTGAGGACAGCCTTCATTGAGGTGACTTTAAAGTAGAAAGGAGGCGTCTTTGTAGTTACTGTCGGGATGGGGGATCCAGGCACAAGGTTATCAGAAGAGATAGCAGAGGTATAACTGGAGAGGTCAGAGAAGTGAGAATTAAATGCATTGGCAATTGTGCCCGAGTCATTACAGTGAACACCTTTCAGTATCATGTCATTGTTTAGGAGAGTTTGTTTTGATCCGAGGAAAGTTTTGACATGGGACCAAAATTTCTTAGGGTCACCAGCTGCATCCATCAGAAGACCCTTACCGTATTGGCTTTTTGCATGTCGTATTAGTGTTTTGCACTTTGATCTCTGCTCTCTGTAGTTGTTAAAGTCTGCTGTGAGACCGGAGATTTTAAACTTCTTCCAGTATTTGTTCCTGTATTTGAGGTCTGTAAGGAGGTCTTTGTGTAGCCATCTGGTTTGTTTACCATGGACGTGCCGAGTAATGACCAGAGTATGTTTATCTTGAAGGAGCACAAACCTACTCAAGAAAGCATGGAGGGCGGCATCCGTATTCACTGATTGGTATACAGGGGCCAGTCAGTATGAGACACATCATATAGGAAATGAGAATGGTTTAAGTGTGCATAGTTTCTGAAACATATACAGTGTTGGGGGGACGTGGAGGCTGTAGATGGACTCCATTTGCAGAAAACAGGAGAATGATCACTAATATTGCCCGGCAGCATACCTGTTTCTACAATTCTATCCACGCGATTCGTTAAGACCCAGTCAATGACAGTGTCAGAGGTAACAGACACTCTTGTTGGGTCAGTAATTATTTGGTGTAAATTATAGCTCTGCACCAGGGATTGTAGATTTTCTTGAGATTTGCTAAGCCAGTTTAAATTTAAATCTCCGAGAATGATGAGTTCATTCTTCCCCGCATGTGCAGTCGTATGATCCAGCACGTCTATGAGGCCATTTAGTCCACTATTAGGGGGATTATAGGCACATACAATGTGGAGTTTTTTCACTCCTAGTCTGAGTATGGCATGGATGAATTCACATGAGGAGTTCTTCTTGTCTGTTAACATGGTTAGGTTTAGAGTATTTTTATAATAGATTGCGACACCCCCACCACGCTTAGGCGGTGGCCTATCACACAGAAGAAGGTTGTAGTTAGGGGGCTTGCAGTAGGTACCTGGGATAGAGGGCTTTGTCCATGTCTCAGATAGACAGAGCACATCAGGGTGGTGGTTTGCCACCCATGCTTCAAGATCTGCATGATTACGGAGAAGACTTCTAACATTTAGAAGAACCATGTGTAAACCTTTTTTATCATGGCCAGCACAATTTGGGGTAATGTTTTCGGCATTGGTCCAGGTTTCAGTTCAATGTCACCAGATAGCAAGAGAATCAACACTATGATGTGCCCTAACTTATGCAGGGCAAATCGAGGGCTATTTTTACTATGGATACGCCACCATTTAGTAACCGATGCTGTAGCATAATAGATGAGCAGTTCAGGAAGGAGAGCAGGGGTCACATCAAGACCTTCTTCTGTTAGGACTAGCATGTTAGAGTAAGTGAAATCGTTTAGATTCATGTCACAATTATGGAGGTGATTGTTGGGATCAGGCACTGAGAGGACACTAAGTAACCTCAGACCCAGGATAAAGGAGGGTGCAAAGAGAGATAGCCAAGCCATTCTGTAGAATTATTAGTATGCAGAAATTGGGTCGGCTGGAAAGGTGGGTTTGGGGATGCAGTGAAGAGCAAAAGTAACTGCCGTAAATGGACCTTCAAGAGTCTGCCTAATTTTTAGGAGATATTGAGAACCATCTGTTTTTTGAGATACCTAACTTCTCCAAAAAGAAAAAAGCCTTAGAATGTTTGAAGGGTGAGTGAGTAATCAATCCAATTGGGCAACTGATATCTACAGCGAAGCCGAGGGAATTTCAAGATGTGAAGTGGAATGCTACGCAAAGATGACTAGTCAACCAGTCAGTTTAAACACTGTAAAGAAGAATATGAATTTCAACCTAAAAAAGGCTTTGGATATAAAAGATCAGAAAACAGTCTTGAGCTAGAAAGATTTCTACAACTATGGACAGGTATCATGAGTGAGATGAGTCTCTTTGCGGATGACTCAAAACTGGGAAGCGGTGGTGGAGGAGGAGGAGGCGGCCCTCAGGGGACCTGGGATCTGGAAAGATGGTCTAAGCGGAAGCTGAGGTTCAATGCAGGGAAATGCAAGGTACTGCACCTGGGAGCCAGAAACCGGCCAAGTGTACACCCTGGGGATGCTACAAGTCTCTATGGCTGAGAGGACCTGGGGTGGTGGTGGATGTCAAGATGAACAACTCGGAGACTTGTAGGAGGGCAGCAGCCAAGGCCAGCGGGATGCTGGGATGCATCGCTAGGGGATCACCTCCAGAAGGAGGGAAGTGATACTCCCTCTGTATAACTGCTTTGCTTGGTGAGGCCGCACCTCGAATACTGCGTGCAGTTTTGGAGGCCACACTTAAAGAGGGACATTAGACTCCTGGAGAGGGTCCAGAGGAGGGCAACCAAAATGATTTGGGGCTTGGGGGACAGGACCTATGAGGAGAGGCTCGAAGAGCTAAATATGTACACATTGGAAGAGAGAAGGGACCAGGGGACATGATAGAGGTCTTCAGGTACATGAAGGGAGTAAATAGGGGAGGAACAGTCAGGGCGCTTTGAAGGAAGGAGGAGGGGGCCACTAGAGGGCATGGGTGGAAGCTGGAGGGGGGAAGATTCAGGGAGAAAGGAGGAGGTGCTACTTCACTGAGAGGGTGGTGGAGCCATGGAATGCGCTGCCTAGGGGGCTGGTGGAGGCAGAGACAGTGGAGGGGTTCAAGAGGGGGTGGGACAGGTATAGGGGAAGGGTTCTGGAAGCAAAATCCAATGCAGCGAGAATATCCAGAACTGGGAAGGGAGAAGCCAGAGAAGGCGAGGGGGGCAGCAAGGTCAGCTCCCAGGGTGGGGGCTGACCAAACGAGCAGACGCGAAAGACCATTAGGCCTATTCTGCTGGCATTTTAGTATGTTAGTATGCAATCGAAATAGGCAGTGAAGTGAAAGAAAAAGAAAAGTGGAAAAACTAGTTTAGGGTGCCCCTTCCAGTGGCTGGTTGGTATAGCGAGCCAATGGAAAAATGAGACTTTGGTGCAAAAATGTAAAAAAAATGACAAAGTTAAGAAGAAGAATACATATTTATATAGTGCTTTTCACACACATTGCATCCCAAAACACTTTACAAGCAATGCTAGACTGGTAGTACAGTGACTGAACATGTTGTGGTAGCCATTTTGCACATCTACACCCATACACAGCCATGGACAGTTGCACGAAACAGTTTTATGAGAAGGGGAATGTTGGCCAGGACACTGGGGAGATCCACTACTCTTGTGAATAGTGCCTTTGGTTCTTTCACTTCCACCTGGACACCCACCAGGACAGCACCAGAGATATCAATTTAACATCTCATCTGAAGGGTGGCAAGCCCTGACAGTACTGCACGCCCCTAGTACTGCACTCAGGTTCCAACATTTAAGGTATGACCCCACTCCCTGTGTGGGACAAGAACCCACAACCTTCTGGCCCAGAGGTGGATGTGCTACCAACTGAGCCATGCTGACACTGACATGACATGAGTAAAATTTCAAAACACATTAACAAAAAACATTAACCAGAAGTACTGTACCTTGTTTCAGACAGTTCCTGGTCATCGTTGGAAACAGCAGGACATGCCAGTCATTGGTGGACTTCATTGAATTGGTAAGTGAGAGCTGCAGGGGGTTGTTGGTGGTGGGTGCCGAGAGGGGGTAGGGGTGGAGGGTGGGGGTTCAGAAGGTCAGGGGGTTCAGAACATTTTGAGGGACAGTTTTCTTTTTGCACGAATATGGGATATGGTACTGGAATCCATACCATAAGAGGGACATCAGCTTGTTAGAGAAGGTCCAAAGGAGAGCAAGCAAGATGACAGGGGGATAGCAGGGAAAGTCTTATGAGGAGAGGCTGGGAGCCCTGAGAATGTACTCCCTGGAGGAGAGAGAAGAGAGCGAGGGGGGATATGATAGAGATCTTTAAGTACCTGAAGATAATAAATAAAGTGGACAGGGAAGGTCTTTTCAAGCTGAGTGACAACAGAACCATGAGGAGGCACAATTTGAAGTTGAAGAGGGGAACGTTTAGGAGGGATGTTAGGAAGCATTTTTTCACATAGAGGGTAGTGGACAAATGGAATGCTCTACCAGATGAGGTGATATCAGTGAAGATGGTGGATGGCTGTAAGAGGGGCTGGGAGAGGCATAAAGGGAACCCATGAGACCATGGGGTGGAAGTTATGTAGGGAGGGTTGACAGGGGAGGGTGGCAGGGTAAATGGCATAAATCAAGGACACTACATTACTAACGAGTAAACTCTATAGACCATTTTGGCTTTCTTCTGCTGGCTTTTTCATATGCTTATATGCATGCTTATCAAAAAAAATGACGGGACTGTTTTTTATTGCAGTTTTGCTTTTTGATGGCACTGAGGGTGGGCACCCCAGCATCGCATGGTGTTCATGGGTGGTTACATTATTGTGTCCGCTCCTACCATGGGGGACCAGAGGAGCTGGCACCACCTATCTCGGTTGTTGTTGTTATGTTCCTTTCCTACTGAGGGGGACCGGAGGAGTCGGTGCCGCTGCTCACAGCTGTTGCTGTTGTATTCCGCTCCTACCACGTGGGACCAGAGGAGCTGGAGCAACTGGTCATGGCTGTCGTGGCCCCCTCCTCCTGCCAAAGGGGAGAGCTTTGTTTGTGTGTTGAAGGCAGGGCATGGTGGTGGATGTTGTTTTGTGTTCCCACCGCTCTTGCAGGTGGGACCAAAATATCCCATCCCAGGACTGAATCAGAGCACCAGGGACACATTAAGAGGTAGGCAGGATATACAGCAGAGGTGGAACTTGATGGGTGGAGAGCTCCCTGAAGGAGGGTTGAGGATGGTGCTCATAAGAGAATTCAGTTGGACCTTGATAGGTGCCATTGCATCCATTCATTAGCAAGAAGTTGATGCCCAAAAGCTAGCCCAAGAGTGCCGTTGTCAGCCCCCTCACCGTTGTAGTCATTTGCATGTCTTCAGCAGGCTCAGATGCACTGGCTGCTATAGCACCACACCTCCTCGTTCCCTACACTGCTGGGAGCAGCACCAATATGTTTGCTTTGAACATGCACGCAAGCAAACGTAAAAATACATTTTCTGTTTGATGGAGATTAGGGGTGCATAAATACTAATCCTGAGTACTTGCTAAGTATTTGTGATGCCAAATACTTGGCTATTCATTACTCTGTATTCAGGGATATATTAAAAAAAAGGCAGTCTAGCCCTCCCCATGCAGACAGAGCTAGATAGTTAGATAGAGAGGTAGGTAGGTATAAATATTTATTTTTAGACAGGGTGGTGCTGTTAGGACATAAGCCCTAGTTTCAAAAAGTCCTTCTGGTGATAAATTACTTTCAGAACAATAAAAAGCATACAGCATCACACATCATACAAAAGTAAGAACATGAGAAGTAGATGGCAGATGGGGACCACATGATCCACCTAGTCTGCCCAACACATTTCTACCCCCTACCTGTTTTTGTACCTTCCCATCTGTAATATTCATTTAGTCAAGTAACAAAGTACAAAATAAGGGCCACCCCTCCTCACGTTAGTCCCACTTTCCACACCCTTTCCCATCCTCAAGAAAGTTTCCTAGCTTGCACTGTGCAAGAAGCTGACAGTGTTATATTAACAAAACCCCTTCTCTCCATAACCCCCCCCCCCCATTACCCAAATACTTTTTTTTTCCCAAGATATTCCCATCCAGTCCCCTTATTCTTGACTGGGGGCAATACTGTTAAAATTCAAGCTACTCAATCAACCCCCCATCCCCCAAATAGTTTCTTCTTCAAAGTATCCCTTTGCAGTCCCCTGATTTTTGATTGGAGGGGGGGGGACAGTACTGTTAAAATTTGGGATAACTTAGTCAACTTCACCTTACAAAGCACCCAATCCCTTTCACTACACCAGCCATCTGACTAAAGATGGGATCAAGAGTGAAACCAGGAAGTGGGGGGGGGGGGATCGGCTTCACTAGAGAGAGAGATATTAAGCAGACTGTGAGTCAGCTTAGCATCATCAATGCCCCCAATCGATCTGTCCCCTCCCTCCCAGTATTGCACTCAGTCCCGTCAACAGTCAGAGATGATGGGCTCAGTTTTCAAAGGGCCCATGAGATCGATGCAAGGTCCAGCAAACGGCAGCTTGCATCAAAGTCCTGTGCACCAGGGACCCTGCACCAGATTTTGGTACAGGAGAGGTGCCTGCACCAAACACTGCACAGTTGCTGCAACCACTTCTGTGCATCAAAGAAATGGCACAGGAGTGTGGTTTGACAGAGGCTGCCACACGTGGGCAGTAACTGCAGCTCTTGCAGAATGAGACCATACACTATATAGTAGTATGAAAATATATGTTCCTTCAAGCATCGCAGAACAAAACTCATAGACAGACCATTGCACTGTTGGCACAATACCATTACACTATCACTTCTAGTGGTAATAATGCCCAAAGAAGTGGAAGCATAACATGTTACAGTGCCGTGCTGGACTAATAATAGTGTAGAAATTATAGTTGAGACGCACAAGGACCCTTTCTGTGCATTGGAGGGAATACAAGGCATGTGCTGTATCGTACACCTGTGGACAGGATGTATGTCTCACAAGGAATAGGAAGAGACATTGGGGGGACAATACAATACCCAGTAAACAGTATTGGATCTGTATGCAGTTAGATGTGACATGCTTATCCCACAATAGCTAGTACATTGTACCACTCGTACCATCAGGCACATCAGTAATCCACAGTGCCCTACACTACCATGTCAGTCTATCATCTGAGCAGGAATATTACTGCTATAATACCCCTCCAGTGGAATGGATGAGGGATCCGTACCCATGTTTCCCAGTGAATAACTGTAGCAAATTGTTGTATGCAGTCAGGGAACTCACAGTTCCCTAATGGATGTATACTCACCTCTACAGCATGCATGTCCTGGCATGTGTCCCAGCCTCAACATCCATGTATCACGTGTCCCATAGATCTTACAAGTCACATGGGCTCAAGTTTCAAACTGTATCCTATGCACACATCTGGTGTGACACTGTGTACATGCGATCTTTGGGCTTCAGTGGCCTGGGGGGAACTGACCGCAGTAGGTGGACATGGGCTCACCTCCCACACCACCATATCACAGAGTGGCACACAGGCTGTTAGACCAGTTCTGACCGGTCTAACCACAAGTGAGAACTGCAGTCATGGAGGGGGGCTTCAAGAATCCCACATTTGGGGATGCTGCAGTGCTGTTATGGTGCAAGCTGCCTTCCACCATGCCGCAGCCATGCATCTGCCGCAGGCATAGCACGAGCCTGGCTGGCACAGTTGGTTCCCCCTTTGGTGCAGGCAATATTGGAAACTCAGGAATGACGCAAGGTGCAGTGCAGTGAGCCCCCATGTCATGTCTCTGACACAAGCACCTTGTGTCAGTCCTGACCCTTTGAACATTGAGACCGATTATTACAATGAATGGGATCAGGTGCTTTGCAGGATGAGGGTGACAGTTTACTCTGGATTTTAACAGTACTGGCCTCCCTAACTCAAGAATCGGGGTCAAGAGGGCAACAAATTGTAATACAAAGTATTTGGGGAACTGGTGGGTTGTGTTAGGAATGGGTTTCTGTTAAAGGGGAAGTGTCAGCAATAGGAGCCTAACACCCAAGTGTGAGACTGATCCCAATTAGCCCATTGAGTGCAAAAACACTTGTTATGTTTGCTTGCGCACATGCGCAAGAAACATGTTGTGACAGCTTGCTGGAGTAGCAGGTTGTGGAGGTGCGGCCGTGTTGTGGCCAATGCTGCCACTGCTTTTTAGGGCTTGTCTGTGTGGCACCATTGAATGAGCATGTTGTCTATGACAGCAGCTCAAAAGCATGCCACCAACTTGAAACAATTTTGCTGCTGCAATGAGGGAGCGACCCATCATTGCAGGGCATGCCTTGCCTGGTGTAACATTTCAATAAACATGGCGGCTGTCACCATCTGCCTCTGACAGTCCCGCCTGAAAGCCGACGTCGGAGGTGCCCAATACCCCTGTTGACATGCCCCCTTCCCAGTTCATTTGCCGATGGGGAACCCGATCCCCATCAGCATGATGTCCCCGTAGTTTAATTTGTATGCCAAGGGGGTGCCCAATCTCCCTCTGCATCATGCCCCCCCCACACCGAACACAGACCCATTTTCTTTGCCGACAGGGTTCCCAATCCCTGTCAGCTCTAGTAGTCACAAAACATCAGGCGCACACTGGGAGTCACCAGCGTGACAATGTATTCTGTGAAAAAAAAAACTTTCCGCAAAGTTTTTCTTTTTTTTTAACCTGTAAACAAGAAAATGGTCCCTCTTTGTCTGCGGTGCCCCCTTCCCCAACCTGCACCCACCAGTCTCACACGCCACCTCCCTGCACTCCCTCACCATACTTACCTTTGAAGCCCGCATGATGATCTTTGGTGTGGGAACACGTCTGCATTCTTCAAGCCGACCGCGAACTGAAGAAATGCCGGTAAGCTGTATAATGGCATAAATGGGGGGGGGGGTCAACTTAGGTGGATATCTCAGCCATTTTTGTGACTTTTGGCACCAAATTTGAACATGGGGTTCTTGAGACCACACCTCATGAACTCAGTCACTATCATGTCGTTATTCGGTCCCAAAGGTGATTTTGTGGTCACTGCATGGAATCACCTTCCGGGACCGATTAATGAAACAGCAGTGCCAGTGTTCATGAGGTGGGCTCCCAAAAAGCCTATGTTGCAAATTTGGTAAAAAAATTAAAAAAAATGACTGTGTTATGAGCATGCATTGCGCAGTTCCCATTCATGCTCATAACTTCGAGAATTTTTCATATTTTCACTCCAGATTTTCAACATTGCCATTTTACACACCTCCTTATGAACAGTACAGATGTCATTTTTCACATCCTGCCTGAAATGTGTTTTCGCACATGTGGCGCACAATGGCGTGGTCACTGTGTGAAATCAACGTTTGGGACAGATTCAGAAAATCACAGTGACAGTGTTCATAAGGAGAGGTCCCAAAAAGCCCATGTTGCAAATTTGGTGAACAAATTCCAAAAAATTACTGCGTTACCAGCGTGCATTGCAGAGTTTCTACGAATGCTTGTAACTTTGCCAATTTTTTATATTTGTACTCCAGATTTTCAGCATTGTCATTTTTGCATACTGCCTTATGAACAGTACAGCTGTCATTTTTCACATCCTGCCCAACACATGTTTTCGCACCTACGGCACACAATGGGCGCAGTCGCTGTGCGAAATCAATGTTCAGGACAGATTAAGAAAATCACAGTGCCACTGTTCATGAGTGGAGGTCCCAAAATGCCTATGTGGAAAATCTGGGGGGAAAAATCCCCCAAATAATTGCATTATGGGTGTGCGTTGCGCAGTGTCTATGCACGCTCATGACTTCACCAATTTTTTTGTATTTTCACTCCAGATTTTCAACATTACCATTTTTTACACCTCCTCTTGAACAGTATAGCTGTCATTTTTCACATCCTGTTCGACATGTGTTTTCGCACCTGTGGCATCAAATGGCACAGTCACTGTGAAAAATTACCTTTCGGCTAACAAATTGATAGTGTCACTGTTCATGTGGTGCAGTCACAAAAAGCCCATGTTGAAAACCTGGAGTGAAAATGCCAAGAAACGCCATGGGCATTAGGGTTTCTGACCATAACGCCCTATCCTGTAGAGAATAACAGGTGCCAGGGTGTGACCTGGGATTGTTGACAGTAATGCTCATGCCATTCCACCCCCCCCCCACCCTGCAGCCAGTGACAGGCATCAAGGTGTGCTTTGGACTCTTCGGCCCCAAAGTTCACCCCATTCTCCTATACTGCACCCATTTCAGCATATCTATTTATGGAATGGGGTGAGTGTAAAGCCCAAACACCCCAAGGAACACCTTGACACTTGTTGGTGTCTACAGGGTAGGGTGAGGTGAAATGGCATGAGCGTTAATGGGTGATGACCTAAAGACACACCTCAATGCCTGTCCATCTCTGCAGGGTGGGAGTAGGGTTGCTGTCAGTTCAGTACTTCACTGCCATTCCTACTCTGCGTCTGTCTAACTCCTGCACTTCCAATGCTAATGCCAGCAAGCAAACATTCGGCATTGACAAATGCTTGTTTTTTTATGTAATGATTACTGCAGTGTATTAGATTGTAACAAGCTCATTTCATTGACTTGTAAGCTGATTCTTCCTGTAACCAGAAATGCCAGACTCCTCTGCTGCTGACATCAGAGGAGGAGGACTGTAGCAGTGGGAGATTCAATAGTGAATGTCAGAGTTTGTTTTTATAAGCTGCAATCTTCTGTTTGCTGGGCTGCTGTTCTCCTGATGCTAGATGTAGTCACAAAGGATTGTACTTACCGTAACTGGATCTTGTGCTTGCAGGGCAGCCACTTGATCTTCTGCTCCTGCTACAACATACACTTCTCCACACCCTCCCTGTTTATGTTTTGTTATGTGGTGAAATGCCTCTACCTTAATCTGGTTTCTCAACTCGGCCCACACTCTAATTGCACTTATACCCTCCGGCAGTCACACACACTGGACTCTGCTACTCCTTCCCTTTTCTACCTCTCCCTCCTCACTGAGTACCCCCTCCTCCAACACTCCGTCCCTCCTGCTCCTCCCCTCCAGGCCTTACCCAGCTGCCATTGCTTCCTCATCACAACACATTGCACTTATCTACGCACTCTCTTTCCTTCCCTGGTCCCTCACCCCCCCCTTCTTATTTCACCCCCCTAGCCCCACCCTTAGTACTCTGCTTCCTCGACAAAGCCTTGCTTTCTGGTTGCTTTACCCATGTTCATTAGCAGATTCTCTAACTCAAGAATATTACAGTGTGTTCATTACTGTTCCTTTAATGTACCTTTGAATGTGTGTCTCGCAATTGTATCAAATAATATGTACTGTCCTGCTTTCTGTGACGTGGAACCTTTGAAAAAGAGCGTTTTGCTCAAAGGTTGTTTCCAAAGAAAGAAAGAAATATGGTCCGATCATTGCGCTGTGGGGTTTAGTTTTAGCACCCCCCCCCCGTAGGCCTACCCCTGTGGAGATGATCAGGCATCACCCTTTACGAGATGTGAGCTCTGATGGCCTGGCAGCGGTACTTAACCTATCCACCCTCCCAGTGGCAGGCAGTGAGCCAGAGACTCTCATGGTGGCCTATAATTCAGCCATCTTGGCGGCTCTGGATGTCATTGCTCCAGTCCGAGTTCGCCCTCTCTCTGTTCGCCCTCAGTCCCCATGGTTTGGTGGAACTTTGAGGGAGATGCGGTGACTAGGATGAAGTTTAGAGCAATGCTGGTGGAAATCCACCCTTGATGCTGACCACCTTAGAGTGATGGATCATTATCAAGTCTATCAATCCGCAATCACCCGTAAGAAGGCAGAGTTCCTGTCCGGGGAGATTGCGGCTGCTCAGAATCAACCAGCTCAGCTTTTCCAAATGGTAGACAGACTGTGCAACCCAGCATGTCTACATTTTTCGGAAAGCTTTTTCGCAAATAGAGTGAAATGATCTTGCTCGATTGTTTGTGTTTAAGGTGGCTGACATTACGGCGGTACTTCAGCCGGCAGATTCTATGGGTGGCGCTGTGGATCGGGCTGAGGCCACTACCCCTCGGCTTTCCTGGAGTACCTTTGACTGACTGGAGTTCATGGATGTCATGCGGATTGTCTCATAGGTGCTCACCGTACATGTTGTAGTTTGGATCCTGGACCAACTTCCCTGATTTGGGTTGTCTTGATTCTATCAGTCCGATCCTAGCACAGATAGTCTGGTGCTCCTTGGAAACAGGTGAGTTTTCTGACTCCCTGAAGGAGGCAGTGGTAACACCACTCTTAAAGAAAGCTTCTTTGGACCCAGACTGCAGACCAATCTCTAACCTTTCCTTTTTAGGGAAGGTGATTGAGAAAGTAGTGGCTGTGCAGCTGGAGAACCATTTGACCATCCATGACATCTATGAACCCTTTCCAGTCTGGATTTCATAAGAGACAGAGTACTGAGACAGCACTGGTTCAGGTGCTCAATGATCTTCTGAAGGCTAGAGACCAGAAAAACTGTTCCACCTTGGTTCTTCCGGATCGCTCATCAACGTTTGACACTGTGGACCATGGGGTGCTACTTGATCGCCTGAGGTTCATCTGTGGACTGTCAGGGACAGTCCTCAGGTGGTTTTCATCTTTTCTCACTGGAAGAATTCAGAGAGTGGTATCTGGGGTTTATTCCTCGGACCCAGTTTCTCTGTCTTGTGGGGTTCCTCAGGGTTCAGTGTTGTCCCCTCCCCCGGTAACCCATGAGGTGGGCGCATGAGGAAGGGCGTCAACTGTTATGGTGACTCCTTCCCAGCGCAATCCCTCACGGCCATGGGGAGGGGAGGGCGACCAGATGAGGCTGTGGGTGAACTGGGTGACAGGATGTCGCTATGCGTACGTGCATGACGAGCGTGGGCTGGGAGGGGGAGAAGAGGCTGTAGGGGGTTGGGCTGCGGTGGCTGGCTGAGCTGCATTGTGGCATCAGGGGTTGGTGAGTGGATGGGGTGGGAGATGTACTGGGTTCGGGTCTGGGAGCTGGTGCGATTTTATTGCGCCCGGCCGAACCTTTTTTTTTCTTTCCTGCTTTCACCCCCCCCCCCGACATGCACCTCGGAGTTGAGAATCCTTAAGTGGGGTTGCAGGGGCAGCCACAAGGTGTGTGTGTGGGGTGCAGCCCCCAACAGAAGGCAGTAAATACCGCCCTGGTGCCACTGTCCTGAGGCACCAGGGTTGTCAGAGTGCCAAAAATGTTTTTGGCACTCTGACCGAGTGATAATGGTAATCGCCTTTAGGCGTTCACCATTATCACATAAACCCTTGTTCCCATGTTGTTTGCAGTGTACATGCTGCCCCTCGGAGACATTGTAAGAAGGTATGGGCTGAGGTTTCATTGCTATGTCGATGATACCCAGCTCTACCTATCTTTTGCACCTGACCAAGACAGAGCTCTCTCAGCTTTTAACAGCTGTCTCGCAGGAGTGGATGGATTCCAGCTGGCTAAAGTTGAACTCAGATGAGACCGAGGTGTTGGTTGTAGATCTGGCGTGTCAGATAGGGGGGTCGGGAGTGGGTTCACCCTCTGGGCTTTTTCTTGGGTGCGTCTCTCTCTCTCATCCTCTGAAGAGGTGCGAAACCTGAGGGTAATTGTTAACAAGGGGCTGACTCTGCATTCGCAGGTGTCAGCCATTGTCAAATCCTCTTTTTACCATGTGAGGAATATCTCCAGGGTTAAACACCTTGTTCCGTCCGATGATCTTCCTATGCTGGTTCACATCTTTCTGTACTCATGCTTGAATTACTGCAGCTTCCTTCACCTAGGGCTACCTGGGGTGGAAATCCACCACTTGCAGCTAGTGCAGAACGCTGCGGCCCAGCTTTTGATGGGAATTTTCAGATCCTGTCATATTACAGCGATGCTGCGTGGACTGCACTGGCTGCCAGTACAGTGGTGGATCACCTTTAAAGTCAGTCTTTTGGCTTTTAAAGCCCTACATGGACTTGGCCCGGATTACCTGAAAAAGCTTCTGGTTCCCTACTGCCCGGGATGACTGCTTTGCTCAGCTGACAAGGGGTTGCTAGAGATCCTGAGGGTTTATTTGAAATCTTCCAGGGCCCGTACATTTATTCACGCAGCCCTGACCCTCAGGAATTCTCTACCCCATCAGTTACGGGAGTGCACAACTGTGGAGGGATTCAAACAATCCTTAAAAACATAACTGTGGGCTCAGGCCTTCGGTGAAGGTTGACTTTGTAAAGGCTTATTCTGTTTTATTTATTTTAGTATTTTATGACCTGATAACTGATGTGTTTTAAAATTTGTTAGGTGTCTTGACATTTTTGAAAGGCGCCCTAAAAATAAACTTATTATTATTACTAAGCCCCATGAGCACAGCAGGACCAGCAAACATCTGAAATTAGCTTACAAAATCTTTAACATGTATACTGCGGGCTATTGAATCTCCCAGCTCTGCTGTCCTCCTCTGATGTCAGTAACAGGGGATTCTGGGATTTCTAGTTACAGGAAATGTCATCTCAGAAGTCAGCAAAATTAGTCTAATACATTCTACTACACTGCAGTAAACAGTTAAAAAAATGTTTTTGTACATAAAGTGCAAACTGGAATCAGCCTCACACTTGGATGTAAGACTCTTGTTGCTGCCAGTTCCCCTTTAAAACAATACTGCAGGCTCCTGAAACAACCCTAGTAAGGAGACAACTTTCTTTTTAACTGTCTTGACAATGAGAAAGGGGTGGATGATTATAAATGATAATATGGGGAGGTGGTAACCTTGAACTAGCCCTGGCCACCTGGGGATGGATAAAAGTAGATTTTTTTTGTGTGTGTGTGCGCGCGAACGCGCCAAATATTTTCCCCTAAATAACAGGAAAAGCTAAAACTATTCAGTATTTGGCTGAGTACTCGGGGAGGCTTATTGTTTGTGGTATTTGGGAAATAATGGTCAGCCTCTGCATACCTTTATAAACCCCCCCAAATCCGGGGGGCTTACCTTAAGTACCTCCTTGGGCTCCGCTGATGCCCACTGCCTGGCAGACATCCAGAAAGAGAAAGCAAATCCATGTACAGTGATATTCTAATGTGTCCTGCGTGAGTGTGCAGAGCTATGCCGCCATGCTATCCCTTTAAGAGCCCCAGCCAGTGTTATATAGTGTAAACAGCCTGGGCTGGGTCCGAACACAATGGAGCTTGTGACCAGCCAGGCAAAGCCCTAATCTACTCCAATCTGCCATCGAATTCAGAATAGGAAGAGCCCTTTAATGTAATATAAATATTTACTCTAAGTCTTACTGTTACTAAATAAACAAGTTATTTATATTGCCTATCTATTCCTCCACTATGGTAGCTGTCATCTTTGGTCCTGAACACCGTGTTTGTACCATTTGGAACCAAGCAGTCCTCAAGGGGTCCTTATTACAGTGCCTTGTAGGTGAAACTGGGAATTTTCCTTGTTGGCATCTAAATTAGCCATTGAGAGCTCTTGGACTGTGATTGACAGTGCAGGCAGCCAACCAGAATACAGAGATCCTGGGCCTTCAGTTGGAACTGTGTGTGAACAAGTCAGGCCTGCTTGAGCTCTCAAACTGAAGACAGCAAAGTGTGTCATAGTTGCAATTCACAGGGAAAGAGCCTTTTTGCTTCCCTGCAGGACTAAGAGAACTCAGACTGCCTAAAAACAGAGAGAAGACTGTTCCAGCAATTAAGCTGGGAGTTCAGCTCGAACCACCAAGAAGAGGTCAGCCTGAGAGTGGGCTGACAGGAACGCAGGGAAAAGGCATGACTTGCCTCCCTGCAGTAGATTTTGACTCTTGAGGGGGCTGATCGGACTAAGGACTGCCTAAAAGCAGAAAGTGGCTAAGTTTCTCATCCGTGGACGCTGGCTAATCTGGAAAGCTCATTTTACACCAGAGAGAAAATACTTGTTTCTGAACTGTCCCAAAGCAGGACCAACTTTTGTAAGAGATTACTCCAGGAACTCCGGATGAAAGTGGAGCCTGCTGAGGTGAAAATTGTCTCTTGCCAGCATCAAGAGGGAAACCACCACGGGTATTTCTCAGCGATTGCAGTGGAGATTGCAAGCAACCCAAAGAGTAAGTTGAAACTGTTCTTCACTTTAGGTTTCCAATGTTGGGCCTACGCCACTCTTGGCCCAAAGAGACTGTTCCTGCACCAGCCCAATCATCTTCCTGGAGAGAGACCAGCCTTCGGGAGTCAGCCCCTGTGAAGAATCAAATCACAGGTTGCAGTCACCTGCAGCCAAAGGCCGTGAAGCGGAGGTGAGTCATGTTGGCCCCGGTCCCCACCAGCATTCTGAAAAGCCAGCAACTCCAGTGGTCTTCTGCCTGTCTGGATGCAGTGAGTACTACCAGGGTAGCCCCCTGCAACAATCCAATAAATGTCTGTGCCAGCGGATTTGCTCCATAAGTTTGGGTTAAAGTTAACTGTGATTACAGGCCATGTGGCCAGGGATTACAAGTGTGTGCTTAATGCAAAGTTGTTTAATCTGTGTAATAACACCCTTTCTTCCATCAAGGGCCTCAACCAGCTGCAACACCGGCCTAAAGGCAGCAGTGCTTCAGGCCTGCTGCCACTTCCACCCTGGGTACTCAGCTGTGTGATAAACTGATAAATTCAGAGACTAACTTGATAAACAATAATCGCGATCTATTTGACTTCAATTTGATCATTTGCCTAAATTTTCACCCCCTCTCTTGTTCAAGTCCCCCTTATTAAATCTGACTTGCTGTTTCAAGTTAACCTGACCCATGAACATATTATTACCTGATCTGCCTCTACTGAACTATTTGAAAGTAACTGTAAAAGCATATGGTCATTTTTGAAACTGTTTCATTACAGGGGGCACAGAGCATACATCAGGAGACCAGACCCTGTTAGTTAAGTGTGGTACACCTGAGCATATCATTAATGCTTTTAAGCAGTTTTACACTGAAGATCATATACTGTGATTGTGAAACTCTGTATGAAGAGCTACTAGCAGGGATTGTGGGTAAATATAGCTTCCCAGAGGGCTGTATTAGATTAGGTCATAACCCACCAAGTCATTACTCTGTGTGGAGACACCATTATTATGGCAGTACTGTTAGTAGGGAAGCCACAGTACCTATTAACACCAAACCCAGGCCCCTCAACCTGCAGTCAGGGAAGCAGGCAGGGGTAGTAGCCCTTGGTGTGACAACATCAGGGTTACACCTTTAATAGAGCTGATACCTTTTAATAAATAGTTTAGGTTTACAAGCTTTGGAGAGGCCACTAGAGCCTCTTCAGCTGGTATAGTTTCACAAGCCAAATTGGAATTCCTTTTACAGGCTACATTACATTTCCAAAATTACAGGAGGTTACTTTTTTTTAATTTTTATTTTATTTATTTAGTTTTTGTTGACCGGGTTAGTGCACCAGACAAATCCTGCCTATTTTCAGGCACGACCCAGGGGAGGGAGATACAGATGAATGCCAGCTGACCTGGAACCAGATTAAGCTGTTGGTGGTATTTTTTTTTTTTAGTGAATGAGGGAAATTTGGCCAGGACACCGGGGAAATTCCCCTACACTTTTCGATAAGTGCCATGGGATCTTTAACATCCACCTGAACTACCACCAATCCAGGTAGATGGGACCTCAGTTTAACGTCTCATCTGAAAGACGGCACCTCAGAAGTGCAGCACCCCTCTAATGCTGCACTACAGTGTCAGTACTGGGATATTAACCCAAGTGCCAGATGTGGGAACCGAACCCACAGCCCTCTGATCTCCCGGCCTCAGAGGTGAGTATGCTACCTGCTGAGCCACTGGCACTGACATTTACATGAGCAAGAGGGGTCTGTCTCTATCCAGCAATTGATTAGTCAAAATACCCATCCCTACTTGGTGAGATTGCAATGCCACGTCATGCTACATCTACTTATGGCAAGCATTTCCTTAGGGGACAAAGCTTTTGCTCTGGCTGCACCTACCACCTGGAATATGCTCCCTGACAATGTTAAGAATGCCCCAGCAGTCTACACCATGAAACACTCAATGTTCAGTCACTTACAAATCCCCAACACTTGCTCCTAATCCAAGCCAACTCACTGACCATCCTGCCAGTGTCCCTGGTTGGTGTATACATGTCCCATGCCCTTACCTTCCCAGATCTAACCTGTTCTAGCTGTGTTGATTGGTATGGGTTTTCTGTCACCATTAATTGTATATAATCACGTATATCTTACACTGCACATTACTGTACCTGTGTTGCAAATGCTTAGCCAATTATTGTTAGTCGATACAGCTGCTGCTGCTGCTTAACTGCTCCCCCAGGATCCACTTGAAAACCAGGCACTAGCTTAAATGTGCATATCCTGGAGGGCCACCTTCTAAATAAATACATGTTGGCGCTAAGAGTAAACAAACTGCTGAGCAATTTAAAAGCTTTGAAATGTTGACTGTGTTTGGGGGCATTAGCAAAAAATATCACAGAGACAGTGCGGTTGCTTTGCTTCATTTCCTAGTGTAGTCTACATGTGCTACTAAGGTTCACCCTTTCTAGTTGCCTGTCAGAGGCTAATCAAAAAAGGGTGTGGAGCCAATTCATGTGAGAAAGGGAAAATGTTATAGATGTTGTGCAGTTGTTGTGAGGAGTAACTGAAGTGAATAGGCTGCCAGTGTTACAAGCCATAGACAGCTGAACCTATGGGTAAAGGGGGGTGGCAGCTCCACCCCCCACACACTTTTACCCATGAGCATTCATGCAAGGATGCAAGGTTACATGGGAAGCAACCATTGTCTGCTTGTAATTACTACAACCTCCCCCCCCCCAATCTTTCCCCATGTTCCAGCACCTAGGCTACAGGCCCTGGAGGTCCCAGGGCCTGCTTTTCTAAGGTCCTGGAGAAAGCTGCAGCAGGGTGGGTTACTGAAGTGGCAGAGGCCTTATTTACAGTAAGTGTGTCCTCCAGGGCATCACAGTGGCTCACCCAGTCAGGGGTAGTACCAGAAGAGAGAAGGGAGGACATGAGAGCCAGGTTCCTGACCTGCAAAGGCATTGCTGCCAGACTTACATAGACCAGAAAAATAAGGTACCGAGGTTTAGAGTAGGCCCCCAGACTAGGTCCTTGTAAATCTGTACAAAAACTAGAGGAAGTATAGCGTAGTAAGGAAACCAGGACTGCGAATTAACTGCTGAGGACCCCCTTTTGGATCCCCCCAAATTAACTGAAGCTAAATGAGCATGTCAGTTAATTCTGAACCAGGGAAGATGGAAGTTTGCAACCTATGGGAGCAGTTTGACAGTGCAGGAAGAGAGTCCCGGAGAAATCCTCCAGCTGTAGGGTGTACAGGTATACCAGTGGGGGGTCACACATGTGTGCTGAGCTCTGCCAACAATGATGAGTCTCAATGCCCAAGGATTTCCAGTAAAGTTCATCTTCTTGGGGAGCTGGGACTAAGAACAGGGTACAGTATTGAGGATTGGTGTCAAAAGTCACACGTGCCATCTGCCTCAGTGAAATGCAACGTGCTGTGCTGCCTCCCCTGTGAGAGCAGCTGAGAAAAAAAAAGTTACTTGTAAGCCTTTTTTTTAATAAACCCCTACTGCTTGACTAGAATCAGAAACTGAAAGGTGTCAGCAGAAAAAGATTCATAGACCATCTTGTCTTCCTATTGTCCTACCCGTGCACTGTACCAACCTACCCTTGGTTGTGCCTATGCTGAAAGCCCATTGTTAACTTATTCCCTCAACCCCCACCTGCTGTCTACCTCCTTTGCTGTCTTAGTTTTCACCAACCCCTTCTAGCAAGTCCCACACTCTCTTGAAACATGTCTCCATATTGGCCTTTACCACTTCCCTTGGCAAACTACTCTACAAGGGATGTTAATTCTGCCCTATCTCTCTTTCTTCTCTCCTCTCCTCTTATGAATCTGGAACCACCATGCTCCGCTTAAGTAAACTAGGGTAAAGAGACACCGTCACCCTTGGATCTCAGCCAACCTACTGGCCAAGTGCAGGGCCAGGGACAAAGCTTGCCATCGCTACAAGGTCTCCCTTCTTCAGTCAGATCTACGGGATTACAGGTCTCTCAGGAATAACTGCACTAAGGCCATCAATCTCTCTAAGGCTAATCACTTCAGGTGTCACCTACAGCAAACTCAACAGACACCTGCATCCTTTTGAAAAGTTCTCCACGCTCTCCTAGACCCTCTATCCAATCATACGTCTCCTGTTCTGAACGTTGAAGGGTCCCCTATCTCCGATCCTGCCTCGGTTGCCGAGATCTTTAACAATTTCTTCACTACTTGCGCTCTCCCTGACACTGATACTGACTCCCCTTCATCCCCCTAGACCCCCTGCCCACCAGGCCGCACCCAACCAACCTCCCGACTATCAATTTTCCACGTTCACTCCTCTTGAAGTCCACTCTGCCCTTCTTGCTCTAAACCCCTCTAAGTCAAGCCCCGACGGCCTGCACCCCAGGCTTCTCCATCTCTCTGCTTTTGCCATTGCAGCCCCACTCTCCCATATTTTAAACCATTCTCTCTCCTCCTCCACCATTCCTAAGGCCTGGAAGTCAGTCAAAGTTATCCTCCACCCCTGGTAACTACAGGCCTATCTCCCTTCTTCCCTCCCTTGCTAAACTACAGGAGTCTGTCATCCTTTCAAGACTTCCATGCTAGAGCCAACACTCTCACCCCCATCCAGCCTGGCTTTAGGAAGCACCTCTCGACAATATCTTCTTTTCTGCATGTCACTGACTCTCTACTCATCGTGATGGATAGAAGCCACATTACAGCAGCCAGTTTTCATTGTCCTCGCAAAAGCTTTTGACTCCATCTCCCACTCACTGCTGCTTCACACTTTTGGTTCCATAGATCTCTCAGAGCCTGCAATAAACTGGTTCCACTCCTATAAATGGCTGTCACTCCACAGAGTGGGGTACCACAGGGATCAGTGCTGGGACCAGTCCTATTCAACATCTTCAACAGTGACATTGCGCAGAACCTAGAAGGCAGAATTTCACTGTTCGCTGATGACACAAAGCTCTGTAACAGAGTGGACACACCAGAGGGTGTAGACAGAATGAGAAGGGACCTGCAGAAACTTGAAGAATGGTCAGGGATTTGGCAGTTGAAATTCAATGCAAAGAAGTGCAAGATAATGCATATGGGGCACAAAAACCCTGGCACAGTATATCAGTTGGGGGGTGAGGATATAGTATGCACCAAGCAGGAAACGGATCTTGGGGTTATCATCTCCGATGACCTCAAGGTAGTGAAACAGTGTGACAAGGCAGCAGGTAAAGCAAATATGATGCTGGGATGCACAGGCAGGGGCATCACCAGCAGGAAAAGGGAAGTCATAATTCCGCTATACAAGACACTAGTGAGGCCCCACCTGGAGTACAGTGTACAGTTCTGGAGACCTTACCTACGTAAGGACATAGAGAGGGTAGACAAGGTTCAGAGGAGGAAACAAAGATGATGCATGGATTGCATCATAAGTCCTATGAGGACAGGTTGAAGGAACTGAACATGTACTCCCTGGAGGAGAGGAGGGAGAGAGGGGATATGATAGAGACATACAAGTATCTTACAGGGAGGAACAGGGTGCAGGAATACACATTTTTAAGTGAAAAAGGTGTTCCAGGACTAGAGGGCATGGGATGAAGTTGGAGAGAGGACGATTCAGAGGAAACATGAGGAAGAATTTCTTCACAGAACGGGTGGTGGACAAGTGGAACACCCTGCCAGAGGAAGTGGTGGGGGCTGAAACAATCACGGGATTTAAGAATGCATGGGATAGACATAAAGGAATTCTGGAGGTCAGGGGTAAGGGGCAACAGACTTCTAGGAAAACATAAACTAAACTTACAAGCTCAAATGGGCAGACTGGGTGGGCCATAGGCCCTTATCTGCCGACACTGTCTATGTATCTATTTATCTATGTATCTCTACGACAGGGTACAGTCAGTTCAGACTGGCGATGCTCTATCTTCCCCACTCCCTATCTGCTCCAGTGTCCCTCAAGGTTTCATCCTTGGTCCCATCCTCTTCTCCCAATTTATAAATAACCTCCCCTCAGTCTGCAGGTCAGCTGAAATCCACATGTACGCTGACGATACAGTTCTTTTCCTCTCCGGGCCCTCTGTCAGCAGCACACAGCCCCTCCTTCAGGACGATTTTAACAGAGTCCCATCCTGGTTCAAGGACAGTAAACCTAAAGTCAAGGTTAGAAAAACAGTGTCCATGACGTTCAGTACTAGACATAAACTGGCCACCCTACCGAAATCTCCTACATTCAGTGCCTTGGATGGCTGTTTCCTAGAAAAAACGTCTCAGACTTTAAATACTTAAGGGTTTGGTTGGATGAGAACCTGGACTTCTCCACCCATGTTAACACCATATGCTTCAAGTTTCACCCCAAACTTGGCGCCCTGTTTTTCACAAAGCAAGCCTCCCTCTCCCTACCGACTGAGATTTTGTCTCCAAAATGATACTACCAACTATTGACTACCTGACAAGTAGTATGTTACCGCCTCAAATTTCTCTAAGTAAACTTGACATTCTCCTAAATTCCTTCTGCCATTTTGCCGCAGCCTCCCCCCACCCACCACTATCTTCTCTACCCTCCTTATCCCTTACCCCCCAAACCTCACAGGAGATTGATACACTGTGCCACTTTCATTGCTAAATTCTGGTTTGGTTCCCTCCCTCCCTACCTCTCCTCTTGCCTCTCCCAAGCTGCCTCCTTGAAGTACTGCCTTCGTCACAGAGACTCCCGCACCTTCTCCCTCCCTCACCCTCACCCTCACTCTGTTTCTGGATAATCTGCCTTCTCTTTCCGCTTCCCTTCTCTATGGAACAAACTTCCCCTTGACCTTCGCTCATGCTCCTCCCTCCTCCCTCTCTAAAGGTTCTTAAGACTTCACCCCATCAGCCATGCCCCCATTGTCCCCAACCTCTACAGCCTTAATTTACTTGCTGTTCTCAACATGCTGCTCAAATCAGGCTGTGCTATTTCACCTAGCTTTTTTGTTCCTTTTTTTTAGAGGGGACTTGTATAAACTACCCCCTTCCAGTGTTAGGCTGCTAGTTACTTGATGTTTGGCAAAGCTGTGTATTTTAGAAGTTGGTGTGTCTCTTTACAATTGTATTTGGGTCTTGTAACCCTGACCCACAATTTTTGTTTGTTCCTGTATTACGTGTTTTATGCTGCATGTTATGTCTTCTCCCCCTGTTCCCGCTCCCCGGGTCGCACCTGGAAATGAGCTCCAGCTCGTGGTGCATTTCCAGTTATCAACTTTTAAATAAATAAATAAATAAATCTTATCTATCCAGTTGCGTAAAAAAGTGCTTTCTTATGTCATAGAAACACAGAAAGTGACAGCAGAAGGGGGCCATGCAGCCCATCTAGTCTGCCCATAATCCTGCCCCTTCCCTTAACTGCTTTTCAGTGTTATGATGCCCTTGTACAGTATCTAATCCCATGCCTTCTTGAAAGATTCCACCATTTTTGCCTCCACTGCCTCCTGTGGAAGGCAGTTACATGGTTCAACCACTCTCTCGGTGAAGAAGAACTTGCGTGTGTTGCCTCTGAATCTGCCCCACTCTAGCGTCATGTTGTGTCCTCTGTTTCTTGAGTGATTTTTGATATGGAACAGGTCCCGGACCTGCACCTTGTTTATTCCTTTTAGGAATTTGAAGGTCTTGATCATGTCTCCTCTGTCCCACCACTGCTCCAGGGAGTGCATGTTTAATTCACGCAGCCCCTCCTCATATGATTTGTCGTGCAATCCATGAATCATTTTAGTAGCCCTCCTCAGCACTGTTTCCAGTCTGGTAATATCTTTCTTGAGGTGTGGTCTCCTGAATTGTACACTGTACTCCAGGTGTGGCCTCACCATTGATCTATAGAGTGGAAGGATGACCTCCTTTTTCCTGCTGGTAATCCCCCTACTTATGCATCTCAACATACCATTTTTCCTCAGTGCTGCTTTCTCACATTGCTTGGTCATTTTTAGGTCATCTGTTATAATTATTCCCAAATCCCTTTCCTGCTTAGAGGCTTCCAGTTTTTCACTCCCTGGGTAGTAATCCACTCCTGGGTTAGTCCTTCCGAGGTGCATGATTTTGCATTTTTTAGTATTGAGGTTTTGTTGCCTTGTTCTTGACTACTTTTCTTGAGATTCCAAATCAGCCCTCATCTTCTCCCACTCCTCCTGGATTGTCCACCCTGTTTCCTGTCTTTGTGTCATCTGTGAACAAACTCACATTTCCCTCCCGTCCATCATAAATGTCACTAATCCGCCACACCTCGCGACACGCCAGCGACCCGGGTTTGGGAACGGACTCGGGCCACCGGGGGCTGGCAGGGGAGAGGAAGGATTGAGTGTCCCACGACTGCTCTTCCCCTGGGGTGGGTACAGGGCATGCACTGCATTGCAGCGGTGACTGGCGGAGGCCAGCAGCACTACATCTGCATGCATAGAGAAGGGGGAGGGAGTGCGGCGGGCGTCAGAACAGATGTGCTCGACGCCATTGCACGTCCAACTCCCCAGGGACAAAACTGGTGGAAAATGGTGGGGCGATCTTGGCAGCTAATGGCCATGCCCTGCACCCCTGGACATGAGAGACACCTTGCTGGGGGTGTGGTCAACCCCTGTGAGCATGGGACGAGTATCCATGCACCAGACCTGGTCCGGGGGTGCGGGTGCTGGAGGACATAGGGCCCGCTCCATAGGAGGAGCATAAACAGAAAGAAAAAAAAAAAAAGAAATGTCACTAATGAAGATGTTGAATAGGATTGGGCCAAGCACTGAACCCTATGGTACTCCACTAGCTACGTCTCTTTCCTCTGAGAGTGAGCCATTCACGAATACTCTCTGGGTCCTACCAGTAAGCCAAATCCTTACCCAGTTTACCACCTGATGACCTACCATGCTGTCTAATTTGTTTAGCAGCCTTCTATGTGGGACCGAGTCAAAGACTTTCCTAAAATCCAGGTACACTACGTCTACCGCATCTCCCTGGTCTACTATTTGTGTTACCCAATTAAAGAAGTCAAGTAAATTGGTTTGACATGACTTCACTGTGGTAAAGCCATGCTGTTTAGTATCTAATTTGTTGTTGTCCTTGAGAAAGGATATAATCCTCTCCTTGAGAAGGGTTTCCATGGTTTTGCCTACAACTAGTGAGGCTTAATAAAGGGAGGGAGGGTGGGCAGAGGTGACTGTGAAAAGGCAGAGATACTAAACAAATATTTTGCTCAGTATGTACAAAGGAAGAGGGGAGGTACCTAAAACAAACAGTAGAAGTGCTCTGATACAGAAGTTGATACCAGCCCATTTACAGAAGAAAGGGTCTCTGAAAGAACTCTTAAAACTGGAAGGTGGGCAAAGCAGTGGGGGCCTGATGGGATTCATCCCAGAATTCTTAAAAGAACTAAGGGTAGAACTAGTGACACCACTGACTACCCTCTTTAACAAATCATGGGAGGATGGGGTGGTACCCGAGGACTGGAGGAGGGCAGATGTGATTCCCTTCACAAAAGTGGGAGCAAGGCAGAAGCAGGAAACTACAGACCTGTTAGTTTAACCTCAGTGGTAGGAAAATGATGGAATCACTTCTTAGGAAAGAATTGTCGGTATCTAGAGGCCAGAGGGCACAGGACCCAAGGCGCATGGATTCACAGTGGAAGGTCATGCCAGACAAATCTGATAGATTTCTTTGACTGGGTGACCAAAGTAGTAGATCAGGGAGGGCTGTGGACATGGCCTACCTAGACTTTAGCAAGGCATTTGACACAGTCCCACACAAAGATTAATATACAAGTTAGCCAGCCTGGGAGTGGGTCCAAGATGACAGCCTGAGTAAAGAATTGGCTGGAGAATAGGACACAGAGAGTAACAGTAAATGGAGTCCACTTGAAGAAAGGGGGTTACTAGTGGGTACCGAGGGTTCAGTATTAGATCGGTCCTCTCAATGTCTTTATAAGCAACATTGCAGAGGGACTGGAAGGAAAAGTATGTCTCTTTGCAGATGACATAAAGATCTGCAACAGAGTTGATGCACAAGGTGGGGTGGAAAGCATGAGAAGGGACTTGGCAAGGTTAGAGGAATGGTCAAATGTATGGCAGCTTAGATTCAATGCTAAGAAGTGCAAGGTAATGCACCTGGGAAACAAAAACCCAGGGGAAGAGTACACAATGGAGGGTGAGATACTAACAACAACAAAAATGGAAAGGGACCTAGGGTAGTCATATCAGATGACCTAAAAGTGGGCAAGCAATGCGAGAGGGCAGCAAGGAGGGCTGGGAGGATACTGGGATGCATAGGGAGAGGCATCACCAGTAGAAAACAGGAAGTTATAATCCTCTGTACAGACAGCTGGTCAGACCCCATCTGGAGTACTGCGTGCAGTTCTGGAGACCCAATCTCCGAAAGACATAGACAGGATGGAAGCTGTCCAGAGGAGGGCAACTAAAATGGTGCAGGGTCTGCACGGAAGAGACATAGAAGAGAGACTTAAGGAGCTTAATATGTATAGCCTCGAGGAAAGGGGGAGCATGATAGAAACTTTCAGGCACTTCAAGGGAATCAACAAAGTCCAAGAGGGTAGCATCTTTCAAAAAAGAGAGGTGTGCAAGAACAAGGGCACAATTTGAAGATGGGGGTGGCTCAGAGGTAATTTACGGAAGTATTTTTTCACAGAGAGGGTTGTGGATGCATGGAACGGCCTTCTGGAGGAGGTTGTGGAGTCAAAAACAGTGGTGGAATTCAAGCATGCATGGGACAGTCATAAGGCAATTCTGGGGGGGGGCAGGAAAAAGAAGTCTGCTGGTTAACTAGGATCTGCAGCTTATCCATTAGGTAGGGAAATGGGCAGACTGGATGGGTCAAGCGGTCCTCATCTGCCATTAGATTCTATGTTTCTATGTTTCTATGTAACTGATGTGAGGCTTACCAGTCTACAGTTGCCCGCACTCACTCTGCTACCGCTTTTGTGTAGAGGGATAACTGTGGCTATTTTCCAATCTTGTGGGACCTCACTCAGCTCAAATGAGCACATCCAAGAGCAGGGTCATTCTTGATGCCCTACAGGGGGCATGCCTCAGACAGCTAGTATTGGAACCCACTCGGGAGGGAGTACCTCAAGGGATTCAACAAAGTCCAAGAGGGTAGCATTTTTCAGAAAAAGTGATGTGCAAGAACAAGGGGGCACAATTTGAAGATAGAGGGGGGATGGCTCAGAGGTAATGTGAGGAAGTATTTTTTCATGGAGAGGGTTGTGGATGCATGGAACAGCCTCCCTGAGGAGGTTGTGGAGTCAAAAACAGTGGGGGAATTCAAGAATGCATGGGACAGACATAAGGCTGTCCTAGTGGGGGGTAGGAGGAAGTAAGCTGTTGGTTAAATAGGATCTGCAGCTTATCTGTTAGGTAGGAAAATGGGCAGACTAGGCGGGCCAAGCGGTCCTTATCTGCCATCAAATTCTATGTTTCTATGTTGTTTCTATGTCTGAAGTATAGCTTCCTTGAGATGTGCCCAGTACTCTTCAATGTCCCTCCCCCAAACTATATTTGTGAGTGTCTTTTTAAGACCTTCCTTCATTGCCGCAAAATCTGCTCATCTGAAGTCCATGACTTTAGTTTTAGAGTGTTTGATTTTTATTTTTGTCCTGGCATGAAACTGCACCATGCAATTATCACTGGACCCTAGGTGGCTTCCCACCTCTATTTCTGCAATATTGTCCCAGTTCGTTAGCAGCAAGTCAAGGACAGCATCCCCCCTTGTTGGGTCCTTTACCAGTTGTTTCAGGCTTGATAAGCTCAGAGCCACCAGAAAGTCTTTGCTTCTGGTTGACCTTGCTGTATGGTTACCCCAATTTACGTCGGGTAAATTGAAGTTCCCCCACATTATAACTGCTGGTTCCATGTCATAATGGCAAATGCAAAAGAGCGATCGCTATTATGGCGAGCGTATATTGTTGAAAAGCAATTTGGTAATATACACATAGCGACAACACTACATCCAGCCAGTACTTATCAATGTGTATGGGGGGGCTGCACCCCCCACCCACGCCTCCCCCTCCGCACCCACCTACTGAAGGATTATCAACTCCAGGGGTGCATGTCAGGGACGGGGGGGAGAGACTCCCAAAAAAGGAAAAAAAAAAAAAAACAAGAGTCGCAGGTAACAGCAAAATATTTCTCACTGTCCTGTCCCCGAACCCAGATCCTCCTGTGCCGGAGCCAGCCACCCTCACCACCACACCACGCAGGCTGGCTTGACAGCACCAGGGACACTGCCCCACAGAAACCCTCTATCTTATCCCTCCCTTTCCCCTCTCTTTTCCTGCCTTCCAGTCGCCCTTTTGAATAGTCACCTTTGACTAGGTCGCTACCCTTGCAGGGTAGCCTTTACCCATTTTGGTGAAAATGACTTGCTTATTTGCGAGTTGCTCATTTGTAGTTGCCCTTTTGACGCAATACCATACTGCCCCTTTGTCACTCATGTTTTGAATGGCTTTCAATATTTCTTTATCTCTCTCCACCCCTGTTGTCGGTGGTCTGTAATACACTCCTACCCAAGTTATTGCTCCATTTCAACCCTCTAGAGTGACCCAAAGTGACTCAGTTTCTGTGTTGTCATTTTGGATTATAATTGCTTTTATGCCTTCCTTAATGTACATAGCCTCCCCCCTCCCCTTTTTGCCCAGTTCTGTCCTACCAGAAGAGACTGTATCCTGTGATAGTCATTTCCCAGTAGTGTTTACTGTTTAACCAGGTTTCGGTGATGACAACCTAGTCCAGATTGGCTTCGACAATGATGCCTATGAGGTCAGCTATTTTATTTACTAGGCTCCTTGTGTAAGTGAACATGGCTTTCCAAACTTCATCTGTACCTTTTCCTATGTCCTGCTTACTATGACTGCTTTTTTGTTATTCATCCCTTCCCCCAATTGGTGAATCCTCTTTTTATGTTTGCTTGCGCGCATGCATAAGAAACATTATGTGACAGCTTAGGAGAGAAGTGGGTTGTGGGGGAACGGCACTGTAGCAGCCAAGGGAGGCACAGCATTTGGGGGCTTGGCAGTGGTATGCCAATGGTGGTACAGTGTCCTGATGACACTGGCTTCCAAAAGATGCACCAAGTTGAAACGTTTTCACCACAGCAATGAGGAGCCGCCTTGTTATTGCAGCGTCAGTCATTCCGCTGCAATGAGGGAGTGACCTATAATTGCTGGGCGGAACACTGCTACAGTACTATTGTTTGTGAACATGGTGGTGGCAAGCTGCTGTGCTTACATACAATAGTACTCAGCCCCCACTGCCGAGGGGGTGCCCAATCCCCCTCGACAGCATGTGCCCCCACAACAGTGTGTTTGTGCCAACGGGGCCCCACTCCCCGTTGGCTTCAGTCTCTGGTCCTACTTCACCTGCCGATGGGGGAGCCCACTCCCCGTCATCATTATGTGCCCCCTCCCAGTGTCATTTACCGAAGGGGGAGCCCACTCCCCGTCGGCATAAGTCCCCTCCAAGAAATGCACTAGAGTTGTGTTAAGGGGGTGCCCACTCCCCCTCGGCTCTTGCGTGCCTCTCCCTGTTGTGCCGTTGGAGTGCCCAATCTCCCATCGGCTACAGCTGGCCCCCCAAAGAAACAGTGGGCTGGCACACTGGGAGTGCATCCCAGCATGCCAAATGGCCCTGTAAGACAAAAACCGTCCCGCAATGTCTTTTTTTTTTTTTTTTTTCTACCTGTAGAGAAAAAACGGTCCTCAGGTCTCCCCACACCACGCACAACCCGCACCCACCCACTGTGCACCTGCCTCCCCACACCCCTCACCCCATACTTACCTCCACAGCCCAGCACGATGAGCTTCGGTGGACTGGGAACACGTCTGCACTCTTCAAAGCCGACCACAAACTGAGGAAATGTTGGTAAGCTGTATAATGGTATAAATAGGGTTTTGTTTTGTTTTTTATTTTTATTTTATTGAAATCTAGGATTACAAATACCTTTGAGCAGGAACTGCTCATTTACAAAGGTTCCACGTCGAAGGAATGGGGGTATACATACATACAAAGGTCAACATAATAATACAAAGTTACACAATAACAAGAAGTAAGAGACTGAGGCTTAGGAAATTCCAGTAATTCAAAATGTGCCAAATGTTAGGTAGCATGACATAACCAGCCAAGGGCAATCTTGGAAATAAGCACTGCAGGTGAGAGGGAAGGGGGTATGCAGGCAGGAAGGCCATTGTTGGAGGGTAGAGGGTGAGTGTAAGAGCTCTAAAGGGGAGAGAGAGGAGGGATAAAAGTCAGGAAATGCCCCGGGGGAGGAAAGGGAGAGGGGGCAAGGGGGTAGGCAGGTAGAAGGAGGCAAGTCGGGGAGAGATAGCTGTCAAGACTGAAGTGGAGAGCAGTGAACGGTGGGCCCCTGATTAGGCGAGGCAGTCATGACGACTAGTTGTTTTTTCAACTTTGGTGCATATCTCAGTCATTTCTTAGAATTTTGGCACCAAATTTTCAACATGGGGTTTTTGGGACCCCTCCTCATGAATTCAGTCACTGTCATGGCATTACTCGGCCCAAAAGGTGATCTCGCGGTCACTGCGTGGAATCACTTTCCAGGACCAGTTAACAAAATGACAGTGCTAGTGTTCATGAAGTGGGCTCTCAAAAAGTGTATGCTGCAAATTTGGTGGAAAAATCCAAAAAATGACTGTTTTACAAAAGTGCATTGCGCAGTTGCTACGCACGCTCATAACTTCATGAATTTGCAATATTTTCAGTCCAGACTTTCAACATTGCCATTTTTCCACACCTCCTTATGAACAGTATAGCTCTCACTTTTCACATCCTGGGTGAAATGTGTTTTTGCACTTCCAGCGCAGAATAGCGCAGTCACTGTGGGAAATCCATGTTTGGGACACATTATGAAAATGACAGTGACACTGTTCATTAGCAGTGGTCCTAAAATGTCTATGTTTAAAATTTGGAGGCAAAAGTCTATAAAATGACTGTATTACAAGCGTGTGTTGCGCAGTTTCCACGCATGCTCGTAACTTCACACATTTACAATATTTTCACTCCAGATTTTCAACATTGGCATTTTTATGCACCTCCTTATGAACAGTACAGCTGTCATTTTTCACGTGTTGGCTGAAATGTGTTTTTGTACTTGCGGTGCAGAATAGCGCGGTCACTGTGGGAAATCCATGTTCTGGACATATTACAAAAATCACAGTGACACTGTTTTTTAGCAGAGGTCCAAAAATGCCTATGTTAAAAATTTGGTGGCAAAAGTCTA
Source organism: Neoceratodus forsteri (assembly GCA_016271365.2). Lineage (NCBI taxonomy): Eukaryota > Metazoa > Chordata > Ceratodontiformes > Ceratodontidae > Neoceratodus > Neoceratodus forsteri. The sequence goes on along the minus strand of CM028131.1, from coordinate 180,199,155 downwards.
TAAAATGACTGTGTTATGAGCGTGCGTTGCACAGTGTCCACACACGCTCATAACTTCACACATTTACAATATTTTCACTCCAGATTTTCAACATTGGCATTTTTCTGCACCTCCTTATGAACAGTATAGCTGTCATTTTTCAGGTGTTGGCCGGAATGTGTTTTTGCACTTCCAGCGCAGAATAGCGTGGTCGCTGTGGGAAATCCGTGTTTGGGACACATTACGAAAATCATAGTGACTCTGTTCATTAACAGAGGTCCTAAAATGCCTATGTTGAAAATTTGGTGAGAAATGTCCATACAATGACTGTGTTACGAGTGTGCGTTACGCAGTTTCCACACAGGCTTGTAACTTGGCACATTTGCAATATGTGCACTGCAGATTTTCAACATTGCCATTTTTTACGCACATCCTTATGAACAGTACAGCTGTCATTTTTCACATGCTCGTCGAAATGTGTTTTTGCACTTCCGGCGCACAATACCATGGTTGCTGTGGGAAATCAGTGTTCGGGACACATTAGGAAAATCACAGTGACACTGTTCATGAGCACATGTCATAAAATGCCTATGTTGAAAATCTGGTGATGAAAGTCCATAAAATGACTGTTACGCACATGCGTTGCGCAGTTTCCATGTATGCTCGGAAATGCGAGCATTTGTAATATTCCCACTACAGATTTTCAGCATTGCCATCTCTTCACACCTCCCTATGGATGGTACAGCTGTCATTTTTCACATCCTGCCCTATCTGTGTTTTCGTACATGTGGTGCACAATGGCACTGTCGCTTCTTGGAACTCAATGTTCGGGAGACATTCACAAAATCACACTGCCACTCTTCATGAGAAGAGGTCCCAAATGCTTTCATGAGGTGGGGTCACAAAAGGCCGTGTTGACAATTTGTACTGTAAATACCAATAAACTCCTGAGGTGTTAGGCTTTCTAACCATAATGTTCTACCCTGTACAGATGGACAGGCATCAGGGTGTGCGTTTGGATTGCCGACTGTACTGCTCATGCCATCCCACCCCCAACCCCCAGCCACTGACAGGCATCAAGGTGTACCTTGGACTCTTTGGCCCCAGACTTCACCCCATTCTCCTATGCTGCACCCATTTCAGCATATGTCCTTATGGAATGGAGTGACTGTAAAGCCAAAAACCCTAAGGCACACCTCAACACGTGTCGCTGTCTGCAGAATAGGGTGAGGTGACATTGCTTTTTTACACTATTTATGGCACTAAAGTAAAGGTTTTGTTGCACAAACTAAGTGCTGTCTGTTGGATTTTATACTAGTACCAATGTTTCCTTCAGAGTGCACAGTTTGTGGGGACTTCCAGTTTGGCCTTGACCAAGATGGCCACTTAGAAAGAACACTCTTCACCTCAGGTGTTTAACAGTTTCTTCAAATCTTCAAAAAACTCATAATCATTGTTTTTTGGGGGTCATAATTTGTTTCAGTTTGTTCTGCTGAAATGAAAAATACTTTTCTTGAAGTAATCCAGTCACTTTTTCCTGTCAAATTTATTTTCTGAAATCTTCCCAGGTCATCATGGCCAGCGTGAAAGCTCCCGCAGCCACCGCAACCGTAATTCAGAATCCACTGGTCGACTTGAGAATCTATCTGATGCTGAAAAGAATGCTAACAGAAGTCTCAGGCATTAAGCACTCAATCAATCGTCTCAAAAATAAAATAGATAAATTAAGCTTGAGTGTGTGATACCGAAAACTCCCTAAGGCAGTTTGACATCCAAGGGGACAAGAGGGATACTAAAATTCTATACTAAAATCAGAGATTGCACTGCTATGGGACACCATTGATGACTTAGGGTGCCGTGGAAGAAGAAAAAATATCTGAATTATTGGAGTGTTGGAAGGGGTTGAGGGGAAGAATGTAGAAGGCTTCATTCAACATTTGTTCTCAGACCTTTTTCAATTAAAGAACTGTCCTTCAGAAGTGCAGCAAAACCACCACACCATGGTGCCCCAACCAAAGGCAGGAGAAAAGCCCAGACAAGTTTTTGCCCTTTTCCTCCACTACTCCGCTAAAGAAAGTCTTATGACTTGCCATGCAAGCAGACTCCCTGCTTTGGTATGGGCATTGCATCCCCCTGCACTAGGACTACTTGGCCAAGCTGATGGAAAAACAGGCAGCTTTTACTGACCGATGGCACTCTATACAAAAAATCAAGGTCTACTACAGAATGGTCTACCCTGCAACTTTCAGGATAGAAAGGAACAGCATTTGTCATGATTTTGTGGACCCAGTGAAAACAACTGCCTTTGTTCAATGTTTCCGGAGCTCAAGTAAGGCCCCCACAGCACCCTATGCCACTACTGACCTTGACAACTGCTCAGCTTCCGAGGCCCACCACATGGACACTACACCATACTCCTCCAACACCCTCCACTAATCCTGCCCCACCAGAACAATGGCAGAAAAAGAGGGGCAGACGCAGAAAGAATTCCAAGAACACTACCCTTGTGGCCACATCAGTGAGTTATCCTAACCATAATAGAAACTGGGGTTCCCACGCCTCTGCCAATGATTTCTCTGCTACGGACTCCCCACCAAAATGATCAGCATTGTTGAAAATTACTTCTGAACTCTCCATTCCTCCCCCAGCACCACATTCAGGACAAGAATGTGTGCACCTCCAGAGACCAGCGCCACCACATCACCCCTCCACATTGTGGGCCGATGTAGCCCAGTGTACCTGGGACCAGACTCTGCTGCCCCCAAGAAATGAACTAGCTGTTACCTGAAAAACTGACAAACTGTTTAGTCCAGTGTTCTCCTGTCACAGGGCTAAGAGAATATGTTGAGCCTTGAGCATAGTATGGTTTTCTGTAGACAGTCTGTCAAAGCAGTCTTTGTTAACAATGTTATGATTAAGTAGCCTTGGTGGTATGGGTAACTGTTCCCCTCACCTTGGCTGGACAGACCTTTCCCTAGGATTCCCACTTATGGCTCGCATACCATAAGCTGCGTCCCCCCCCCCCCGCGCCACTCATTGGCAGCTTAGGATGCTCCACCAATTTTTTTCCAGGCCTTAAAAGCTTTGTTGGCTTGTTTGCGTGTTTGTTTACTTGTTTGTTGCTTGTTTGTTTGCTTGATTGTTTGTTTGCTTGTTTGATTGTTTGTTTGTTCTGAGGGGATTTGAGGTGAGTGGTTCAGAAGCAGTGTTGATGTATCTCCAGCTCTTAGTGCTGTGTTGCACTCTCCCTTAATGCGCTGACAACTGTCTGCCATCAGTTACTTCATTTTTATTGTCATGATGATGAGAAGCTGCCAGAGCAACTAAAGGGAGTTGATCTGGGGGGTTTAATATTTGCATATTAACATTAGTTAATTCGAAGTGTCAGCGTAACTACACAAAAGTGGTAGTAGGGAGGATGCTGGCAACTATAGGCCAGTCAGCCTGACATCAGTGGTGGAAAAGCTAATGGAATCACTACTGAAGGAAAAGATTGTGGAATATCTTGAATCCAGTGGGTTACAAGACCCGAGGCAGCATGGTTTCATGGTGGGGGGGCATATCAAATGAATATGATAGATTTCTTTGACTGAGTGACAAAGGATTTAGATCAAAGTGGAGTGATGGACATGGCCTACCTAGATTTCAGTAAGGTTTTCAACACCATTCCACGTAGGAGACTAATAAGCAAGCTGGGTAGCTTAGGAGTGGGTCCAAAGGTGGTGAACTGGATAAGAAATTAGTTAGGGAAAGAGACAGCACTAACATGCACCCAAAGGGCAAAAGTTACATCCTCTTCTCTTTGCCAGTGGGTCCAAATTGATGCACCTACCTTATTACAATATCTAAAGAAAAGGAATGTGAACTGTTCAAAATCTGGCATTGATTAAGTTTTGACCCAGTATTTTTCTCTTTAGGACCATATTTTTTACACAAGTGGTTCCAATTTGACCCACATTTTATACTCCCCAGTGCTGTCACTATTTAGGGGATAGGAAACAGAGGGTAGTGGTAAATGGAGTTCACTCCGAGGAAGAGAGGTGACCAGTGGGGTGCCTCAGGGAGCAGTGCTGGGACTGATCTTCTTTAATGTCTTATAAGTGACTTTGTAGAGCAGCTGGAAGGGAAGGTCTGCCTCTCTGTGATGGCACCAAAATCTGCAATAGGGTGGACACTCCAGGGGGGGTGGATCGATGAGCAGAGACCTGAGAAAACTAGAGGAGTGGTCAAGCAAATGACAGCTAGGTTTCAATGTGAAAAGTGTCAAATGATGCACTTAGGGCACAGAAACCCAGAGGCAAGAATGGGTGGAGTGGTATTGATGATCACCAAGCAGGAAAGAGAGCTGGGGATAATCATATTGAATGACCTAAATGTGGCCAGGCAGTGTGATAAGGCAGTAGAGAGGGCTAGTGGGATGTTGGGGAGCATAGGGAGGGGTATCACCAGCAGAAGGATGGAGGTGGTGTTACCTCTGTTTAGATCACTGGTAAGACCCACCTAGAGTACTGTGCTAAATACTAAATAAAAATAAGGAAATATAGGAAAATAATAAATGATAAATAATAATGCTTGTTGTACATTAGCATTTATGCACTGAAATATGTTTTAGGCCTCCCCTGAAGGTATTGTTAATTAAATGTCTTTCTTGGGAGGAGCCTTTTGGGTCACATCTAATACTTGTATAAATGCATCAAGAAAATGTATGGTGGTTTAGTTGTTTGGTAGGAGCTCTACCCTACCAGTTCTCTAGCCTGCTACTAGGTGGATGAAGGATTCCATTGTGAGAAACCATTGTTAGACGTGTTTTGTTTCTGTTATATCTTTTATTTTCTGTACACAGTCCACTTATTTTGTCTGCTGATTAACAAATTTGATTTGAAACTTTGCATCCTGAACACTTTGCCTGGACTCCATTTGTTCCCACGATCACACATGGTGTGAGAAGTGGGATTCTGAGAGGCGAGTGCAGCTCTTGGTGGTTTTTGGTGCTAAAAACCACGGTGGACCAGATGCAGCAGGTCAAGGTGGAGGTACCCATACCAGGGGGAGTATTGACAAGAACTATGGTGGAGCAGTTCCAAATCCCCTTATCCAGTGGTTTGGGTGATGTGAGGTGGAAGGAGACCAAGAAAGATTCCAGGAGAGAATTGAAGGAAGAGGGTGCTACAGGAGGAGATTCCAATTCATTGGAGGAGGAAGAAGAAGCACCCCCCCCCCTCTGAAATGCAGGACTTACTGAGATGGCTATGTATAAAACAACTGGACTTGGAGAAACAAAGAGAATGGGACAGACTTCAAAGTGAAGCCAGGTGGGTGGACACTCTGAAAGCCATACAAGCTCTGGGAACCAGTTGGCAGAACCCTACCAATGAGGGACCTAGAGACATTAAACTATCCAAGCTAGCAGAAAATGATGATATAGAGGCGTATATAACAACTTTTGAAAGAGTGGCTACAGCTTGTGGGTGGCCTAGGGTCCAATGGGTGGTTCAGCTAGCCCCTTACCTTATGGGGAAGGCCCAACTAGCCTATAGCCATGTGGAAACCAGACACGCCATGAACTATGAGCATGTGCGTCAAGCGATACTGAAGCGCTATGACATAAGTATTGAGACCTATTGTCAGAGATTCCGGACCTTCCAGTACCAAACTGCTGACTCCCCACAGAAGGCATATGTAAGACTGCAAGACCTATGCAAAAAGTGGTTACAGCCATCTGTAAAGACTATGGACCAGGTTGTGGAAGCAGCTGTCCTAGAGCAGTTCATAAAAATTCTACCCCATGATGTGCAAATGTGGGTGTGGGAACACCGCCAGAGACAGCAGAAAAAGCAATCCAGCTGACTGAGGATTTCGTGACTGCCCGCCCAGCTCGTCAGAAGGGATATACTTGGACCAGCTCTTCTTCTCCTACGATAAGACATCTGTATTCCACATCTTCTGGTAAAATGTCTAGCAATGTTAATACTGGTAAAGTGAACAGACCCACAAGTCCTTACAATCCTGATATCATGTGTCATGAGTGTCAAAGTAAAGGACACATAGCCAGATTTTGCCCTAAGAAGAAAAGTGACCCTACCCACCTGGGCTTAGCTAACTGGGGACATTACGTTATTCCTATTACTGTGGAAGGGAAGGAAGTAACAGCATTACTAGATTCTGGGAGCCATCAGACTTTAATACGTGCTGACCTTGTGAAAAGGGAATCAGGGATACAGCGAACTGGAGGCACCTGTATTCATGGTGATGTCCACTATTACCCCTTGAAGGACATAAGCCTCAGTCTCAATTCCCAATCACAAGCCATGAAGGTGGGACTGGTGCCTAAATTGCCTGTACCTGTTGTGCTGGGACACGATTTCCCCTTATTTGAACATTTGCTGTCACCTACATCAGCTGTGTGTGCTGTACTGACTCGAGCCCAGGCTACAAAGGAGCAGACTGTGTTGGACACTTTTCCTTTTGATGACACATTGTCTGAGCCCCCAGGAAAAAGCAAGAAACCAAGAAGAGAGAATAAGCTGGAAAAAAACGCAATGGACTCTAAAACAAAACTTAAACTGTGATGATATAGTGATTAATAAACAAATGCTTGATTCCTTTGCAGGAAGTCAAAAACAGGATCAGTCACTTAAACCATTATTTGCACAGGTTGTTCCAGAAGGGGTTGATGCACCCACTCCTGTTTTTAGAGTTCTAAAGGGGCTACTGTATAGACAGTGTACGAACCCTAAAACAAGTGAAAGTGTGGACCAGTTAGTGGTCCCTCAACAGTACCAGGCCCATTTACTGTATTTAGCACATGATGTCCCTTGTGCAGGGCATGCAGGGAGAGACAGAACCCTCAGAAGACTGTTACATCACTTCTATTGGCCTGGGATTCACGAACAAGGAGCAGACTACTGTAGGAGCTGTAGTGCCTGTCAGAAAATGGCCCTTGTTAAGAAATCAGATAAGCCCCCCCTGCAACCCCTGCTACTAGTAACCAACCCCTTTGAGAGAGTAGCAATGGATGTGGTAGGACCCCTGCCCAAGAGTTCAAAGGGAAATCGTTTTGCCCTGGTCATCTGTTATTATGCAATGAAGTATCCTGAGGCGATTCCCTTACGTACAATCACAGCTGAAAAAATAGCTGATGAGCTCTTGAAATTTTTTAGCAAGGTAGAGATACCAAAGGTTATACTCACTGACAGGGGAACAAATTTCTGCTCAGCTTTGTTGAAGCGTCTCTACCTGGCTCTAGGGGTAGAAGCTGTGTATACTTCTCCATACCATCCTCAGACCGATGGCTTAGTAGAGCGTTTCAACAAAACACTTAAGAAGACTATACAGAAGTATGTGGAAGATGAGGGAAAACACTGGGACCTATATTTACCACTGTTTTTGTTCGCAGACAGGGAGGTGCCTCAGTCGTCCACCGTTTTTTTGCCTTTTGAACTTCTACATGGCAAAAATCCGAGAAGACTCCTGGACGTGGTCAAAGAACAGTGGGAAGGGGACAAAAGCATTTCACCCACAACAACTCTTGAGTATGCAGCCCAAATGTGCCAAAGGGTGGCGAAATATGTTCAACTAGCCCATTCCCAGAACCAAGTCAAACAAATATATCAGAAAGCGAAGTATGACGTGGGGGTAGGTAACAAGCAGTTTCAGCCAGGGGAACGTGTCCTGTTATTGTTGCCCTCCACCGACAGTTAGCTGATCATGAAGTGGCAGGGCCCATATGTAATACAGCAACAAAGTGGGCCAGTGAACGATGCAGTGGAAATGCCAGATAGGAGACAAAAGGTCAAGGTCTATCATACAAACTTGTTAAAGAAATGGTATGACCAATCAGATACTGCTCCTACCATGTATGTGTGTCCCAGTTCATCCGATAATGAGATGGACCTGGTCTATCAGAGACTAGAAAGGGAAGACTCTACCACCCCCATGGTTAATGAAGCATTAAGTGACACACAAAGGGCAGAAATAGAACAGGTGCTGCAACACTTTCTGTGTACCTTTGTGAAAACCCCTGGCAAGACACATGACATAACTCATCACATCCATGTGACCCAAGAGACACCTATTCGGTAAAGCCCTATAGAATACCTGAAAGGGTAAAGGGGGAGGTGGTAAAAGAGGTACAGAAAATGAAGGACATGGGTGTGATAGAAGAATCCAACAGTAACTGGAGCTTTCCTATGGTGATAGTTCCTAAGAAGGAGGGGTGGGATTAGGATATGCCTCGATTTTTGTAAATTGAACACTGTGTTCAAATTCGACGGGTATCCTATGCCCTGCATTGACGACATCATTGATCGATTAGGCCATGCCAAGTACATCAGCACATTGGATCTTACCAAGGGGTACTGGCAAATACCATTAGACCCTGATGCAAAAGAAAGACCGCTTTCAGTACCCCGTTGGGATCATTCCAATTTACCATGATGCCTTTTGGCCTGCACGGAGCCCCGGCCACATTTCAAAGGCTGATGGAGTGGCTCCTGCGCCCTCATCTTGATTACAGCACCGCCTATCTTGATGATGTCATCATATTCAGTCCTACTTGGGAAGAATATTTACAACATCTTACCAACGTCTTAGACATTATAGCAACTGCAGGCCTCAACGTGAATCCATCAAAATGCTCCCTTGCTATGAGGGAAACCAGATATTTGGGGTTTTTAATTGGTGGTGGACAAGTGAAGTCTGAAATAAATAGGGGAAAGGGGAAATTGATTAATCAGGAAAGGCACACTAAGCCGGAGCTTGTTTCCAGGTGCGACCTGGGAGCACAAGGAAGTTAAGTGACTTGCTCAGGGTCACACAGTATGCAAGTGGAAGCTGTGGGATTCAAACCCAGGTCTGGTCTGCTGGATGTCACCAGATTTGCAGCTCAGAGCCTTAGACCACTGTGCTATACTGCCTCCCCCTAAGGTGGATGCTGTAGCCAAGAGTCCCAGGCCTTTAACAAAAACACACGTCCATTCTTTTTTAGGCCTAGCAGGCTATTACCGATGATTTGTGCCTCAGTTTGCAACCCTTGCCAACCCTTTGATCGAACTAAGAAGAGTAAACCCACTGAATGTGAGGTAGCATTTTGTATGATAAAAGCGCTCCTTTGTTCCACTCCAGTTTTGAAGAGTCCTGACTTTTCAAAACCATTCATAGTACACACAGATGCATCCAGCGTGAGCATTGGAGCAGTTTTATCCCAAATACAGAATGGAGAGGAACATCCCATTCTGTACATTAGCAGAAAACTGCATATAAGAGAGACCAAATATTCCACTGTGGAAAAGGAATGTTTGGCTTTAAAATTGGCTGTAGTAACCTTAAGATACTACTTATGGGGAACCGACTTTGTTTATTTATTTATTTTATTTAGTTTTTGTTGACCGGGTAAGTGCACTAGTCAAATCCTGACTATTTTCAGGCAAGATTTGAGATATGGACAGCCCATAATCCCCTCTGTTGGATACAGCAAATGAAGGAAAAGAGCCCCAGAATTATGAGGTGGTACTTCACACTGCGGGCAAATGTTTGAGTATTGTTTGTGTGCTATACAAAGCAAATGCATCATTACTTAGGCTTTGGGTTAGCAAGCACAGGTGAAGTTTAAAAGTCTTTGTGTAGCTCTGAAGCCCAATGCTTTTAGGTCGGTGCAATTACAGCAAAAAGGAAGTAAATAATTACCTAAGACACCCTATTTGGAATTTGGTCTTGTTAGGCACTCAGGACCTCCCTACAGCATTTCTGTCTTTCTTAGGGCCGACCAGCCATGTTTCTGCTTATTTATAACAGTTACTGCTGGGAGGAGCCTGACTTCCTGGAATATTTTGTTTTTGTTTAATAAGCCTTATTATTTGCACTGATGTGTAGCTATCTTTGTACAACAGTATGATATGAAAGGTGTATGTAATGAAATATATTTTTGTAGCCTTTAAAGGTATCTTTTTGATTCAATGTATAAAGTGGGAGGTGCTTAGTGGGTCATGAGACCTGTAACTGATATAAATGTACTTATGCTTGTAGAGCAAGCCAGTTGTTGGTAGGAGCTCTACCCTACCTGTTCCCTAGATTGCTACTAGGTGAACGTAAGAAGCTGTTTGAGAAGATAATATTAGACCTCTTTTTGTTTTGTTATTACTTTATTTTCCGTACTCAGTCCGCTTACTTTTGTCTGCTGAATAATAAATTTAAGTTGAAGTTTCTGCATCCTGAACATTGCCTGGACTCCATTTGTACCCACGATCACAGAAACAGTCACCTTTACAGCATCAGCATTTACAGTTTGTTACAGTCTGTCATAAGCTACATCCATGTCTTCTTGATCAGTTTCTGGTAAAATTAGCAAGGCAGCTTTTGACATTTTGTCAACCCATTTCTTGAGGAGGTTAGCATGGTATATCTTAGTAGGATTTTTCCTGTCAGGGGTCTCAGTTTCATAGTTAACAGTACCAATACATCTAAGAACCTTATCTGGCCCTTGTCACTTCATTAACAGTTTATTTTCTGTTGTGGGCAGCAGCAGCAAAACCTTTTCACCTGGCTCGAAAAATGTTTCTTTTACCCCATGGTCATAATAAACCTTCTGCTGATTTGGGGCCTCTTCCTGATTACCATGGGCAATTTCAACATATTTTGCCAGCTTCTTTCTTAGTGCACACATGTAAGAAGTTATAGATTGTTTCTGAGTGGGATTATCTTCCCACATTTCTTTTATCACATCCATGTTGTGCTTGCCCCTTCTGTGGATTGGCGCTGTACAAGAGAGAGCGAGAGAGAGAGAGCGGTGGATGGTGCTTATATTGTATGTTCACCATGTGTGTTATGACAATTCTTTTTAAATTCATTAAACCTATGATTTTTTAGCTGTGTGCATGTCCAAAATAGTTTATGTCTGTGATCACTGCATCACTGCCTATTTATGCCCCGAATGTGCAGGCATCCATTCCTGTACACAAAAATTCATGTGGCTCTGTTGTAATGGATCTGTCGCTCGGACCACCAAGTATTCAATGCTGCAGAATCAATGTAGAACCCCAATGTATTGCCTCCCATTGCCCCGTAATTACATGCATGGTGTTCAGTCTGACTGTATTATGTAGTGCGACTGCAAAGCAGCATTATATGTTTTTCACCTCCTGGCTGCTCTTATATCTGGCTACTGTTATTTATTTATATCTTGTTTTTGGGTGTGTGGTGGGGTCATTGAGCAGCAACAGTCATAGTGCGCTCCCATGTCTTTCTCCGATCAGGGGGCCTGCATTCCCTCGCTGTAGTTCTGATCCAGCTCAGTTGCATTTGTGAGGGCTATATAGCTTCAGAACAGGAATGCATATATGTTCACCCCATCCAGCCTCTAGCATGCATTACTGCCAATTGAAAATCACTTTCACACTAGATGGACCGCAAGTCCTCTTTTGTATTGGAATGTGGTTTTGCTCATTTCTCTATTGCTCTCCCACCTTTTCCCCATTTGTGGTGTTGCTGATCCCCCTAACCCTTCCATTATCATTTGCTGGCATATATTCTTTTATTTTTTATTTTATTTAGTTCTAGGATTACAATTACCTTTGAGCCAAGGCTCTTTTACAAAGGTTCCACGTCAGAGTCTACCCTTCCATTGCCCATTTCTGTTCCCCACTCCCTTTTTCTCATTCAGGTTTTTGAATTTTTAGCTCCGTCCAATTCGAAAATAATTTCAGTCTGTGATGATGTGGAAGCTGCAGTCAACATTCTGGAGCAGAAACGCACCTCCATCTGTAAGTGAATGTTTCCCTGTACTGCTGTCCACCTGCTACACTTCTGTTTCCTCATTTGGCTCTCTGGTACCACAGTCAGGATCCTGCAATGTAATTCAGTTTTTTTTTTTGTGTGTGCACTGGTGTCTTGCTCTGTTTGCCATCTCATAAATGTTTCTACCATCACCTCCCAGCCTAAATAAAATACATATTTCATTTTAATGAAATGAAATTAAACAAAAATATCATAGTGATGTTGTGCTTGCTCCTTCTGTGGATTGGTACTGTGCAAGAAAGAGAGAGAGAGAGAGAGAGAGAGCGGTGGATGGTGCATACATTGCACATGCACCAGCATGCCTTTTCTGACAATTCTTTTTAAATTCTTAAACCTGTGATTCTTTAGCTGTGTGCATGTCCACAATAGTTTATGTCCGTGATGCTGTGAATGTGCTGGCAACATTAGGGAGCTGCAACACACCTCCATCAGTGGGTGACTGTCCACCAGCGACACTTGCGTTGCATACTTCTCTGATGTAGTGTACCTGTTTCTAGCTGGCTACATGATGTGGCTCTGCCTAGGTACTGGGGCCCCAAGTACTCACAGCAGCATTTTCTATTTATGCCCTGAATGTCACGCATTCCTGAACAAAACAATTCATGTGGCTGTGTTGTAAGGGGTCTGTAGCTGGGACAACCCATTATTAAATGCTGCAGAATCAATTTAGAACCCCAATGTAGCGTCTCCCTTTGCCCCGTAATTACATGCATGGTGCTCGGTCTGACTGTATTATGCAGTGGGACTGCAAAGCAGCATTCTATGTTTTGCACCTCCTGGACACTCTTAGATCTGTCTACTGTTATTTATTTATATCCTGTTTTTGGGTGGGTGGTGGTGTCATTGAGCAGCTACAGTCACAGTTAAAGCAGCAAACAGAGGTTCATCTTCTCAGAAGAAGCCAGAAGGTGAAGGAAGGAAACATATTCAATTCAGTGCTTTAGAGTAACTGGTAAATGGTATTTTTCTTTTAAACTTAGATTGTAGGCTTGTAGTGACACTATACTTTCTTTCTGTGTTGTCTTTACTTATAATTGTTTTTTGGGCTGTTGAAAATTTAAAACATTGTGGTGGTGTAATTCTGTGCTGTCTTTAATTGCTGCAAATTTTATCTTGGCTTGTCTGACTGTCCTGTAGCTGGGTGAAGGGTGTTAATTGTCTGGCCTCTGACCTCAGCTACGTGATAACTGGAGGTGGGGCTTAGTCACAATTAAAGCAGCAAACAGAGGTTCACCTTCTCAGAAGAAGCCAGAAGGTGAAGGAAGGAAACATATTCAATTCAGTGCTTTAGAGTAACTGGTAAATGGTATTTTTCTTTTAAACTTAGATTGTAGGCTTGTAGTGACACTATACTTTCTTTCTGTGTTGTCTTTACTTATAATTGTTTTTGGGCTGTTGAAAATTTAAAACATAGTGGTGGTGTAATTCTGTGCTGTCTTTAATTGCTGCAAATTTTATCTTGGCTTGTCTGACTGTCCTGTAGCTGGGTGAAGGGTGTTAATTGTCTGGCCTCTGACCTCAGCTACGTGATAACTGGAGGTGGGGCTTAGTCACAGTTAAAGCAGCAAACAGAGGTTCATCTTCTCAGAAGAAGCCAGAAGGTGAAGGAAGGAAACATATTCAATTCAGTGCTTTAGAGTAACTGGTAAATGGTATTTTTCTTTTAAACTTAGATTGTAGGCTTGTAGTGACACTATACTTTCTTCCTGTGTTGTCTTTACTTATAATTGTTTTTGGGCTGTTGAAAATTTAAAGCATAGTGGTGGTGTAATTCTGTGCTGTCTTTAATTGCTGCAAATTTTCGCCCCCCTGCCACCCCTTCCCCCAACTCTTAATTATATGCCCTGATAAATCTGATTGACAGGCGCTAAACACAGGTTATAGCAAGAGGTGTGAAGTAGGAGGGGCATAAGGGGGAAGATGACCACCCTCAGCACGACAAGTGTTTTGACTCATTTATTTATTTACTGGTTTCTTTTTCCTTAAAAAAAATATATATATATCTGAGGATCAGTTACAGGATTTTAGTACTGTAAATAAATAAAAAGAGAACTAAGAGCTTCAGTAGCAGGAAAGTAGTGGATGTGCGGTATAATGTGGGGGAGTGGTGCAATGCAGTGGCTGTGGGGCAGCCTATATTCAGGCAGACCTTCTGGACACTGAGGTGCTGCCCTATCTGCATGCATCTTCGACTGCGGGATGAGGTAGCCAGACCTGGAGCAGAAGTAAACTGGGTCAGAGTACCATCACCCTATCCAGGGACCACCCAGTCCAATGCAGCTGCCTCAAAGGATGCCGAGAACGAGGAGCACTTGGATGACAGTGGGCTCAGGGAGGGTTAGAGCAGTCAGGCAGAGGCACATCCCAGATCCTATTCTCTCAAGAACTCATATGCCACACTGGCAAATGAGGACAACCAAATAGAGGTACCCAGAGAAGTGGAAGGAAAGGATGTGGAGGTTAGCCAAGGAGGTGACCTCAGTGGGGAAAGCAGTGGACCCGAGAGGAGGAAGCGAATCCTGGTGGGGGACTCCATCGTAAGAGGGATCCAGCTAGGAACACAGAAGGGGGAGGACAGGGAGGTGAGGTGCTTACCAGGTGCCACGGCATGGAGGGATGGAAGGAAGATACTGGGGAACACTGGAAGGCAAGACAGGAGGGTGAGCTGGATGTCATTATCCACCTAGGTACTAATGACTTGGCAAATGGGGAGCCAAAGGAAGTTCAGGAAGAGTTTAGGAAACTGGGAGGGTCTCAAGCAAGTAGCTACTTCTGTCACTTTCTCAGAAGTACTACCTGTGAGAGGCAAGGGAGAGCATAGGAGTGCATGCACCAGGAACTTTAACTCATGGTTGAAGAACTGGTGCTGTGAGGAAGGGTTTGGATTCATTGGTGACTGGGGACCCACCTGGAGGGATGGAGGTTTGTTCAAGCCTGACGGCCTGCATCCATCCTGGAAGGGAATCCAAGCACTCAATGATAAGTTTAAATGCTACATTTACAAGCATTTAAACTAGCAAAGGGGGGTGGCAGGCCAGCAAGGACGGTACCTACTTGCTCACCCCCCACAGCTAGCAGTGGAACCAGTGAACCAGATGAGTGGCTATCTCTGCAAAGCAGTGTGCAAAAGATGGAGATTAGTGTCCAAAAGGTGGATAGGCAGAAAAGGGGCAAAATTCAGCAGAAGGGCAGACAGCAAGGAGAACCAGGATAAATGACAACCAAGGAAGGGGCTGGAGTAGAACAGTGAAGCAGTCTAGGGAGGTCAAATCATGGAAACCATGTGTGCAAATGCCAGGAGCCTTAGCAACAAGATGGAAGATCTGAGGCTGTCATGGTACAGTCAGACCTGGACATTGTGGCCATCACTGAAACCTGGTGTAATGATAACCATGACTGGAGATGGCCATACCACTACAACATATTCAGAAGAGAAAGAGCAGGTAGAAAGGGAGGAGGAGTGGCACTGTATGTGAAAAATGACATAAGGGCCACACAGATCCAGGAGGAACAAAATGGGAGAGATACTGTGGGTTAAGCTGGAAAGGAAAATGGGGCCAGCTATCTACACAGGTGTGGTCTATAGACCACCAGCCCAGGAGGAAGAAACAGATAGGGAGTTGATGCTAGCCATCCAAAGGATGGCAGACAAGGGTGAGGTAGTACTGGTTGGAGACTTCAATATACCAGACGTGGACTGGAGCATCCCAGCAGCAGCATCAACTAGGAGCAGATTTATCCTGACTCCTTCAGGTGCCTTCCTCAAGCAACTGGTCATGGAACCAACTTGGCAGAAGGCAATACTGGACCTTGTGCTCACAAACAGGGACAGTGTGATGGGGGTAACAGTGGGGAGCACCTGGGTAACAGTGACCACCAGTCATTGTGGTTTGAAATCACAGAAAGAGCAGAACCAAACCACACAAAACACGTGATCCTGGATTTTAGGGGGAGACTTTGGGAAAATGGGGAGATACTTGAAAGAGGCATTAAGGGAATGGGGCAGGAATCAGGGGTTGAGGAACAGTGGGCAGTATTTAAATGGGGATTATAAGAACAACAGAATTATGCATTAAGCAGGTTAGCAAGAGGAAAAGGAAGAGGAGACCATTATGGTTTTCAAAGAGGTAGCAAAGAAAGTGAAAGCCAAAAAGATTGCATTCAGGCAATACAAAAAGACACAGGCAGAAGGGGATAGGGAGAAGTACCAGGAGAAACAAAGGGAGGCAGGGAAGTCAGTAAGGGAAGCCAAAGCTCAGACAGAAGAACACATTGCAAAATCAGTGGGTAAAGGGGACAAAACATTTTACAGGTACATAAGTGAAAAAAGAAAGACAAAGGGAGGGATAGTGAGACTGAAGGGGGAGGATGGGAGCCGCGTGGAGGATGACAACAGTAAAGCTGACATATTGAACAGGTATTTCTGCTCAGTCTTTACTAAGGAAGAGGGGGGTAATGGGTCTGAAGGCAGTACAAGGGGTGAGAATGGTGCAGAAATGGACACAAGTCCCTTTACACGAGAAAGGGTCCTGAAGGAACTGGAAGTAATAAGAGCTGATAAAGCAATGGGGCCAGATGGAGTGCACCCCAGGGTCCTTAAAGAACTAAGAGAGGTGGTGGCTGAACCTCTAGTCTAGGTAACAAGCTTCCTGAATTAGTGGCCTTGATGGAGGAGGAACATCTGGATATCGTGGCAGTCACAGAAACATGGTACACACAAAACCATGACTGGGACGTAAACATACCAGGATACACTATCTACAGGAGGGACAGGGAGGGTAAAAGAGGGGGAGGAGTAGTTCTTTACATAAGGGAAGGAATAAAAGCAACAGAACAAAAGGGTAAACAGGGAGGAGAAGAAGCACTGTGGGTAAATTTGAGACAGGCAATGGCACCACAATCCGCACAGGGGTTATATACAGACCCCCTTCTCAGGGGAGGAAGTGGACAAGGAAATGATAGAAAGTATACTTAGAATGGCAGAAAAGGGGAGATATTGCTGATGGGTGATCTGAATATGCCAGATGTTAACTGGAGCACAGTTGCAGCTGCCACTAAGAGTGCAGTTATTCTAGATGCCCTACAGGGGCATGCCTTAGAACAACTAGTACTGGAGCCCACTCGAGAGGGAGCAATATTAGACTTGATACTCTCAAATGGAGATGGAGAGAGGATCACAGATGTAGAAGTGGGTAGCCATCTGGGAACTAGCGACCATCGTAACAGTATGGTTCACAATAAACACAGCAATAGAGTCAAGCCATACAAAGACAAAGTACTGGACTTTAGGAGGCTGACTTTGCCAAATGGGTGAGTGCCTAAGGAATGCACTAGCAAATGGGCAGGAAGGAGGTGGAAGAACAATGGGAATAATAAAACTGCCATCACAGAGGAAACGAGCCTTGTGTGAAGCAAATAAACAAACAAGACGATGTAAGAAACCACTATGGTTCTCAAAGGAAGTGACAGTGAAGGTTCAAGAGAAAAGAGCATTCAGGAAGTACAAGGAATCGAGCAGGAGCAGGACAGAGAACTGTATCAGTTAAAGCAAAGGAGGCTGGAAGGCAGTCAGAACAGCAAAGGCCCAAACTGAGGAAAAGATAGCCAACTCAGTTAAGAAGGGGAATAAAACCTTTATAGGTACATCAGGGAGCAAGGAAGACCAAGGGAGGGATAGTGAGGCTTAATAAAGGGGAGGAGGGTGGGCAGAGGAGAATGTGAAAAGGCAAAGATACTAAACAAATATTTTGCTCAGTATTTACAAAGGAAGAGGGGAGGTACATAAAACAAAACAGTAGTAACACTCTGGATACAGAAGTTGATACCAGCCCATTTACAGAAGAAAGGGTTCTGAAAGAACTCTTAAACTGAAGGTGGACAAAGCAATGGGGCCTGATGGGATTCATCCCAGAATTCTAAAAGAACTAGGGTAGAACTAGTGACACCACTGACTACCCTTTTAACAAATCATGGGAGGATGGGGTGGTACCGAGGACTGGAGGAGGGCAGATGTGATCCCTCTCACAAAAGTGGGAGCAAGGCAGAAGCAGGAAACTATAGACCTGTTAGTTTAACCTCAGTGATGGGGAAAATGATGGAATCACTTCTAAAGGAAAAGAATTGTCGCTGATCTAGAGGCCAGAAGGGCACAGGACCCTAGGCAGCATGGATTCACAGCGGAAGGTCATGCCAGACGAATCTGATAGATTTCTTTGACTGTGTGACCAAAGTAGTAGATCAGGGAGGGCTGTGGACATGGCCTACCTAGACTTTAGCAAGGCATTTGACACAGTCCCCACAAAAGATTAATATATAAGTTAGCCAGCCTGGGAGTGGGTCCCAAGATGACAGCCTGGGTAAAGAATTGGCTGGAGAATAGGACACAGAGAGTAATATGGAGTCCACTCAGAAGAAAGGAGGGTTACTAGCACAGCAATAGGTTCAGTATTAGGACC
The DNA here is from genome assembly GCA_016271365.2 of Neoceratodus forsteri. Classification (NCBI taxonomy): domain Eukaryota; kingdom Metazoa; phylum Chordata; order Ceratodontiformes; family Ceratodontidae; genus Neoceratodus; species Neoceratodus forsteri. The sequence continues at coordinate 180,180,931 of CM028131.1, read as the reverse complement.
AGTCCTCTCAATGTCTTTATAGTTTACATTGCAGAAGGACTGGAAGGAAAGTATGTCTCTTTGCAGATGACACTAAGATCTGCAACAGAGTTGATGCACAGGGTGGGGTGGAAAGGATGAGAAGGGACTTGGCAAGGTTAGAGGAATGGTCAAATATATGGCAGCTTAGATTCAATGCTAAGAAGTGCAAGGTAATGCACCTGGGAAACAAAACCCAGGGAAGAGTACACAATAGGGGTGAGATACTAACAACAACAAAATGGAAAGGGACCTGGGGTAGTCATATCAGATGACCTAAAGGTGGGCAAGCAATGAGAAGGCAGCAAGGAGGGCTGGGGGATACTGGGATGCATAGGAGAGGCATAACCAGTAGAAAACAGGAAGTTATTATCCCTCTGTACAGACAGCTGGTGAGACCCCATCTGGAGTACTGTGTGCAGTTCTGGAGACCCAATCTCCAAAGACATAGACAGGATGGAAGCTGTCCAGAGGAGGGCAACTAAAATGGTGCAGGGTCTGCACTAGAGGACATATGAAGAGAGACTAAGGAGCTTAATATGTATAGCCTCGAGGAAAGGAGGGAGAGGGAGACATGATAGAAACTTTCAAGTACCTCAAGGGAATCAACAAAGTCCAAGAGGGTAGCATCTTTCACAAAAAGAGGTGTGCAAGAACAAGAGGGCACAATTTGAAGATAGAGGGGGCGGCTCAGAGGTAATTTAAGGAAGTATTTTTTCACAGAGAGGGTTGTGGATGCATGGAATGGCCTTCCGGAGGAGGTTGTGGAGTCAAAATCAGTGGTGGAATTCAAGCATGCATGGGATAGTCATAAGGCAATTCTGGGGGGTGGGGGTAGGAAGAAGTAGGCTGCTGATTAACTAGGATCTGCAGCTTATCCAGTAGGTAGGGAAATGGGCAGACTGGGTGAGCCAAGCGGTCCTTATCTGCCGTCAAATTCTATGTTTCTATGTTTCTATGTTTCTCTGGCTATCCTGTTCAGCCAATCACTGGAAACAGGGGAGGTACCCAAAGACTGGAGGACAGCAGATGTAGTCCCCTTATACAAAAGTGGGAACAAAGAGGAAGCAGGGAACTACAGACCAGTCAGCCTCACCTCGGTAGTGGGAAAGATCATGGAAGCACTACTGAAGGAGAGATTGGTGGAACATCTGGTTGTCAATGGACTACAGGACCCAAGGCAGCATGGTTTCACCAGGGGAGGTCATGTCAGACCAACTCATTGAATTTTTGACTGGGTGACTAGGGAGGTGGATCAGGGAGGGCAGTGGACATGGCCTATCTGGACTTCAGCAAGGCCTTTGACACTGTGCCACATAGAAGACTATTACACAAACTGGGGAATATGGGTGTGGGCAGGACAGTAGTGTGGTGGGTAGGTAACTGGCTGGGTGGCAGGACACAGAGGGTGGTGGTAAATGGCTGTCACTCCACAGAGGGAAGAGTGACCAGTGGGGTACCACAGGGATCAGTGCTGGGACCGGTCCTATTCAACATCTTCATCAGTGACATTGCACAGGATCTAGAAGGCAGAATTTCACTGTTCGCTGATGACACAAAGCTCTGTAACAGAGTAGACACACCAGAGGGTGTAAACAGAATGAGAAGGGACCTGCAGAAACTTGAAGAATGGTCAAGGGTTTGGCAGTTGAAATTCAATGTAAAGAAGTGCAAGATAATGCATATGGGGCACAAAAACCCAGGCACAATCTATCAGTTGGGGGGTGAGGATATAGCATGCACCAAGCAGGAAAGGGATCTTGGGGTTGTCATCTCTGATGACCTCAAGGAGAAACAGTGTGACAAGGCATCAGGTAAAGCAAATAGGATGCTGGGATGTATAGGCAGGGGCATCACCAGCAGGAAAAGGAGGTCATAATTCCGCTATACAAGACACTAGTGAGGCCCCACCTGGAGTACAGTGTACAGTTCTGGAGACCATACCTATGTAAGGACATAGACAGGGTAGAGAAGGTTCAGAGGAGGGCAACAAAGATGGTGCATGGATTGCATCACAAGTCCTATGAAGACAGGTTGAAGGAACTGAACATGTACTCCTGGAGGAGAGGAGGGAGAGGGGGATATGATAGAGACATACAAGTATCTTACAGGGAGGAACAGGGTGCAGGAAAACACTATTTTAAGCGAAAAGATGTTTCAGGACTAGAGGGCATGGGATGAAGTTGGAGGAGGACGATTCAGAGGAAACATGAGAAAGAATTTCTTCACAGAACGGGTGGTGGACAAGTGGAACAGCCTGCCAGAGGAAGTGGTGGGGCTGAAACAATCACGGATTTAAGAATGCATGGGATAGACATAAAGGAATTCTAGAGGTCAGGGGTAAGGGGAAATAGACTTCTAGGAAAACAAACTGAACTTACAAGCTCAAATGGGCAGACTAGGTGGGCCATAGGCCCTTATCTGCCGACACTGTCTATGTATCTATGTACAGTCTTAGTGCACTCTCATGTCTTTCTCCAATCAGTGCGCCTGCATTCCCTCGCTGTAGTTCTGATCCAGCTCATTTGCATTTGTCAGGACTATTTAGCTTCAGAACAGGAATGCATATATATATTCACCCCCTCCACCTGCTACACATCTGCTTCCTCATTTGGCTCTCTGGTACCATAGTCTGGATCCTGCAATGCAAGTTTTTTTTTTTTTTTTGTGCACTGGTGTCTTGCTCTTGGTTTGCCATCTCATAAATCTTTCTACCATCACCTCCCAGCCTAAATAAAATACATATTTTGTTTTAATGAAACAAAATGAAATGAAAAATATCATAGTCATGTTGTGCATGCCCCTTCTGTGGAATGGTGCTATTCACTGAGGGGGAGGGCGAGCTGCTCATCTCAACTCTCTTGCACTTGTCTCAAGTCTCACTGACCATCTCATTTCTGTTCCCTACTTGCTGGCCCGCGTTTGTGGTCGGTATTTTTCACACCTAATTTCAATAATCCTGATTTCACGCAGCGGTACTATGGTAGCAGTGGTAATTTAGAGTTTGTCATTTAGGTGTCAGTAGTTTGCCAGTCTGTCAATGGCACAGATCCCTGTAAGCACTGTCATACCTATAATACTTGTTAGCCTACTGTGTTTTGTACCTTCTTGTCTGTGGTTTTTACCTGTCTCCCAATGAATCTACATTTTTGCATGTTATGTGTTTGTAAAGCCTAAAAAATAATACTTCTTAATGGTGCCTGGTGTCTTGCCCTACTGCTTCATTTGGTGGTTTAGGCAGTCGAGTCAGTTGTGGTGCAGTGAGTGTGATCTCCCAGTGCTGTGTCTTGATCTTTGGAAAACTGACCTGGACCATTTTTCTGCAGTGACCTTTCTATGGTCCAAGGTAGTTTGCCTTTTCTTTGATGACACCCAGTTCTTTCACAGAGTTCACATGCTCTGCATCGTTGTGATTGTCATGCAGCATTGTGTATGCACAGAGAATGAATTTGGCGTATGTGATCACAATGGGGGGCGCGGTACAAACAACTGAAATGTATCAGGAGCTGGGGGTAGTCATGTCAGATAAGGTAACGCTAGGCAAGTAATGTGATAATGTGGGCAAGGTGGTTGCTATTCCCATGCACAACAATTGGTACAAAGATGAAGCAGAACAATAAAGACCAGGTCATTTGACTGCAGTGGTAGTGAAAATGATGGATTCACTTCTGAAAACAACAAAAATCTATCACTTTTTACTGACATGACCTTCCCACTGTGAACCCATGCTGCCTTGTGTCCTGTGCCCCGATAACCACCCTTTTTTATCATGTACTCAGGTATTGTTTTTTTCAGAAGTAAATTCACATCATTTTCCTTACCAATGATGTCAAATTCGCTTGTCTGTGCTGTTCTGTCTCTGCCTTGTACCTACTGTTCTGCATGTGAATAGCTACTACTCTACACCAGCCAACAACTGTCACACCATCATACCGTGATCTGTCATACATTTTAGTCATTGGTGTCACCATTGGTCCCCTTTGATATTTTTGGAATTGTTGGGACAATCCAATGTGCCTTGTTTTGCCCATGTACAGTTTCAGGATTTCTTTCCGGAACCCTTCATCTGCAAAAGGAGTGGTATCAACCTCCCATATCTGGATTGATTCTTTTATTCAATGTTGCTATTTCCCCTTCATCTTCTTTTTTTGTACGTGCAAGCAAAAGTCTCCCTTCAGTATCTCTCTGCATTTCTGCTGTCACATTCCACTCACGATCTCCCCCCTTGTTCTTTTTTTTTATTCCTTCATAAGCTACTTACAAAAGCTTATATCCATTTCTTTCCCAAGTTTACTTTTTAATATGGTTGTGTACTTTTTGCACTGCCTTCCTTGTTTTCTTCTACCCTGTCTTTGTCTTTCTGCTGGTTATGGTTCTTCACAAATGCTGTTTTCCCCGTTCGCACCTCCTGCACTCATGCCTGAACACCTGCTACTGAATTTCTTTTGAACAATCCCTTTTTGCCAGTGTTAGCCCTCGTAAAGTAATTTGCCATGCTTTTCTATGCCTTGACTGTACGTCTGGTTACCAACCTCTGAATATAATATCCTTTGTTGTCCCCATTTGAGTGTACAACTGTACCCCCCAGCCCCCTTTTTTAACCAGCTTGGATTCTCCTCTCACCCCCAAACATCCAGGGGCAACAGAGAGGGCTGGGAGTTTATATACAGAATAACTTTGCACAAGTGAAGCGTAGTTAATCTAATGGCCACCATTAGTCTAGTTGACCAGACTGCCATACTTAAACAGTCAAACCCAAGTGGTGGCACTCCTTGCACACAGTGGAGTGGACCATTTACCATGGCCAGCAACCCCGGTCACAATTATGCTATGTTTGCACTTCTTCACAGGGCATCCCAGTCAATCCACACACAGGCAGGAAAGTAATATCGATACTGTCCAAAGCTGTTTTGCATTCCATAGCATGGATGGTATTCACATAACTAAGTAGGAATAACTCACAGAGTGATTATGGACACCCATGGGGTTACACATTGTGGTGCTGCATATATCTCCATTGTTCGAAAGTTCCTGAATTTCCATTTACCACAGGATCAAAGAAAACACAAAACCAGCAAATTCTCTGGTTCTGAAATGTAGATAGGCACTCACGGCTGTACTACAACTGTTCCCATTTCCCACGTGAAGAAAGTGGGACCCTGGACCACACTGAGCATATCCTTGCTGAAGTCTTGCACAACCCACTATACCGTGGTACACAGACAAAACAGACATTCCACAGCCACATATTGGTGTAATAACTTCCACTAGGCAATGGCAATGTCAACATGCACTAAATTAAAATGTACCTGGTGCCCAAAACTTAACCCTGAGAGAAAAACCGGTTGCTCGCGATGGGGTGTCTCCCACATTTTGCTTCCAAGTTTATGCTTGCCCATTCATCTGGTAAAGTACACCCACACAGAAAACTTTTTAGTTGTTGGCTCAAATTTTTACCACATTTAACAAACTACTGGCACATCCCTGGGTACCACAGATTAAAAGTTCTGTACTTGGACAGTGGCATGTTTTCATCAAATGTAGACAGCATCTTTTACTTAGAATCTGTGTTAACACAGAGTCACATTTTCAGATAACGTCACCTTTGGTTTTGCAGATGCTCCTGGGCTTACACAACAGTTGTGCTCACAAAATCTGAAGATGTCCAAAGCCGCTTCTCCAGTCAGAATGGATTGAGGGGACTGCCACCCAAATCCCGGAGTTTGCCCTCCGCAAATGGTGCAACGGAAAACCTACTAAGCCATGCATTCTCCACTTCTGACTCTGTCCTCTCTGTTGTTCCACTAGGGTGATACAGTACCCAAAACAAAAGAGGTAGCTCATTACCAGAGCTGACTGTGGAGCTGCACAGCAAGCTGCATCCTCCTACAACTGCAATCCAACTCTAACTCAACATTCCACATCACTACCGACAGTTCAACAACTGTTGCTTATGTTGCTGCATGAGTTATATGATAACAACATCACTTCAGCTCAGTTGAGACTGAGGACAGAGTCTGACAGTGTGAAAACCATGCAACTGGCCTTTCACATGCTGTCTTACCTGTCTGTCACTGAGTCCAGCTGTGATTGTAGCAACCCTGTGGAACTAGGTTGTAACACCCAGAGTAAGACTGCATGCTCACAAGTGTGTTCCAACAATAGTTGTCTATGGCATGCCACCAGAAGGGCCGTGAGACTAACCTTGCTCTTTGATGTGCTAGCATCACATGTTCACCAGTTAACATCTCGCATCATTCAATAATAGATCCCCTTTTTCTGCCATTCTAAGGTTGCCTTCTATTACTTTTTCCCCTATCCTACACCAGAAAATGGTGGTTCTGTAAACACCACCAGTGCTGATTGTGCTGCTCTTTCCTGTCTCCAAGGTGACCTACCGTGCTTTCACTATTCCCAGTTTCCCCTGTATCTCCTTTGCGTTGAACATATCTGTCACATAGAGTGTTACTCCTTCTCCTCCTGTTTCTTCTGCCCTGTCCCTTCCATCATGGCCATTAGCTCACGAGGCTGGTAACCAAGAATAAGGTAATTGTTAATCATAGCACCCCCATTTTTGGTTGGCCAATCAACATTTCAGGCCCTACCATGAACTTACTTCCTTTTTCTCCATTCACTGCAGTACTGCTTTCTATAATCCTCTCTACCTTTCTGCTTTGTACACTAACTACCCTATTTCACTGTGATACTGCTTGTAATTGCATGTTCCTTTTCAGTCTCTCACCATTGTCTACTTTAAAAGCTTTACAACATAGGTTCTAAAACCTACCCCCTAACTCACTGTTTCATATACAAGACAGATGCTGACATGACATCAGGCAGTTTGACTCCCCTATAGGCCATGGATAGCACAGACTATTCCATTTTTACCCACCCTGTATCTGCAAAATATTCAGTGTCAACATCATTACGCCCCCATTTTAATTTGTGTTTTACACTTTGAAAATGTCTCAGTCTGTGTCTGCATGCAATGCAATTGTAACCCCTAGATGGCGCTATCCCAAGGGCTACTACCCCTGACTGCTTAACTACTAACAGGTTGAGGGGCCTTGGTCCAATGGCGGGTGCCTCCACCCAGAGGCCAGGGTTTGCAGTAGATAAACTAACTTGGTTACAGCCCTCTGGAACACTGTAACCCCCCCTTTCTTCCCACTAGTGGCCCACACAATGCATCAGGAATATCTTCACAATGTACACTTACCCCCAGGACTGGCTCCGTTGACTGGACCCCAGGGACCCCCTGCAAAACAAGATGATACAGTGCAAAAACCACAGTACAATACTTTAACATAAACGAATACCTCAGCCAGTGTAACTTTACTGAAACCAACATATCTGATTTATTTAAGGAGCTGTAACAAGGAAGGGGGAAATTAGGTTAATTAGGTTAAACACATTAATAATCACAGTACTGTGCGCATATTCAGAGTCCCAAATTGTCACATTCACTGGATACCCAGGATGGGGGGGGGGCTAGCCAGGATCGGTTGCAGCTGTTTGGGGCCCTGTGATGGAAAAAACACTGGCATAATACCCAAATTGTAGTCCGCAGCCGGTTGGCTCAGTTCACGAAGAAATGAAGAAAAAAAAAACAATTAGATGACACACTTGCAGTTCGATAAACAGATGGCAGGGAGCTACCCTGCTTTGTACTCACAAACTCAATGCTGGGAACTGGATGGAAGGCAGATTGTCCCGGATTGCCAGGAGGAGCAGACCATGTGGACAAGGTCCTTGTGACTGGACCCCACTACAGTTTAGAACAAATGGATGTAGTCTGGATTAAGATGGGGTTTACTTCCAGCTTCATGCACTCTATTCACTGTACAGGGGATTTGAAACGCGATTCCCCACAAGCACTACACACATTTATATGTAAAAGGAAAGTGCTATACCAGGCAGGCTGCTTCTCTATCCCGATCGCAATTACTGCACAATACACCGGAGAACATACAGCAGATTCAGTTCGTGACAGACCGAGCGCGATTCAGCAGTTTCTCCAGTCTTCTACAGGGTGAGCCTGGTTCTACTCTTCAGATCTCCTTGATTCTCTTCACAGGTCAGTTTCAGTCCGAACAGGCGCTTGCACAAACTGCAGACTGAAACTTAGGGCCTTACACGAGATCCCTGCGCTAAAATTACACACCGAAGAAGCACACAGCTCCCTGCCTCTTCACAGCCCAAACTGATCTGATCTTTCCAGTAGACAGAGCTGGACATTTCCTTTGAGTTCCTCCCAGTTCAGTTGGCTGGTTTGGCTGTCACTCACAGTAACCCCCTGTTGTGGAAAAAAAGGTCAAGTCAAACTACATTTCCCAGCGCCACTACCCTTACAACTGGCCACAGCAGGCTCCAGAGGTGAGTCCAAGTTCTGATTCGCCCAGAGCAGGCTCTATTTTAAAGGATCCCCACCATGATTGGTCCAATTCAGCAGTTCAGAATCAACATGAGGGAGCTACTTTGCACTGTCCTTGCTACAAGAAAGCAGGTTTAATCAAACTGCATTTTCATTATTACTCTAATAGGTTACAAGCAAACAATTACATCTTTGAAGAGTGCTCCTTCTGCCCACTTAGCGATGGCAGAAACGAAGCTATTTGGCAGTAGCTCGAGCGGGACTCAAGCAGGAAAACACAGTCCCCCCCACGCAAACTAATTATGTCTGCAAGCAGACAGCTCTTAAAGAGATAGTACCAGAGGCTCTAAAAGCACTCACAGATAAACGGCTTAAACGCCAAACACCATTCAGGCTTGGAGCATTCAAGCAAGCTCCTGGAAGACTTTTTGGGAACCCCCATTTGCAGGGGGGTTACACAATTCTACTAAGTCTCCAATGTTATTTCACTGGGACCTGTACTTACAGCACTACAGATGGCAAGCATTGCAACACACCGCTCTATTATGTTAGATCCCTTCCCCATGTTGTCCATCATTTTATCCCCTCTGTTTCCTCCACATTTCACTAAATTAGCTATGGCAATAACTGTATGCAATACTTTCAATAAGATGTGATAATGTTGTTAACTCTAAACATGTTCTCATTTCATCTTTTCATGGAGCTGTTCATTTTCCATTTGACAGCACACCATTAAAAAACAAAATGGAGACTCCAAAGGCCAGGAAACGGGAAGGCCATGGAAAGTCACAGATTCGGCACGCAAAAGACAGAGGGGAATGCATGACAATCAGCGTAACAAATGCCAGATCTCCATTGGTGCTCAACTGTCTCATTGGCTCACACTGAAACATGCACTCAACTTGAAGTTACACTCTGATGTGACGCGTGTACTGCTTGACATGTAAGTGACTACATTCATCAGTTTGCATGTAATGATTATTCAACAAACTCAGCTTAATAATAAGTATGACCAAAGGCATTCATGTTCTCCAATGCAGGTATGATGGTATGAACGTACACAGTACACATGGCCAACAGTTGACGTCTCCACTATTATGCTCAACGCCGCTGTCTGCAAAACTGCCTTGACAACAATGCTTGCATAGATACAAGAAATCGAGTACTCATAATAACCCCAATGTTAGCAACATACAGTTATTAGAAAGGCAAGTAGCATGCGTGCTGTGGGAGCTTTGCTATTTTTCATGTATCCATGTTGTACTGTGTCTTACTACTCATTTTACTTGTAGGATTGAAATGGAACCTCTGTCTGATGAGATGGTTTGTCCACCAGGAAGTACAGTGAGCACCATGGCACAACACTTTGGATACACGGAAACTCGTTCCAGCAGTGAAGGGTTTCTATTCATGAGAACTTCACAGTGAGTTTCCCGTACTTAGTGGTTGTGGACACACACCAATGCAGGCTTTAGATTGGCCAGCTCATTCAGTAATGATTGTGTTTTTCTACATAAATTTCTATATTTCTAACAGTTGTGTTGACAATGATACCAAGGATGAAACCTATCATGCTAATAGCCCATGCGATTCTATCACTTTGTATGAGACCACAGACTTTGCAGCAGTATCGGGGTAAGTCTATGTAAAGGAAAGTGATCAAAGAAATAGAACTAAATGGTAAACAGGGAGGAGAGGAGGCACTGTGGGTCACTCTGGAGACTAGAAATGGCACCACAATCCACACGGGTTGTATACAGATCCTCGTCTCAGGGGGAGAAAATGGGCAAGGAAATGATAGAAGTCATCCTTAGGATGGCAGAGAAAGGGGAGATATTGCTGACTGGGGACCTGAAAAGACAAGCTGTTAACTGAAGCAACTTTTGCTGCAGCCACATTCAAGAGCCGGGACATTCGCAATGCCCTATAGGGGCCATGCATCAGACAACAAGTTTTTGAACCCACTTGGGAGGGCACAGTCTTACGCCTGGTACTCTCAAATGGGAACAGAGAATAAATCTCCATTCTTGAAGTGGGTAACAATCTGGGAACAAGCGACCACCAAACAGTGTGGTTCATGATACCCTAAGCTGTAGAGTCAAGCCATACAAAAGTGAAGGTTCTGGACTTTTGGAGGACTGATTTAGTCAAAATGGGAGAGTGCCTCAGAAAAGCACTAGTAAACAGACAAGAAGGTGTGATAGTGCAACAATGGTGAAACATCAAAACCGCCATCACAGAGGAAACAAGCCTTTGTGTGAAGCAAATAAAATGAAAGAAAAAAACACTATGGTTATCAAAAGAAGTTGCGGGGAAGGTTAGGGAGAAAAACATAGCATTCAGGAAGTATAAGGAAAACAGAGAAGGAGCAGGATAGAGAACTGTCACCAGTTAAAGCAAAAGGAAGCAGGGAAAGCAAGTCAGAATAGCAAAGGACCAAACAGAGGAAATATAGTATAAAACCTTTCAGAGGTACATTAGGGAGCACAGAAAGACAAAGGCAGGGACACTGAGGCTGAATAAAGAGTAAGGTGGCTGGGCAGAGAGCGACAGTGAAAAAGCAGGGAAACTGAATACTTCTGCTCAGTATTCTCAGTGGAAAAGCAGGGGGAGATACCTACTGCAGTCAAAAGCAGCATTCTGGATCGGGTGGTTGCTATTAGTCCTGTCACAGAAGGAAGGGTTCTGAAAGAATTATTTAATCTTAAGTTAGATAAAGCAATCGGACCAAATGGTATTGACCCCACAATTTTAAATGAACTAAGGGAAGAACTAGTATCACGACGGTCTACCCCTTCTAATAAGTCATGGGAGGATGGTGTGGTGCCTGAGTACTGGTGGCGGGCGGTTGTGATTCTCCTTCACAAAAGTGGGAGCAAGACAGAGTAAGGAAACTACAGACCTGTCAGTTTGTCCTCAGTGGTAGGTAAAATGATGGAATCACTTCTGATGGAAATAATTGTTGCGTACCTAGAGCCAGGTGGGGCGCAGGACACAAGGAAGCATGGATTCACAGCATGAAGGTCTGGTCCGACAAATGTAATTGATTTCTTTGACTGTGTGACCAAATTAGTAGACTGTGTAGGGGCTGTGGACATGTCCTACCTAGACTTTAGCAAGGCTTTTGCCTCAGTACAGCACAAATAATTCATAAACAAATTATCCACCCTGGGAGTGTGTCCCCGGGTGGTGTCCTGGGTTAAATATTTGCTTGACAACAGGACACTGAGGGTTATAGTACATGGAGTCCACAGTGAAGAAAGAGTGGTTACTAGTTGGGTGCCGCAGGGTTCAGTACTGTGGCCGTATTTTGTAATGTCTTTATAAGTGACATTGCATAGGGACATAAAGATCATCAACAGTGTTGATACGCAAGGTGGGGTGGAAAGGATGAAAAGGGACTGGTCAAATGTATAACATCTTAGATTCAGTGCAAAGAAGTGCAAAGTAATTCACCTGGGAAACAAAAACCAAGGGAAAGAGTACACAATGGGGGGTGAGATACTGACAACAACAAAAATGGAAAGGGACCTGGTGGTATTCATACCAGACGACCCAATGATGGGTCACCAATGTGAGAATGCAGTAAGTAGGGCTGGAGGTATACTGGATTGCATCGGTAGAGGCATCACCAGTAAAAAACAGGAAGTTGTTGGCCCTCTGTACAGACAGTTCATAAGCTCACATCTGGCATACTGGTTACAGTTCTGGAGACCCCATCTGTGCAAAGACATGGACAGGGTGGAGGCTGTTCAGAGGAGGGCAACAAAATGGTTCAGTGTCTGCACCCGAAGACATATGAAGAAAGAAAGGCTAAAGGAGCTTAAGATGTACAGCCTCGAGGAAAGGAGGGAGAGGAGGGACATGATAGAAACGTTCAAACACTGCAAGGTAATCGACAAAGTCCAAGAGGATAGCATGTTTCAGACAAAGAGATGTGCAAGAACAAGGGTACACAATTTGAAGATAGAGAGGAGACGGCTCAGAGGTAATGTGAGCAAGCATTTCTTCACAGACAGGGTTTTAGATGCATGGAACATCCTTCCAGGGGCAATTTTAGAGTCAAAAACAGCGTGTGAATTCGAGAATGCATGGGACACACATACGGCAATCCTAGTGGGGTGGAAGGAGCAATTAGGCTGATTAGGATCTGCAGCTTATCTGTTTGGTGGGGAAATGTGCAGACTAGGTGGGCCATGAGGTCCTTATCTGCCATCAGATTCTATGTTTCCAAGTCACATGCTTGTGTCTATGTTGCTCTATAACTGCTGATCTATACAACTGTATCATATTGTGTCCCACTACACACAAGCATTGAACAATGATGAATAATTGCTTGCTGTTATTGGCATTGCTATTGCTGGTGTTACCCAGATGCATAATAGCAATGTCAGTTGTGTATAGAACTAATGCCACTCAACACCTCCAACTAGCGGCGAGTGACCAGCACAGGGTGTTGACTTTGGATCATTGGCCACACTGTGCACATCATTGCACCACATCAATGGCTGTGCTGCTCATAAGGATGTGTAAATAAATGGCTACTTTCCAAGTCCTCATTCAAGGACTAAGAAATTAACATGCCTCGGAGCATGAGGCGAAATTCCACAACACACAATCATGATTTTGTAATGATAAACTGTAGTTATACAAAATGTGCAATATGAGTTGTGATGGACAATGCCTCAAGAACATTTGCATGGTTATTTTGTTAATCAGCCCTGCAATGTTATTCATTGCTGTGAGTGAGAAAGCACCACGCTGGACCGAGTATTTGACAGTAAAGTTCATTAGGTGTTGACCCATGAACGAAATGTTGCCAATTTGTTCTCTAATTTGCTACAGATTGGTTTCGTATCAAACTAATGTGACAACACACATTTACACACAGCATACTGTGCTGGGGCAGGGGCAGTGGTCATCCGTCACCCATTAGTGAACATCCTGCTGTTGTGGCTAATTATTTTTGAACACTGTGGTTTCCTCACAGTGTGCCACATTCATAGTGATTGTGGTCTAGCTGCCAACACTGAGATTTGGCTCGCTGATGTCTGCTTGCAGCGGAGTGTGTGGCGTCATCTAGGTCAACCATGTGTACCACTGACATTGTCCAATGAGCTTCTGGTGTTTTACTTGCGCTGTGCATGCCTGTTCTGTATATATTTACGTTATGATGAGAATACCACAAGCAAGCATGTAGTGCTGTTCAATTGACACATGGTATTCTCTGTATTTCTTTAACTCTGTATGCCGCCAGTTGATTGCTGATAGTACGTGGTGGTTATCCAATCAAAAACACTAACATTATTTACTCTCGCTTTACAGTTTTCATGATCTGCCTGATGCATCTTTTGCAGTCGATGCCCTTGGCCTGTCAGATGAGGTTGCTGCAAATGACGAAGCAATCACAGAGCATGGAACACATGATGCACAGGACATTAACAGTGAGGATACCATTGCGGATATCGAACTTGCAAAGTCTGTTGTTGACCAAAACAAGTTTATTGTGTACTACAATAATTTGCTCGACCTGGCAAAAGCATCTGTGCACACTTGCAGTTCTTGTGGCGATACACTTAATATCCTTTCTAGGACTAGTGGATCTTGCCATCAGCTTACATGGGTAGATATGTCCTACCTTATGACTAGGTCATCAACTGCAAATGACAAAAAACTAATGTGAACACTTACTTACAGTTCATTATTTTTTTTGCAGGTCTGCAAAAATAAGCATGTTGAATTTAAATGGGCAACTCAGCCAGAACTCAAACATGGATTTAATGTTGGGGACTTCATGATGGCAAGCTCCATCCTCTTGTCTGGGAATAATTATGGCAAAATATCCCTAATGTTTAAATTCCTACACCTGGCAATGATTAGTCCATCCTCCTTCTTTCGATTCCAAAAACTATACATGGTGCCGGTTATTGAGAACGTATGGGAGGAAATGGAGGCCAAGCTTCTCGCTGAATGATCAGGAGAATGGTTGGTAGTGATGGGTAAAGCATTATAGTCGGTGATTCATAGAAAAAGTTGTTTTTGATGCCTAGGTAAATTGTTGACACAGTGTATGGTTTGCTGCCACATGATGACTCATAGTTGCATCTCTGTTTTATTTCCCAGGAGATGGTCGAATGGACAGTCTGGGGTATTCTGTGCAATATTGCACATATACGTGCATGGATTATGTCACTAATTAAATAATTTCAGTGAAGATTGTTGATAAACGTGAAACTGGCATCAAGTCGCCAAATATGGAGACACTCGCATTTCGATTGTCACTAGATGCACTCCAGAGACACAATGTGGTGTTAACTGAGGTTGTGACTGATTACCATGTTCCCATTTCAAGTCTAATGCATGAGTATTACTTATTTATGTATCATTTTAGTTAAGATATATGCCAGGAACGTCACACTAGACAACATGTTTCTCATCAAACAGTGTGTCCTGGAGAGTGGGTGACTTGGAAATCATACAATGAAACATTATCAACAGAACGGTACACAATGCAAATATACAGGCAGTGCAAGACATGTATTTGGAGTCAAATGCACAAACAATATATAGTTCCAATAATGCATAGGGTATGGCACCAAGTAGAGAACAACTGACAAACACTACCTGGCAGCACGACATGACGGTTGGTATGTACAGTATATCACACTACAGACAAGTACAGAAGGTCTGCAAAAGTGGTAATAGGATACCTAGTACAGTCCTTTAAGATGCAAAATGCTCTTTCCATTTACAGTTCACAGATACATAATTGTGTAATGCTGATGAGATAGCGGAAGTGGAATAAGTAAAGGGAATTTCTTTGGGGGGGGGAGGAAATTCCACAGTTTATGCAGTCAGTATGAGAAGGCTGCAAGGCCAACAGTTTTTGTACTATGCTGGACAACAAAAGTACATTAATCTGAGTACCACAGTGAATGAGTGGATTGTGGAGGGAACTGGTATGCTAGAGTTGAGATCAGTATGGAGTGAACAAAGTCAACAGCTGGAGACAAATTTAGCACAGTGTAGTAGACGCCTGTTATCAAGGTTAGGCAGTATAGCTCAGTTGTCTACCTAAAACTAGTTGGCTGCCTACCATACAGCATTTCAAATGGTGAAAACCCTGTTGGTGCCTGTGGCACTTCTCTATAGGCAAAAAGTAAGTAAGGCACGTATTGGTCCGAGTCTTTCCCTTCCCCTGTTACAAACCTTTTTAATATGTGTTTTAGGGTTTGGTTGAAATGCTTAACAAGACCGTCTGTCTGAGGGTGATAGGGGGAGGTTCTTAGGGCAGTGATAGCTAGTGGTCTGCACAGCTCCTTAAGTAATGCAGCACCAAAATTACTACCCTGATCAGTAATAATTTCTTTCGGTATGCCCACTGTGCTGAAAATTTTGACAAGCTCTGCTGCTACATTTGGGGCTGTAACAGTATGCATTGGAACTGCTTCTGGTTATTGAGTAGCATAGTCGCATACTACCAGGATAAATCTATTACCCTTTTTACTTTTGTCTAAAGGACCAACCACATCTATTGCAATTCTCTCAAAAGGCACATCTATCAAGGGTAGGGGTACCAGGGACACCTTGTCTTTTCTAGTGACTGGAGCTACTTTTTGACACTCAGCACAGGAATTACAATAGGTTGCAACATCTTCATGAATTCCTGGCCAGTAAAATCTATACAGCAATCTGGCAAGTGGTGCTATCCCTCCCTGAGTGACCAGCCATTGGACTATCATGTGCTGTCTGTAACAACTCTGTTCTGTACTTCTGTGGTATAACCAATTGTTCTGTCTGTTCATGTGTCTGAGGTTTAACCCAAACTCTGTACAGTAACCCATTACATTTTTTAAACATTGGTCCACCCTGTTTTGGTCCCCCCCCCCCCAGCTGCTTGAAATAACTCTGGAGAGAAACATTGTTAGCTTGCTCTGAAAGAAAATCACCATCAGTTAATTTAGTTTCAGCATTTTCATATTGTAACCCTTTATGTCCATCAGTCATTTGCTGCCACAGTTTCTTCAGGCATCATCTTTCTTTCTTGGATTTCCAGATCTTGGAGCTGTGCTCAAACAAGTCCGAATTGAAATTACTGAAAGGAAAAGTGTCCCCACCATCTGAACTTTTCTTTGCCTGCGCTGTTGTCACCAGAGCTGCTGAAACATCAGAATTTACTCCTTTTTTGGTTAACTCAGTAAACCCTGGAAAGTCATTTCCAATAATCACAGGTACAGGTAACTTAGGTACTACCCCCACTTTCATTTGGTGCGACACACCCTTAATGATCAGTGTCACTTGAGTGGTGAGATAGTACCGAGTGTCCCCGTGGATGTAGATGACACCAGTACCTGTTTCCTTTGCACAGTGTTTTCCCAGCACTTTAACATACACTAGGGTCTGTCTTCTTCCAGAATCAGTGAGTCAGTTCACAGTCTTATCCCCCATCTTCACATCTGTTAAGTACTTGCCCCAATTTGCCAAGGACAAATCTGCTCCAGTGCCACTCTCCTTACTGTGGCAGTTTCTTGCAAAATTGCCTGGCTTATTACAGTTATAGCAGATAACATCTTTGGGCCCAGATTTGTTACCCCCACCAGAGTTCTTATCAAGCTTGGAATTTAAATTGGAAAAAAAGTGTCCTACCGGTGCTTGGCTGTTACCTCGCTGCTGTGGTGTCTGTCTGGCCATTTGGTAGTCCTCGGCCAAAGAAACAGCCTTTTCCCCACTCTCTGGGCAGTGTTCCTTTACCCACAGCTGCACATCTGTAGGCAAGATGTTGGTAAATTGCTCCATGGCAAATGTTTTGAAGATCTTTGGGACTGTTTTGCTCTTGGTTGGATCCATTTTATCAGGAGTTCTCTGAGTTGAGCGAAGGCTTCTCAAGGATTGTCGACCGAGTTGTACCTCAGAGATCAAAATCTCTGCCTGTATGTCTCTCCAGAGATGTCATACCTTTTTAGGATTTCGCTTTTCACCAGGTCATAGTTTTCTGACTGTGCAGTGTCCATATTGCTGTAGGCAAGTTGGGCTTTCCCTGTCAGGTAGGGTACCAGTCTGATTGTCCATTGCTGCTTTGGCCATTGGCAGGCTGTGGCAACTCTTTCAAAAAATGTCAGGTATGTCTCTATATCATCTGAGGGGCACAACTTTGTAAGTGTAATGGCTTTTAAGTTGCTTGCATTTTGTTGCTCATCTGGGTCTCTGCTGGATCCTCTGCCTTTGACAGCTTGCAAGGCATCCAGCCATTGCTGCTCCCGTCATTGCATCTCTTCTCTCATCTGCTGCTCCTGTTGCTGCATCTCTTTTTCTCTCTGCTTCTCAGTCTCTTTTTGTTGAATAGCCCACCATTTGAAAAAGTCCATCAGGCTTTTAGGTTCTGTCACTGCCTGTTCTTTTTCCATAACTTGTGCTGGCTGTACAATCTCAGACTGGACTTCTGACTCTGCTAGTTTGGCTGCCATTCTCCTGGTAACCACTCCTGGACTTGCTGCTGCAGAATCCATACCTTCCTCTGTGCTTCCCTGGTACTAGGTCCAGTACCCATGCACAAAGCTCCTGTCTTAGGGTATGCATGGCATAAATCCCACCTGACACCATCTGTCATCGAGGCACCGGTCAGGAAGCATAGGAAAACCAGGAACAGTTGTAGAATTCACCCAAAATTATTTATTTGCACTAGCAGTATCATAAAACAAACTTGTTCAGTATAACTATTTACAAAGACAAAATAAAATGAAGATTTCTTTCCGTCTCTGTGTCCCTTGTTCTCCTAATCTCTCTTGCAGTTGCAGCTTAGCTATTTTATAAGTCTTTTCAACCCCCCATCCTTAGCAAACATCCTGTCCTTGTAAGTGTTCTGTTCTTGTAAGTTTCAAGAGCTGCTAGAACACAGTGTGCTTGCTGAGGCCCCTACAGCTTTTGCAAAAGGCTCAAAGATTTGCACTAAAGTAACCTCTAGAGTTTACAACAGATTTCTGCAATCATCTCAAAATACAATGATATATATTTCAGTAGTAACACTATATATTTTCCAAATAAAAGTGATCCCATTATCAGTTACATTTTCATACAATGATTTGCACATATTTTTATATCAGCAGATCTAGATATGCAAGGAAGGAAAAACAGACGTAAAAACAGACAGCAAGAGAGGACTGAGATACAGTGAGAGCCAAAGAATTGTGAGATTGTTGGGGTGATCAAATTCGAAGTCTCACAGGAAAATTTGGTTGTGCAACCAGACAGAGAAGAGACAGAAAAGGAAAGATCCTTGCACCTAACAACTACCAGCTGATCTCTATCCTCCCCCTGCTCTCTAAAGCCCTAGAAAAAATAGTGTCTATTTAACTCTCTGAGTACTTGGCCAAATATGACATAATGTGCCCAGAACAACATGGTTTCCAGCCAGGACACAATACCATTACTGGTCTCCTGGAGTTGTCTCAATACCTGCACTCTGCTCTTGACTCCAGCAACCTTGCCAGTGCAGTGTTCATAGACCTCTCCAAGGCTTTTGACACTGTTTGTCACCCTCTCCTGCTTGACTCCTCCACCAACTTGGCTTTTCCACTGGTCCCCTTGCCTGGTTCTCCAGCTACCTCTCTACTAGATCCCAGCTTGTGAAGATAAATGGCTCCCTGTCCAATACCTGGCCCGTTCATTCCAGGGTACCCCAGAGCTCCATTCTGGGTCCTGTACTTTTCAGCCTCTACCTCAACACTCTCCCCAGTTTCTGCACAGGAAAAATGCTCCTCTATGCTGACGATGTGGTTCTCCTTGCCTCCCACCCCGATCCCTCTTCTCTCCAGGTATCCCTCCTGCACACCTACAACCAAGCTGAAAAGTAATTCCTTGACCACCGACTTATCATTAACCTAAAGAAGACTAAGCCAATGCTCTTCTCCCATCACCAAAACAAGGCCAAGAATGCCCCCTCTTCATTCTCCCCAGCACTCTGCACCCGCTGGAGCAAGTGACCGCTTACAAATATCTAGGCATCACTTTCAACTCTGCTCTCACCTTCCACATCCACATCAATGCCCTATCCTCTGCCATAAATTCTCAGATAGGCCTACTATACCATCATAGAGATTGCCTCCCCCAAGTTGCCTTCTGGCTGTCCATCACCTCTTCTGTCCTGTTGCTAGTGGACTATGGCTTGTCCATTTATTCTGTGGTGGACAATACCGCCTTGACTAAAATCCAGCTCTCAATCAATAAGGCCTGCAGGCTTCTGACCGGAGCTCCTAGCTGCACTAACACTTGCCTGCTCTACTCCACCACCAACCTGCTCACCATTGAGGAGCATCTGCATTACCAGACCTGCCTACTCACCAAAAAATCTCTTCTAGGGCTCTCCCCCCAGGGGTCTCTGCTTCCCTATGGCATGCGTCCTCGTCTGTTGCCACCCATAGCTCTGTCAAGGCCACCTTTCTGGTGCCCAGAACCAAGACCTCACTAGCCCAGAGGTCCTTCCATTACCAAGCCCCTGCTTGGTTCAACTACCTCCCACCCTGCATCACAAACATTGCCAAAATTGGGCCCTTCAAGATCGCCTCCGGAACCATCTCTTTGACGCTCGTTGCTGTAGATGCACCTAATTAATCCCACTGTGGGATCCTCCTGTTAGGCCTCCCTGACTTGACAACGTCCTCCGGACAGCCTATCCTTTCCCCCTCCCACCCCACTCCCCATCCCTACCTCCACCCTCTGCAGATATTATCTAGGTATGTTCAGGGCTGTACCCCCAATGAAACCCTTGGGTACCTTGTATATGACTGTAACCTATTATAAGTAACATTATTATGTAACTTATGTGTACTCTATGTTTAATGTTCTGCACCTGTACCGTTCTCACTGTTGTAACCACACTACGTAACTCTGTCTACCCCACCCCATGACGAGGTGCCTTTTTAAATGAGTCCATGACTCAAAGGTTGTAAATCCAACTTTTCTAATAAATAAATTTAAACACTTTCTCCATAACAAATGGGACAGGGTCCTATTCCACCCTGTCACATCCCCACCTGTGTGGTCCATCCCTGTGTGTATGACCTCACTGAAATCACCACCATGCTTTGCGAGTCATTTATACTATTCTTAAGTATTTTCTCCAGGAAGGAGAGATGGGGGACCTCTTCATTCGGACCATAAATGTTAACTAAAACACAGTCTTGACCCCTATATGTTCCCTGGATCAAAGTGAATACATCCTCTGGGTCTGTCTTTGTGATAACTAGGGGGGCATCGCGCCTTACTAGTATGGCTACCCCTCTACGATGTGGGCTGGCTTCATAATGTGAGGCAAAAACTTCCCCCAACCACAATCTTCTCAGCTTGAAGTGTTCTGCTGCTGATAGGTAGCTCTCTGGGAGAAATGCTACTGTGGCTTTCTGTCTTTGAAGCTCCTGTAAAATCATTGCCCTTTTCACTGGGTTGTTGCTCCCCCCTACATTAAATGTGACAATCTTAAGGTCAGCCATATTTATAAGGGGAAATCCAAAAAGTAGCCTGATGGGAGAGGGGAAGAGGAGTGCACCCAAAACCAATCTATACCAACTTGCAAACTGTCAACAGGTATTGCCAAGAACTTTCTAAACAAACTGGTTTTAGCCAGACAAATAGTAAAATGAACATTATGTATAGTACTTCAAGGTGTATATGCCCTTTCTCACACCATCTGTACAACCAGCCTTTGGTGTGTGGTGGAGGACCCACTAGGTGTTGAGTCCTCTATCTGGCTTAGGCTTCCAGTCAGCCTAACTGCCAGAAGGGCACTGAACAATTAGTGCACCAAACGTCTGCTGTACAGTAGAGCGATACTCTGTTTAGCTTGAGCTGTCAGTGTTTCCAGATCCACCGCTATATGCATATATGGTAAAACAGTTTAATGGGTAGTGCTTTCCCAAGATAGAGCATCACGGGTACATACCCCTACCCCAGTGAGAACTCCCACTAGGAGCTGGGGTGCAGACCCAGAGCTACCATCTCCCCAAGCACCCCCCAGCGTGTCCCACATGGGCCTTCCGGGGCAAACTAGAGCTGTAGGAGATTAACAAGATTAATATTACTTTGATACTGCTCTAGATTTGGTGGCTCCATCAGAGGAGTCACCCGCAGATGGGCCCATAGGGACCAGGACCAAATCAGGGAGCCATAGGCTGGTTACTGACTGCGACTCAAGGAGTCCGGCCCTCAAGACTCTCTTATAGAAAATTAAGGTCAGTTATGAGGACTCATCACTAGTGGCCTCATCATAATGATGTGCCAATCTAGCCTTCACAGTTCTCTGCTTTAATTATCACCAGTGTAGTCCTTTGGGGACTCATCACCAGTGCTTGCCAATGCTGGTCAGCAATCTGGCCACCAGAGCCTGATTAAACATTCTTTTGTCAAATGGAGTCTTTCATAAGAGCTGTTGTAGATTTGGTTTCCCTGGTCCCGCATCGCTCTGAAACCCCCCCACTTGGGCAACCACCACCAAGGAGCACCACCAATATGCCCCATCAAAAACCCCCAGACTGCCCCGGGATGAAAATGGGTGGCAGGGAACCCCAAGCCCGCCCCTCCTTTCCCTTCTCCCAATGCTCTGTCAGTATCCACTTTATATTATCATTTTCATAATACATATTTTCGTATTAACAGCCCTGCCCCCACCAAAAAGAAATGGTTCAGAAAAATAAACAGGACAGATAATATCAATAAGTCCCACAGTAAGTAAGTCCACTCACTGCCAGATTTCATAGCTTAACATCAACATTAACTTAGAGTAGAAAGTTCTCATGGAGGGGCCATCTCCACGCCATTCCTCTCATGCATTGTTCTATCTCTACCTAAAGGTGGTGACCCCGCTACTCCAGGGAACTATCGCCCCATCTCACTTCTATCTACCCTTGCTAAACTTCAGGAATACCTGGTTCTCAGCCATTCTCTTTCCTGGATACCTTCTCTTTTTTCACTCCATTCCAATATGGATTTTGTAAGAACCACTCCACCCCCACCTCCCTACTTAGCCTTATTGACTCTATCCATTCTGCCATGGATAGTAGTCATATAACATCTGCCATCTTTGTCAACCTTGCCAAAGCATTTGACACTATTTCCCACACCCTCCTTCTTGAGACCCTCTTCTCAGCTGGCCTGTCCCAGTCGGCCTGTAACTGGTTTAAAGCCTACCCGGCAGGAAGAACTCAATCAGTTAAAATAGCTGATTCTATGTACCTGCCACTGCCCTTCTCAACTGGTGTGCCTCAAGGCTCTGTACTTGGCCCACTTTTATTCTCTATCTTCCTTGATGACCTGCCGTCAGTATGTTCCTCCTCCTCTATCCATGTGTACGCTGACGACACGGTCTTGTTCACCTTTGGCCACTCTCCCTCTGTTGTATCTGCCAGCCTCCAGCTCGACTTCAATAATGTTCAGTGCTGGTTTAAGTCACATCAGCTTTTCCTGAACACCAAGAAAACAGTCTTCATGACCTTTAGCATGAAGCAGAGACTTCTAGGCTTCCCTCCCTACCCACCTTCCACACCCTGGATGGGACCACACTTGAGGATACCACCTCTTTTAAATATTTAGGTGTTTGTCTTAACCGGGCAGCTAAACTTTTCCAAACATGTCGATGCCATCCTGAAGAAACAGAGCCCCAAGCTTGATGCTCTCTACAGGAACTGCAGTTGCTTACCTCTGTCAGCTAGGCATGACCTTGTTCAGAAAATGATTCTCCCTATTTTTGACTATTGCGACATAGTCTATTGTGCTGCTTCTAAGTCTTCCCAATCCAAATTGGATTCCCTTTTCAATGCTTTTTGTCGCTTTTTTCTTGACTCTCCCCTCTGTACCCACCATTGCTCTCTCGACCACTCCCTTGCTTACCCCTCCCTGGAGTGCAGATGACTCTTGCACTGCGTGAAATATACCTCTGCATTCTGGTTTGGTTCTCTCCCATCTTACCTATCTTCCTCCCTTTCCATTCCACCTCCCTCACACCATTCTCTCAGATCCACTGACTCTCTCGCACTCTGGCAATTCCATGACGTACTACTACAAGAGGCCAATGTCAATCAATCAATCAATCAATCAAAATCTTTATTTATTCAGGCGAACATCATTGAGCATAGCTCGTTTACAAGATGGACCTGAGTGGTCATAACAATATAAGGTTACAAATTTTACACAAAAGCATGGTACTGAATGAACACAAATACAAAGATTTAAGAATGAGACAGGTATACAAATATTTACATATATACAAGGCGAAATGACATTGGACCTAGATCATATTAAAGGAAAGAAACAAACAGTATTGTAGGGATAAAGCTAGGGTAATGGGACTTGGGGGGGCATTTTTGTACAAAGTAGGTTGGAGAACAAGCTAGAAGAACAATAAAGAAATAGGGGGTAGTATAAAAAGGGGTAGGGGAAGGAGGGGGTGTGAGAGGACTAGGCCTTATGGAAGCAATTGCATGATTCTGGGAATAGACTAGTGTACAGTGTTTTGAAGGATGTTAATGGAATGAGGGTATCCAATTTCAAGGTCTTTTGAAGAGAATTCCAGATAAGTGCTAGGGAGTAGCTGATTGCAGCCCTTCCATACGGGTGCAGGTGATAGGAATCTTCAGCATGATGAGTTTATTGATCCTTAGGGTGTAAGGCCTGGATGTGATCCGTTGAAACAATCTGAGATGTAGGAAGGAGTTTGTTTGTCAGAGCTTTGTAGATCCAGACAGCAGCATTTTGTTTCTTCTATGTTGTAGGGATGTCCAACTGACTGCATTGTAGAGAGAGCAATGATGGGTGCTGGAGGGAAGATCTGTAATGAATCTAATAGCTCTATGATACAAGGTGTCTAATTTATTTAAATGGGAGGGAACAGTGACCATAAAGGAAGTCAGCGTAGTCAATGAGGGATAGGAATGATGCCAGGATTAGCCTTTTTTGGAATCTGGTCAGGTAGTGTTTGATCCTATAAAATAGGCCAAGTCTTTGTCTAAGCTTTTCAGGAGCTCTTCAATGTGGCTAGTATAGTCAAGTTTATTGTCAATCCAGACTCCAAGATATTTGAATTTGTCCACATATTCCAGATTTTCACCAAGGATGGTAGATAATTGTGGGAGAGTGAATGATGGGACAGTGGAAGAGCAGCTCTTGGTGGCAAAGAACATAGCTTTTGTTTTCTTGGCATTTAGTAGTAATTTCTTTTCTAGTAAGTTGTGCTGTAGGAGGGAGAACTCAGACTGTATAAGCTCACAGGCTTTTGATGGTGAGGGATTACTGACATATAGTACAGTATCATCTGCAAAGAGGTGAATATTAGATTGTGAGAGATTGGAGTCAATATTGTTGATGTAAATGGCAAAGAGGATGGGGCCCAGGATGGAACCTTGCGGTACACTTCTTAGGAGTGGTTTAGAGGTAGATAGGTCACCTTCATTTTTACCAGTTGTATTCTTCCGGAGATAGCATCTGAACCATTTAAGAGAGAGTGAGTCAAGGCCAATGGAGTTCAGAGAGGAATTAGTAGTTCATGGTCCACAGTGTCAAAGGCTTTGCTTAGATCCAGGAACACAGCACAGGTGTTATTCTTTTTGTCTAAGGCAGTCTGCCAGTCATTTGTAACTTTTGCTAAGGCAGAGATGGTGCTGTGCATAGATCTAAACCCAGATTGAGCTGGATTAAGGAGATTATTGGTATCAAGGTAGGCACTTAACTGAAAGTTCACTAACTTTTCGAGCATTTTGGACAGTACTGGTAAGATGGAAATGGGCCTATAGTTGTTGAGGTCCATGGATCACCTGCCTTAAGTAGTGGAAACACTTGAGCTGTCTTCCATATTGAGGGGATAGAACCAGTGGCTAGGGACAGATTGAAAAGGTGAGTGAGGGGGGCTATATAAGCAATGCTACTTTTAGAAAGTAGGGATCCAGGGAGTCTGCATCTGCGCTTTTAGTTGTATCTAGTTGGAATAGTAGGTCTTCTACTTCTTTTAAGAGTATTGATTTGAAGGAGAATGTGGAAGCAGCCTTTTGTCTCTCAGTAGATTGTAAGTTTAGTGATGACCTCAATAGGTTTGCAGGTGAGGAATCGAAAGCTAGGCCATTCTCGTGCATTCTCTTTTCGCTTCCCTATGCTCTGGAACTCACTACCTATGCCCATCCAACACTCTTCATCCTCCTCTTCCATCTTCCAGGCCCTACACAACTTTTACTCCTCAAACTGCACTTGTCAATGAGGATTCTGCTGTATTTCCCAATGTTTATTGTACTTCAGGCTTATTTTGTTTTGTTGCACTGTATGTATAACCTTGTGAATGTATTTGGTTCGATTCTACCATTGTATATGTCTTATCCAACCACTTTTATATATGTGCATTTGCATTATCTGCACTGGTTTGCTATGTATATGCCATACCCAGGGCCCCGTGTTTACTGCGTCAATGTGGACCTACATTCTGCAGCAGGACCTCATACTTTCTGAGGCAGAACAGCTGCTGATTCTGCGGCAGATAAACTGTGGTTAAACAACATACATTTGAAGGGATTAAGTCTTAGTTAACCCTTTGACTGCCTTCGTGCAACCACTCCTCTACACAAAGTGCAATATCTGGCCATTTAACAGTATGTAGTCTTCTTATCAAAAATACTAAACTGCAATAACCCAAACCTGGCGCAGCCATGGGTATCAGTGTTCTCTTTTAATGACTTTTCCCTCCCACCCTGAATTTGAAGGCTCATCTGTTCTTCTGCTGGAAATTGGTGACCTTTGCTGTTCTTCTGTGTTATAATCGGAGGAGGACATGCACACTCAGCTAAAACTACACAGAAGGCAAAACCTGCTTGGATTTCTTCTGGTTTATATTTACAGTTAACAGATATAAAGAGAGACTCCAACTTGAAAGTCATTTTAATTTTTTTTCTGATTTTGATCAACGTTCTTTTAGATTATTATTTTTTTAAACAAGGAATACCCCAACTGCCTTACAACAAACATTTTGTGTGCAGTGTGCAAATCTGTGTGTTGGGGGATTGTCTTCCTATAGTAGTAAAGAAGGGTGTAACTTGCAGGGTCTGTAGGATTTGTTGACTCCTGATTTTTGTTTTGGGGGACACACTAAAAGAATGCAAGCAAGTCATTCTTATAAAGCTGGGGTAACCTTGGTTAGCATGTTCTCTTTTCAAAGCAACTCAGGGGGTGGTGTAGTTCTTCAGTCACTGACCCTCATTTCACTTATGTATAGCAGCAATCAATGCAACTCTCCAATCTGCTTTTTTTCCTTACCTGCTTGCTCCAGTTCTAGTATACCCTGGTCCCCAACTCTTCTGCAGCTGGGCAGCTTGACCCAGCAAAAGAATTGAGCTTGATGCCACCACTTAGGCTGCAGGTTCAAATCTGCCAAGAAATTACTGTCACACTTTCAGGTACAGATCTGCAGCCCACAAATCAAAACTGTGATCGATGTCCACCAGTGGGGACCGACTCCTCTGCTCAGTCTGCTGCCAGCCACGTTTCTGCAATCAGCTCCTCCTCGGATCCCTGCCACCACACCAAGATTGATGCCACCTCCACGTGCACCACTGAATCTTCTCACTTTTTGACTACAGCTCGCCTTCCCGTACTTCCTTCCAAATTCATCTTCCAGGGATTCGGCGTGCACCATGTACAGCCTCACAATGAAAAATTAACATAACTGAGCTAGCCACATCTATACAGCAGCAAATCATAACTGCTGTGGACCTAAACAAGCTCTACTACTTTTGCTGCAGTCCCCCCACAATCCTGGCTGGATGGAGTTGCATAACAAGAGCCAACACAAGTCAAGATGCCATGTGGCCACTAGCCTTTCAGCTTTGCAGCAGGTGGCATCAGTTTGTTGCCCCTTCTAATGAGTATGTATGCCATGGTATACTTAACATATCAATAGCTATGCATTTGCCTTGTGTGATTGCATAGCATAGCTGGCATTTCTGCAGCCATGTGGCTAGTTTTCCCAATTTCTATGGCCAGCACTGATTTCTGTGGTCAGCCCTGATTTCTGTGGCCATGGCTGCAACCGCAGAATCGCAGAAAACATGGGGCCCTGGCCACACCAAACTGTAATTGAAAATGTACATTCGATTTATCTATACTGTATTGCGTATGTTCCCCTCTTCCCCCTCCCCAGGATGCACCGTGAGAAGAGCAACTTGTTGCTCACTGTGTTTTTCTGGTGAAACTCTTCAATAAATAAATAAATTCCCATTTCTGTGTGCTGTCTGCAATTCTGAGGTGTTTGTAACATCATCTGCGTGAGCTGGTGACGCTGATGGTTCTTTGTGTGCATGTACCGAGTCCCACAGTCTGGATGTGTCCGGGCGATCGTCCATCCCTCATTTTTTGGTCCTTGCTGTCTGCCAGCTCCTATTCAACAAATGGGCCTTCTGTATTTGGATGGGACTCTTAGGCACAGCTAAATCCACCGATGAAAGAAAATGCTCAGCCACTGCCAGGTCAGCAAATCTTTGAGGGCCAGTGTCCGTGAGTACCTTAAGTTTAGCAGGGTACTCGACAAATGCTTTGAATCCTTTCTGTTGGAGGGAGTGCACAACTGCTCAAACTTGTCTTCTTTGGGCCAGTAACGGGTGTAATCATGGTAAAAAAATAATCTAGTGTCCCCAAATACTACTTCTTTTTTTGCCCATTCCATTTTCAATATTTCCTCTTTAACATGGAAGTTCCAGAAAGCGATGACCATTGAGCGAGGACATGCTTTAAGGTCTTTGAGGTGGGGAACCAAAGAGTGATGTGCTCTGATTATGTTCAGGGGTCTGTCTGCTGGCCAGTCCAAAATTTCCGATATAAAGGATTCCATAAAACTAGGCATACTGCCTGTCTCTGCCTCCCTCTGGTAATCCATGTATGCAGATGTTGTTCCACCTGTTGCGGTTCTCCAGGTCCTCTATCCTAAGCTCCAGCAACTGTTCTCTTTTATGCAGGTCCAGAAGAGCTGAGTTATGAACATCCGTGGTTGTGGAGTAATCGGTGAGGCTTTTCTCTAAGTGATCTGTTTTCCTCAATAATGTTTCTATTTTGCACCGATCCTCCGTGGCTCATGTTTCCAGGCGCTCCAATGTAGCTTGCATTTTTTGTAGGGTCATGCAGAGTTGCTTAGATGAGATGATACACTCCAGTTCGTCAGAGGCATCTGATTCTGGGGCCGCACCCTGCAGGACCATGGATGAGCAGGCAACTGTCAGTTGGGCATAGTCTAGCAGGGTTTTCATCTGTTTTGCCGCTTGTCCATGTGATTTTTCTTTAGCTTTTTGTCTGAATGACATCCTGGAAACTGTATCTGGCATTGTGGACGTGAACTTGTGAGGTTTTTGATAGATGGCTGTAGGTTGTTTTAGTGATGTTCAGGAGCTCACAGCTCAAGCTGCAATAAGGGTAGTGCTCTCACCAGAGTTCCCCTCAGGGCCGGCCTTAGCTAGGTGCAAACTGTGCCCCTACATCTTGGGGGCCCATACTTTTATCTTGAGGAAACAAAAATAATTTAACACATTTAAAAATGCCTAAATTTTGTTATAAATGAAAATATTTACCAGCAAATCAAAGCGGAAGACAACTCTGCTACTGCTACAAAAGGTGAGATCAGCTTTGCTGCAGTGGAAAATATTAGGTTGAGTAAGTGCTAATGGTGTTAATGGCCATACTTTACACCTCCCAGGTTGACTGCTTTCACAAACAAAGGGCTATATTGACAAAATTACTTGTTTGTAACCTGGACATGTAGCTGAAACAATGCATGCTATGACAAAATCTGTTTCAAAAATATGTGAGCTCTCAAAATCAGGGATCTAGCTTAACATTGTTTTACTAGCCCAAACACTGGCGCAAATTGTCCAGGGCAAATGCAGCTAACTCTCTACTTGTCCATCTTGACTAGTGTAGGTTTTCATGACTGTTAATGAAGTTAAAAAAGTCTGCTGTAGCAGGCTCTAGTCCTCATGCTAATCTCTCGCAATGTTCCAGATGGCCTGGTATGGTTAACAGCTCATCAAGAGCTGCAATTATCTGGCAGTTCAAGATGGGGATCCCACAAAAGACTCAATGTGAGTCATTATCACTCCACTGTTAGGACTTTCAGCTAGTGTCCAGGGTGTGATCAAGGGTAGAGTGCTGTTAAGTCACTAGCTTCCAGTTTTCTGAATGTGTGTCTGTCTAAAAAAATTGTCCTACATTATTAAGACCAGTGCCCCTCATTCCCTACATTTTGAGTGTCTGTAGCCAATATTTCAGTGACAAAATGCGAGGAGGTATGCAGGGTCGGCCCTGCAGGTGGTGGGTTTTATCCCAGCCTCATCATAACTTCCTTGTCCCTTCCAAATCTCTCAACTCTGTTCTTTCCCTGGACGCCGCTGCAGGTCAGACTTTGAAATGACCATCCGCAGATCCATAGCTGTCATTACTGGCAAGTGTAGAGGGTCCCTAGCTCTTCTAAATGGCCCATGCCAGCCAACAGTATCAATACAATCCCACCCAGCATGTCCTTTTCATACTAAAACAAAACTTTGGATCATGTATGGTACAAAAATAAACTTTAATAAAATACATCATTTGAAAGCTTGAAATAGGCATTCCTGGGGTGCATAGATAATCCTATACAGAAACAGAGATAGTATAGTGTTATGCCTGTGTACTATTTCCCCATGGCTGATGAAAGGACAATGTTAAAGAAAAATCTGTTATTGTTGAGGCAGAGCATATTAAAATCAATGCTTTTAAAAATAAAAATTCATAGTTTTCTATTTCCCAAGCCCCTTAGGTTTGTGTAGCCCCCACCCCAAAATAAATCTTAGATGTGCTACTGGCTCACTCGAGACTGTACAAAAATTTCCAGAAGTGCAGGTCTTCAGTTGACTATAGGGTGGGGGCTGAGAGTATCTTTCTCTGCCTGACTTTGTTTATTGCCCTGTGTGTGGTGGTGATAGTGTGGTGAGGTGCATGATGATATCAACTATTGTGTGTGTGTGTGTGTGTGTGTGTGCAGAGCTAGGACTGCTTGACTGAACGTTTGCTGTTGTGATATCCACTGTTTTTTGTGTGTGTGTGTGTGTGTGTGTGTGTGTGTGTGTGTGTGTGTGCAGAGCTAGGACCGCTTGACTGAACATTTGCTGTTGTGATATCCACTGGTTTGGTGTGTGTGTGTGTGTGTGTGTGTGTGTGTGCAGGAAGAGAGGAGGCCATGGTACAAAACAAGGGGGGGGTGCTCACTGTGGGTGATGGCATTGCAGTCTTTTTATTTTCTGCTGGGGAGCAGGATAAATGTGCAATCAGATTATTTCTTGGCTTGCATTGTTTCCTGTATAAGTGATCAAAATTTACTATTATAATTGAGGGCTAGTGCAACCACCTACGGACTAGTGCAATTTTGAATCAACTTTTGCTGCTGGCTAGTGCAAACTTTTTTTTAACGGTTGACCCCTGCTCACAATGGCTCAAAACCCTGGCCAGTACAGAGCAAAATTGGATTTCCTGATAGGGACCCTGAAAACCTGATCACCAGGTAAAAAACCTGACAGGTGGCCACCTTACGAGGTGTCCCGTGATTTTATTTTTATTTTTTTACCAGGAGAGACAATAAGCTGAAAGCTTGTTTACAGGTGCAACCTGGGAGCAAAATGAAGTTAAGTGACTTGCTCAGGGCCACACAGTATGCAAGTGGGGGCTGTGGGATTCAAACCCAGGTCTCCAGGTTTGCAGCTCACAGCCTTAAACCACTGTGCTATGTTGTCTGCTATGATAATCTTCTCTATTCTCTCTCACACCTCCAGAAAAGTTATGTTGTTTAACTTTTTTGCAAATCAGAGTAACTGAGGTGTGAGTGTCCAGTGATGATGTCCCTGTCCTTACAGAAATGAATACAGCAGTAGTACCCTACTTACTTAAGTTCTGGCTCCAGGCTCAGTCAGATTCATTTCTAGTGGTGAAGTCAATTCAGTGCAGTCAATGGCACTAATTAAAAGATGCTGGTTAAACTAGTAGACCTGGTACTGCTTTATTAATACAGGACAGGAGGGTTAGTTAGGTGTAAATGTTGAATGTGTGGAGGGGGCACAGGGAATGGAGTGGTAGGGTCTGGCTGGGGGCTGCACAGGGGCCCAGAATGATTAAGACCAGCCCTGGTCCCCCTGATCAAGGTTTTAATGGAATACGGTAAGAGGCGTCTGCATGAGAACCTGAGAGGTTTGGCTTACAATGTTACGGTACATGTGCAGGGTATGTGGTCGCCATTTCTGTATAGTGCTATTGTTTGGATGCGTTGCTTTTTGAGTCACTATTAAAAACTCGCTGTTTCGATGTTCGCACCCTCTTCCAATATGGTTAACTCTACCCCTATAGCACTTACTCCCTCCCCTTAATACCTATTTCACCACTCATCTCCCATCACTTCTATTCCTCACCCCTTCACTCAATTCCTCCTCTACGTATCCCGTGATAAGAGCACTGGGGAATGGGAGCCTACAATAATGGCGACCCGCTCCCCAGCGCATTTCAGGGATGGCAACAGAAGGGTAGGGCAGCTGGATGGGGGGTGGGCAACTATAGCGACAGAATGTCGCTATATGTATGCACACGGGGGGTTGGAGAGGGCACTCAGCAAGGGATGTGAGGGGTGGTGCCGCAGTGGGTTGCCGAGCTGACCCCATGGCATGGTGGGTGGTTGCAGGCATCGGTTGGCAGGGTACTGGGTTTGGGTTCGGGCGCTGGCATATTTTTGCTGCGCCCATCCCAAACTTTTTTTTTCAATGTTTTCACCCCCGACATGCACCCATCTGGAGTTGAGAATCCTTTAGTAGGGGGTGTTGGGGTCAAAACCCCCCACGGCGGGGGCATAGCCCCCAGCAGAAAACATTAAAAAACTAAGTCCCAGGTGCTCTTTTGCTGTGCTGCAGGGTGTCAGAGTGCCGAAATAAATTTTCAGCACTCTTGACTTCTGCATAATGGTGATCGCCTTTAGGCTTTCACCATTATGACATAGAACCCTCCTCTACTATTCCCCCCTCCTTCATGCTACCCCCTCTCCTGCTCTACTATTCTCCCCTCCTTCATGCTACCCCCTCTCCCTGCTCTTAACACCCTCTATCCAACCCACCCTCCCTCCCTTCTATTTCCATCCCAGCCCTCCCTCCTTTATCCACCCCTCCCTAAAGACAATGGGTACCAAACTCTGCTTCTGTGATCTGTACCTTTTCACAATCCCTGATTGTCTCTCCCTCAAATGTTAAATTCTTCTGTCAGGTCCCATGAAATTATTTGAATATGATGCTTACTGTCAGATGTTTAGCTACAAAGACCATCACCTCCTAATCATCTGTCTTACCTACAAAGGTGCCACTCCACTTACCTTACAGTGGTTTAACAGTTATCTTACAGAAAGGATACAAAAAGTCAAAGCTGATGGCCTACTATCTGCCCCCCTTCCAATTGCCAGAGAAGTCCCTCAAGGCTCCATCCTAGGACCAATCCTTTTTTCCCTGTACATCAACAACCTTGACTCCCACATAAAGAACTCTAGCATACATTTGTTTGCGGACGATACGGTTTTGTACGCATCAAGCTCGTCCTTAACTGAAGTCAGGGAAGCACTCCAAGCTAACTTTTTCCAGTTAGAAAGCAACCTTATCAATGCCAAGCTTCTCTTAAATGCCAAAAAAAACAAGACAATGATTTTCTCGAGACTTGCCTTGTCTGGTGCCCTACCTACCCCACCTAAAAACTTCTTAGTTACCTCCCTGGGTGAACCCTTGGAAGTCGTACCTAAATTTAAATATCTAGGTATGTGGATAGACAACAAGCTTTTCTTCAACTACCACATCGAGGATCTATCAAAGAGGCTTAAAGCACGCTTGGGTTTCTTCTTTAGAAATAGGACCCTCATTTCTCTCGTGACCCACAAAAGACTTGTCCAAGCAACATTCCTTCCCTTGCTTGACTACGGAGACATTATCTTTATCTCCTCCCCAACCTTGAGCCTATCTAAACTGGACGTACTCTATCACCGTGCTCTTCACTTCATTACTAACTCTGCGTACAGGACCCACCACTGTGATCTTTATGCAACAGTTGGGTGGACCTCTCTTGCCACCAGACATCTCTTGCATGCTGGCATTTGGACCCTCAAATTACTACTCCACAAACTGCCTGTCTATTTAACGTCTCTCATACACATCTTGCATAGTGCCTACTCCCTAAGGAAATCCGACCTTATCCTACTAGAGATGTTCCCAGGACACGTACCACAGCTGGCCAAAGAGCTGTCTCATACACCCTCCCAAACATTTGGAACCAACTACAAGCCATACTGAAGCTAACCAACATCATATCAATTAACTCCTACAAAACACTAGCTATCTCTAAATTAAAAGACATATGTAGGTGCTACTAGGCCCCCAATGCCAAGTCAACTCCCTAGGTACCAACTGGCCCTCTACTTATTAAGCTGATGTGTTGCATAATTTAGGGCAAGGTTAAAGCTGGAATGTACTGCATATATAGCATAAGGACTTCTATTGTGTATACCTCTTGTATTATATATTTTTTTTCTTTGTTGTTCTACATTTCATATCTCCTGTCTATGTAATTGCGAACTGTATGTGTATGTGCCTCAGGACCTCCTTGTGAATGAGCTTGCTCAACGGAGTCTTTCCTGCAATAAACTTGAACAGAATTTTTGTTACTTGATGTATATAATCAGTTGTTCGTATCTGTTCTGTACATTCTGACATGGTACCTTTGTAAATGTACCTGTTCATAATCCCTGACTGTGTCCCCCTCATAGGTTAAACTATTCTGTCAGGTCTTACGAAACTATCTTAATATGATACTGTCAGTTGTTTAATTATGAAATCTATGTTGTTTGATGTATATTATCAGTTGTTTGTATCTGCTCTGTACATTCTGATGCGTCAGATGCGGTATCTTTGTAAATGAGCCACCAGCTCAAAGTTTGCAAATCCAAGACTGAAATAAATAAAATAAAAAAATAAATAAACATTAGCTAGCCCTGCTACCCTGCCAGGAAGAGACCTCTGGTAATTGGGACAGATCATGGGGTTCAGAGATCTTGGGTCTTTTCTTTGTATATCACCCATAGCTGGAGTACTGTATATAGCAGGACAACCAGGGGTTTATGGGAACTCCAGGGGGTTCCCATCAAGGGAAACAATCCAATAGTTGTCTGGTCTGTAGTGGGTTCCCCCAAAGACATTGAGGGAGGTCATGTTGGGGGCGACACCAGAGAGAGGTCCGTACAGCAACCAAGCACCCAAAGATGGAAGGTGGTGCTGCGACCAAAAGCAAAAAAGTTGCCTGACAAGTTACAAGTTCAGTCTAGGGTAGGGCAATACCACAGACACCCATACTGACCGTTGGGTGAAGGGTGATAGAGCACTGAATCCCATCTTGTGTTGGTGTGTTGGAAAATACAGCTGCCCAGCCCTGCCAGTTCTGAGGTTGGAAATTATTTTTCTTGGAGGGGTGTAACAACCCCCTGCTTGCAATAGGGGAAGTGGATGTTCACCTAGACATACACCAAGGGAAAAAAATGCTC
This sequence comes from Neoceratodus forsteri, assembly GCA_016271365.2. Taxonomy (NCBI): domain Eukaryota; kingdom Metazoa; phylum Chordata; order Ceratodontiformes; family Ceratodontidae; genus Neoceratodus; species Neoceratodus forsteri. The sequence continues at coordinate 180,145,949 of CM028131.1, read as the reverse complement.
CGACACCACCACTGAGTAGACCAGATTGGGGAGGAGTTTGGTAGAGTAGATAAGGGGTGTGCTTTCATGGTACTGAGGGGCACAGGGGTTTTAAGAAAGAGTTAAGGGGGGCCAGTGGTGTAAGGAGTTGGAGTGTGGCCCCATGCGAGCCAAGATCCTGGACACATCAAAGGTTTGAGGGTATCAGAGAATTCATTAGCTGAACCCTGGTAGCCTGCCAGAGAGGGAACTCCAGAAATTGGGAGAGATCCTGGGAACTGGGAATCTGGGAAGTATGTAGTATGAATACCAGTAAGGTGTGGGGACTGCAGGATTGTTCCCCCTCACGAGAAATAACCCAGAGGCCATCTAGCCTGTGGCGTGTTCCCCCGAAGACATTGAGGAAGACCATGATGGGTGGCAACACCAGAGAAAGGCACATGTAGAGCACCCAAAAACAGAGGATGGGGCTGTGGCAGAAAGCAAATAAGCTGCCAGTCAAGGTTGGAGAGTCATCTCTGGAGTGTCAAGAGAAAGACACATGGCTGAGTGGGGTACTAGCCTAGTTAATCCTCACCCATGTTGGGATAGGAGGAAAGTCTGTGGCAAGACACGTGGAATGAGTAATGGCCCCTGATTGTCTCCCCTGGCAGACACTGGAATCCAAAGTGTGTGAGTGCCTATATGGCATGGTATCAATGTAAAGTCTCTATGCCAAGGACAGACCACACTTGAGTGAGGAGGGAAAGAAAGTGTTGAAACAGAGGATGGAGCAGTACATAAAGGAAGCTGGGAATTTAAACTAGGAGTGGGGGTGGCAGTTGGGGAAGAGATATGCAGAGACCACAGGTTGGGAAACCATATGAGCTTACCCCCCATAACAGTGGCAAAGGACAAATGGCAAGTACTGTTGGTGATGCTAGGAAGGAGGACAGGATGGGAGGGGGGAAGGGTGGAAGGTGGTTACCAACTGCAAGAGGAGATACGCAAGTTCTCATGGCAGAGGGAGAGTGGACATTGCAGTCATCATGGAAACATGGGCCACCCAATACAATGACTGGGACCTGTCTGTACCAGGGTACAGGATTATTTCGAGGGACAGGGTGATTGGGAAAGGAGGGGGGTGGCACTACATGTGAAGGACTGAAGTGTGTAAGGGAGGAAGGGAGGAGGTAGCAGGAGTCACTTTGGATGCAAATCCAGGATTCCAAGAATAGGATTCTTAGAATGGGAGTGGTGTACAGGCCACCATCTCAGATGGAGGAGTTAGACAGGGAACTAGCGGGACAGATCAGGAGGACCTGCGAGAAGGGTAGTGTGGTGATTGTGGGGGACTTCAACATGCCAGGAGTGGACTGGAGCACCCAACAACCAGGAACAGAAGGGAGCAGGTACTGCTGGATGCCTTCCAGGACAGCTTCCTGCTGCAAATGGTCAATGAACCAACCAGGTTAGGAAATACCCTTGACCTTGTGCTGGCAAATGGGGACTTTGTGACAGAACTTACAGTGGAGGAACCGCTGTCAGGGAGTGACCACCGCTCAGTATGGCTCACGTTGGATATGGGCAAGGAAGGAGTGGAATCTGGCACAATAGTGCTGGACTTCAGGAGGGCTGACTTTGGGAGGATGGGGGAAGTGGTAAAAGGGTACCTGGCCAGAATTCAATCTAGTATGGACACTAACCAGAGGTGGGAGCTCATAAAGCTGGGGATAGTGGAGGCAACCAAAACCTACTGCAAAGCCCAGAGCAAGAAGGCTAGGGCTAAGAAACTGATCTGGTTGAGCAAGGAGGTCATGGAAAAGGTAAGGAGGAAAGAGCTGCCTTTAGGAAGTACAAGAAAACAGGAGGGGAGGACAGGAGGAGTACTTGACAGAATCGAAGGAGGGTGACAAGGGCAGTAAGGGAGCCAAAGCATTTATGGAACTCAGGCTGGCACAAGGCATTAAGAAGGGGAGAAGGACTTTTTAAGTACAACAGGGAGAAAACGAGTGTAAGGACCACATAGTAAGGATTAGGAAGGAGGGGGGTTGGGTGGAAGCAGGGTGCGATAAGGAGGAAGCACTAAATGAGTATTTCTGCTCAGTATTTACTAAAGAGAAGAGGGGGCTGACACCCAAGGTGGGAGAAATGGCAGAAGCAGGGGGAAGTGGTGACTGATGGGGAAATCATGGAGAGCAAAGTTTGAGAGGGTTTGAAGGCACTGAGGGTGGACAAGGCGCCAGGCCCAGATGGCATCCACCCAGGGTACTGAAGGAGCTGGCAGAGGTCCTTGCAGGACCTTTGGAACCTATTTAATGCCTCACTACATTGAGTGTGTACCTCAGGACTGGAGGATGGTTCATGTGGTGCCCCTCCACAAGAGTGGCCCCAAGGATGAAGCAGGAAATTACAGACCAGTGAGCCTCACATCCATCGTGGGTAAGCTAATAGAGACTATCCTGAAGGAGGCTGGTGGCCTCCTAGAGGCCAAAGGACTACAGGACAGCAGACAGCATGGCTTCATACGTGGCAGATCCTGCCAAACCAACCTGGTCGAGAGTTCTATGACTGGGTAACTAGGCAACTGGACAGGGGCCATGCAGTGGATGTCCTGTATCTGGACTTCAGTAAGGCATTCGACTCAGTGCCACATGGAAGGCTGGGAAGGAAGTTAGTAGGCACAGGGGCGGGTGCAAAGTTGGTGAGATGGGTAGGAAACTGGCTGCAGGGAAGACAACAGAGGGTGGTGGTGGGTGGGGAGCTCTCACACCCAAGGGCAGTGATGAGCGGTGTTCCACAGGGCTCAATGTTGGGACCAGTGTTGTTTGGGATATTCATTGCAGACATATCATGGGACATCAAGAGCAAGATCAGTCTGTTTGCTGATGATACCAAGGTAGGTGCGGTGGTGGATGACCTAGGGAATGGCAGGGGTTGCAGGATGATCTGGCAAAGCTTGAAATCTGGTCAGACACCTGGCAACTGGGCTTTAATGCCAAAAAGTGCAAGGTGCTGCATTTTGGGATGAAGAACCCAAGGAGGAGTTACCAGCTAAGGGGAGTGCAGCTAGCCCAGACAGAGGAGGAGAAGGATCTGGGTGTGCTCATTACAGGGTCAATGAACAACTCAGCACAATGTAGGAAGGCAGCTGCAAAGGCCAACAAAATGCTAGGTTGTATTGCAAGGGGTATATCCTCAAGGAGGGAGGAGGTGATTCTGCCACTGTATAGGTCATTAGTTAGACCACACCTGGAGTACTGCGTGCAATACTGGCATCTGTATCTGAAGAGGGACATTAAGTTACTGGAGGGGGTGCAGCACAGAGCGACAACGATGATCAAGGGGCTGGGGGACTTATCATACGAGAGGAGGTTGAAGGAGTTGAACATGTACTCACTGGAGGAGAGGAGAGACAGGGGTGACATGATTGAAACCTTTAAATACATGAAAGGAATAAACAAGATGGGTACAGAGGGGCTGTTCAAAGTAAGGGAGGGGAGGGCCACCAAGGGCCATGATATGAGACTGGAGAGAGGAAGATTCAGGAGGGAGATGAGGAGACACTTTTTTACAGAGAGGGTGGTGGCTGGGTGGAATGCATTACCTGCTGAAGTGGTATGCAGTAGAACAGTGGACTGCTTCAAACGAGGATGGGACAGGACAAGGGGGAGGGTTAATGAAGGGATGGGTGTAAGGGAGGGGCAGCTGCAGAATAAGGGGTGCTAGCTGCACATTCGAGCAGACTTGATAGACCTCTAGGCCTTTATCTGCTGGCAAATTTCATATGTTCGTAAAGGTGCAAAGGTATCTCATAGTTTGAGGATACAAGGATACACATTTTCTAGCACTGGACTCGATGCAATGTAGCAGGGAGCAGAACCCCAGGCAGACTAATGTTCTGATAGACATGGACAGGCCCACCAAAAATGAAAACAGAAGCTGCACTCACTGGTACCAAGCTGAGGTGCAACTGTGGGGGAATGCTCACCTCCAGACTCAACGTGGCGGATAACTACAGTGCATTCAGAAGAGCGCTAAAGATATTACGCTCTGCATAAATGTTTTATTCCACACTATGGTGGCACAGATAACAAAAAGGGCATCTAGCCTGCAGTGTTTTGCTTGTCTGTGCCACCATAGTGTGGAGTATATCGAATAATACATGGGGCAGTGTGTTTAAGGAGAATTTTCCACACACCCGAGGTGTTGGATGCTACATAAACCCTGAAAGTGAAGCTCAAGGGGTTTATTTAAGCATCCAACATCGATTGTATTTGTAAAATTCCAGGTTTACACATCACCCCATGTTTTATTTTATATAATTGCTGAAGTTACACTTTTTTTGCCACGGCAATTATATATAAAAAAAAAAAACAGCTTTTGGTGCCTGTCAAAAGGCAGTGAAGCATGATCCACACTCTGACTCACAGTTTTCTCATAGGAAGAACAGCGTGTGTTCACTGTTATAATCAGCTGGTTATAACAGTGAATTACAATCAGATTTTCCTATGGGAAAATAAATGCAACCCAATTATTATATAGAGAATTTGCCTGTGCAAGTGCTTGTTATGAGGATTTTCACACGCCCGAGGTGTGTGATAATCCATAAACCCCAAGAGCAAAGCTCAACGAGTTTATGAGATTATCACACACTAAGGGTGTGTGGAAAATCCTCATTAAAAAAAAATTACACCAACATTATTTTTCATAATAACTGGTGCAAGGTTTCAGGAGAAAAACTATAAGCTGTATTTCAGTGAGCATATCCCTCAGTGACTGCTGTACTCGCACAAATACAGTGTGCTTTATTTCACACTTCAGTGAAGTGAGAGCACGAGGAGGAAAACGCTGTAATAACCCGCTATCAAGTTATTAGAGAATTCCATGAGTTATAACCACATTTAATCAAGACTGGTTATCCAGTCATTATAGGGATCACCAATTATTATGAAACATTATCTTTTGCGTTCTTTTTCTTTCGCACTTCAGTGAAGTGAGAGCGTGAGGAGGAAAACGCTGTAATAACCCACTACTGAGTTATTACAGAATTCATTGGGTTATTACCAACTTTTATCAAGACTGGATATCCGGTCATTATAGGGGTCACCAGTTGTTATAAAATGTTTATGCATAGCATTTTATCTTTTGCATTCTTCTGGCTGCACTGTAGCTGTTTACTGATAGGCCCACCCATGTGGCATCCTTCTAGATGTGGAGAACCAAAGGATAAAGAGTGCTTTTTTATACAGAAAAGGATATCGTTGAAGTGTGACAGGGTAATCGTGCATCTTTGTGGATGCTGGGTGCACCCTAGCACCATTGTTATTCAGTTTAGATTTTAGCAACATGTTAATAACGCTACAGGATCAAAATTTTCACACTCCAAAAATTAATAATATTGGAATTGGATTATGAGCTTCCTCAGATGACATTGTCCTAATCTCAAATTTCCAGCTGGGTATACAGCGACAGTTATTAAAATTTGGTGAAATATGCTGCCAAAGTTCTCTAACTATAAATATGGAAAAGGTGCAGTTGGTTATTTTTGGTGACAAAGGAGCTAAATCTCGAAGGATCCACGTTGATAGTAAATTTATTTCTACTGTCGACTTTTATGACTATTTGGGGGTATGGGTTACAGATAACCGCAAGTAATCAGAACATGTTCATAACCAAAAGATAAAAATGAATATGACTGTGGTAGGCGCAGGTTTATGTGGGCAAATCAAGTAGCTTGACACATGTAGCCTCTTTCCAAAGTTCCACATTTATTCTCAATTCTCCAGAAAAATTATTCAGAGGCAGATCAATACTTAATTTAGTGCATCAGTTCAACATCAGGTTCTCAGTTTTAGTACAGAAATTGTATACCTTTGCTCTTTAGAGCACTTTGTCAAAGCTTTTCTGGAACTCACAGCAGAAATACCACAGCAGATGAATTCATCTGGCATTTATAAATCTTCCTTTCAGAGCAGTAGATAGCACAGAGCATTATGACTCCATAGAGCACTTTGAAAAACAGCTTCCAGAGCATAGCTCCAGACCCACAGCAAGCAGAATGACCTTGCACTCTCCCTTGATCTCAAACAAAACTTGATTCTAATCCAAAGAGTCTGAATTTATATCCCAAAAGGGTCATGTGATCATTCAACTCCTCCCAATATTTTAATTTAAACTTTAAATCTTTATTTGCCAAGTATTTATTTTATTTTATACACACTGCTCCTTTAAATTACCAAAGCAAAACATTTATTATGCTACCAGCAGTTTAAACTCTTTTAATAGTGATTTAAACATTATTTCTGAAAATTATAGCACCTCCTTCCTATACCTGATAAAAGGATAGGAAATGAGGTCAGCTGGCTCCTAGAAGAAGAAGAAGGAGCCAGGACTCGAACTCAGGACTCATTACCACTGCAAACACCCTTGTTCCAGAAAGAGTCTGGAATCACTTCCAAACCTCCCCACTCTAACTCAAAAAGGTTAGTGAAGTTCAAAACAATTGTGCTTTGTTGGAATAATCCGTTTTTAAAGAAGGTTTTAAAAGTAAATATCTTTATGATAGTGCTTACAATCGCACCATCGGGAAAAAGCTCAGAAATATACAACAAAAACCCTTTTATACAGAGAGCCAATATAACACTGATTTAAAGGCATTCAATCTGGCACTGGCTTATGGCTAAAATATAACACTTTTAAACTGAACCATTGGATGTTTCCACTGTATTTAAATTAGAATACAGATGCTACAAAATTATATTAAACACCAAGAGGCACTCACCCAGAGAATAACAAAGCGGCTCAAAATAGCTATTAGCCATGAGAGAAGAGCACACAGAAAGGAGCCTCCAAAAGTCTCCTGACCCTTTTAGCCACGATACATTCAGCAAATAAATGTGAGACTAATGAGACCAGCTGACTCATATTAGTGAGCAAACCAGAGCCAAAGTTAAATGAAACCCCTGGGCTTACAAAATCACCCGTAAATACAAAAATCCTCTTGCTCTACTAAAGTCCCAAAAACCAACCACAAACAGCCTACCTCAACGCTGGAGGGCAAGTAGAACATTCCCATTGATTTTCAAGGGGAAACATGAAATTTAAACACCACTAGAAGGCTAAATGCCTTCACGACTCTGTGCACAGTCGAGCAGGAAAGCCGCTTGTTTCCTTACTGTTGCGCTAAAGCCCTAAAGCAATTTTAACACCGGACAGCATATTTTAAATACATTTTAGGAATAAAGAACATAACGGAGAATATTAAGGAGAACCAGATAATTCTCCACACCATTTTTAAACCTGACATCGTAGCTTGAAAGACTGCAAGGCTACATCACAAGGGAAAATACCTAATCAAAGGTGCATACCCTCACACAGTAATTTTACTGGCAATTCATGATGCCGACCGGACTCTCAGCATGATGACTGACCCTGGGCAAGAGATTGAATTTAAGCATGCTTTCACAAAAGCTCTACACTTCAGTTTCTCCACCCAGAGAAAGTGTCATGAAATATATATATATATATATATATTTTTATTAATCTAACAACTATTCCTTCGTTTGATTTTTATTTTTATTCATTACATTTTTTTAAACACTATTACTAAACAGATGCTGTCTTTTATTTTAATGAAATTAGCACCTGCCAGACTTCAAACTGACAGCCTAACTGAAAACTATAAGTACATAGACAGCACCTTCAGACCAAAATTCAACATAGCTTGTAGGTTCCCTCCTATTTTTATATATAACAGCTCGGGGCTCTAAACCCTTCACAGGAGCACCCTGTGACAATGACATTAAATGGAATGAAGAGTTCTGCATATAGGCATTATGGTAGAGCTGTTAAAGGTTCTTTGTTAGTATTAAATGCTAAGATGAGATCCTCTATATTATATGCCGCTGAAGTATGGGGTACAACCAACACTAACTCATTAGAAGTCCAAATAAATACTGCTACTTGTCTTGCTTGTATGATGCAGAACTTTTGTAAAAGAGCAGCTTGCTCAAAGGTTGTTTCCGATGATTGCAATAAATAAATAAATAAAATAAGGAAATTAGATATGTTCTTCAAGTCCCAAATAGTTTCTCTGGTGCAGTTTTTTGTACAGAACTGGGTCAGTTTTCAGCAGCTACATCTGTCTGAGAGAGAGAGAGAGAACAATTTCCTTTCTATTGGATACCTTTATGTTACCCTAGGATAGGTTACCAAGAAAGTGCCTAGAAGAACAGATAAAATATATGTACAGAGGTTTTACATTTCCCCGTATAAAATATATAAAAGAAAAGATATACCTTCTGGTCCTGGGCAGTCTGTTAACTGAAATCGTTTATGGACCCAGCCTGGAAATTAGGCAAAAAACAAAATTTAGATGCAGAGATAACTGCAATAAAATCTGGCTACCACGGGAAAATTAAAAGCATTCTCTTTGTAGAGAAGGTTAAACACTAACTTTGGAAAACAATTTTATTTAACTGCTTTAGAAAAACAACTGATAGGGCCTTATTCATTATATATAGATTAGAACCATACCAGAGTAATTTTAAATTTTTTCAACAAAAGCGGCCTGGGACAATTTCCCCAAATTGTAAGTGTGGCCTGTCTTCCCCGGATGCCCTTAAGCATGTTTTGCTTGTATGTCCCTTATATAGTCCCAGTACACAAAAATGGTGGCCATCCTTATTAGAAAACGTATCTCTCTCAATGGAGGATACTGTACTCTACTGTCCCAATGCCACCAATGTGCAGATTATCTTGGCAGTTATGGGATATTTAAGGTCAATTAAACATTGATGACGCAAAACCCACTCCATCAGCAACAGTCCTTTTTGCAAATACTTGTATTAATATGGCAGCACAAAGGACGGGCTCCAGGGAGAATTGTGTGCATAGGTTAAAACAGGTATTAGAAGCAAAAATAGCTGTGCAGCACCAAAACAGCACATCGCACAAAACGTTGACTTTTAGTGCTTGTCTCTCTGTACCACCTTTCAATGTTTTTTACTGACATTTATTTGAAATTAAACAATTGTCACTTTTAGGCAATTTAATTGTAGTGACTCTCTTTTTTGGTGCATAGTGGTGGTGCACAGCTTTTTTGCTTCTCCTGTATAAAAGCATCCAGGCTCAAACCTCTTTTGCTCGGGTTTCACACAGAAATCTTTATTGCTGCGTTATCTAATGACCATACCTCAATGAGTGGACTTCCCTTCAACTGAAGTTCTTTTAGGTTACATGTTTATCTAACATATTCAAAACATTGCTGCCTGATGTCAATATCTTGTTACTCTGTTAGAAAGTTATTGCAGTTTATATACTGCAATGTTAGAATTTAAATAATGATCACTCTATTTATGTTACCAATATCACGTTAATGTTTTGCTCAAAATACTGATACTCTCTTAGTTTCAGCACTTTGAAGCAGCAGTACAATGTAAAATAAATATCTGCTTTTTCAACAGTTTATTCCCTGTGCTCTGTTGAGCATGTACCTGGTACTCTTTCCCGCTGGCACTGTACTATCATCCTGTAATTTGCCCAGTTTTCCTTTGTTTTAGTTTACATTTCTGCCACCTGCCAAGTTGAAAGCTGTATACTAGATATTATTTATCTATTTATTGAATTTTGGCAACCGGATAGGTCCTCTGAGACAAGACAGTCCCTTTTTCAGGGGCGACCTGGGGAGTGCAGTACATTAATAGTGCATTCATTGACACAAGAAATTAGACAAGAAGTAGTCATACAGTAAAAGAGTACAACAATTAACATACTGTAGAAACATAGAATTTGACAGCAGATAAGGACCGCTTGGCCCACCCAGTCTGCCCATTTCCCTACCTAATTGATAAGCTGCAGATACTGGTAAACCAACAGGCTGCTTCCTCCTACCCACAACTCCTAGAATTGCCTTATGTCTGTCCCATGCATTCTTGAATTCCCCCACTGTTTTTGACTCCACAACCTCCTCAGGAAGGCTGTTCCATGCATCCACAACCCTCTCCATGGAAAAATACTTCCTCACATTACCTCTGAGCTGTCCCCCTTCTATCTTCAAATTGTGTCCCCTTGTTCTTGCACATCTCTTTTTCTGAAAGATGTTACCCTCTTGAACTTTGTTGATTCCCTTGAGTACTTGAAAGTTTCTATCACGTCTCCCCTCTCCCTCCTTTCCTCAAGAGTATACATGTTAAGCTCCTTAAGTCTCTCTTCATATGTTTTCTGGTGCAGACCCTGCATCATTTTAGTTGTCCTCCTGTGGACTGCCTCCATTCTATCTATGTCTTTGCAGAGATTGGGTCTCCAGAACTGCATGCAGTACTCCAGATGGGGTCTCACCCGCTGTCTGTACAGAGGGATAACAACTTTCTGATTTCTACTGTTGATGCCTCTTCCTATACAGCCCAGTATCCCCCCAGCCCTCCTTACTGCCCTCTTACATTGCTTGCCCTCCTTTAGGTCATCTGATATGACTACCCCCAGGTTCCTTTCAATTTTTGTTGTTGTTAATATCTCACCCCCCATAGTGTACTCTTCCCCTGAGTTTTTGTTTCCCAGGTGCATTACTTTGCACTTCTTAGTATTGAATCTAAGCTGCCATACATTTGGCCATTCCTCCAACCTTGCCAAGTCCCATCTCATACTTTCCACCCCACCTTGTGTATCAACCATGTTGCAGATCTTTGTGTCGTCTGCAGAGAGACATACTTTTCCTTCTAGTCCCTCTGCAATGTCACTTATAAAGACATTGAAAAGGACTAGTCCTAGAACTGAACCCTGCAGTACCACACTAGTAACCCCCCTTTATTCAGAGTGGACTCTCTTTACTATTTCCCTCGGTGTCCTGTTCTCCAGCCACTTCTTTACCCAGGCTACCATCTTGGGACCCACTCCCAGGCTGTCTAACTTGTATATTAATCTTTTGTGTGGGACTGTGTCAAATGCTTTGCTAAAGTCTAGGTAGGCCATGTCCACAGCCCCTCCCTGATCTACTACTTTGGTTACCCAGTTTAAGAAATCTATTAGATTCATCTGACGTGACCTACCCACTGTGAATCCATGCTGCCTTGGGTCCTTTGCCCCCTCTGACCTCTAGGTACTCAACAATTCTCTCCTTCAGAAGTGATTGCATCATTTTACCTATTACTGAGGTCAAACTAACAGGTCTGTAGTTTTCTGCCTCTGCTCTGCTTCCACTTTTGTGATGTGGAATCAAATCTGCCCTCCTCCAGTCCTCAGGTACCATTCAGTTATGTAAAATCAGCAATCTAAAGCACAGTCAACAGTTATACCGTAAAAGAGTACATCAATTACATTTAGTTATGCAAAAAATAAGCAATTTAAAGCACAGTCAACAAAACCTCACATACATTCAGATATCATTTACAGTGTTTTTCTTTGATAGGAGCTGCCATATATTCTGTAGCGCTACGACAACTGGAAACTGATCACTTCCTGGTTAGGTAATACTGCTGTTTTAAGACATCTCTGAAATGATCATTTTTGTTACTGTATTTATATTTCTTATTGCTATAAAAGCTTTTAATTGGCGAATGAATCAACAGAAACTTTGAAACATAGTTAGAGGCTGAGTGAGGGAGCTGGAGCTAGCCAAGAACTGACTTAGTTTTGGCGTTGGGGAACCACGCAATACCTCGGGAAGTGACAAAATATCCAACTCTGAAAGAGAATCTGGAAATAAGCATGGCTCTGAAAGAGGAGCTAGAATAGAATAGAATAGAATAGAATAGAATAGAATAAGGCTGTATAGTGCAGTGGTCTAAGGCTCTGAGCTGCAAATCTGGTGACATCCAGCAGACCAGACCTGGGTTTGAATCCCACAGCTTCCACTTGCATACTGTGTGACCCTGAGCAAGTCACTTAACCTCCTTATGCTCCCAGGTTGCTCCTGTAAAAAAGCTTTCAGCTTAGTGTGCTATACCTGGTTAAACAACTAAATAAATAAAAAATAAAATATCATACAACAATGAGGGCATGGAAAATTGATAAATGAAACCCACCCTAGGTTTAGACAGAATCAGGCGCCCCATGATGGTCTTACAGGTTTGATGCCCTTCTTCTTGGTTGAGATAATAAGGCACACTGATGAGTCCTGAGAAGGACAGAACAGGTACATGTGTCTTCTGTTTTCAACCTATGCAGAGTGTGTGAGAGGCCACCTGACACTATGCCATCCTGCTTAGTGCAAAACCAGTTTATTTATACATTTCCCCTGATGTTTTCTGTTATTGATGTAGGTATGATTTTGTATTTGTTTGAAATCTGGCTTCATTGCTAATGCCCTTCCCAGTTAACCCTTGTCTCAGTGCTTTTGTGTGTTTATCTCATATTATAAAATGGGTCTCAAGTTTTCTGTGCCCCGATTGGCTGAGAGGTACTTCTGGCCATGTCCTTATCAGAGCGTAATGTGCCAACCAGCACCTCTTCAGTCAGTCAGGGCACAGAACAACAGATATCATGCTGCCAGTGGACCTCACTTGCCATCGCTCACCTGCAAAACAATGTCCCTCTCTTGCCGTGACCATCTCACTGACCTTCACAACACACTCCCCCTCCCCCAGCCAACTACAAAGGTACATTTTAGGATCCAGTTCAGTTCTATAAAATAAGATATTTAAAAAAGTAACCTCTCAGTACTCCACTTCACAAGTTTATGTGGTGAGCCGCCAACCCATGGCTCTCCCGCGGACTCTCGGTCATGTAGCTCCGTTCCCTGTTCCTCAGCCCTCCAATCCTAACCAAAACAGCAGATACTGTGCAACCTAAACTATGCTGTGCAACTCCTCTAATAGGCAACAAAAGTGAAAACCCCTATCTACAACGGCACTGCACTACACAGTTAAAAATACTGGGTTTAAATAACTGCGAACCAGGAAACGGCTCCATATGGCAGCTGATACAGGACACGCTCAGTCATTCCAAGTAAACCAACCAGCAGGCAGCAATATTAAACCAAAGCCCAAAGCCTAAATGAAACTAAAATAAACCAAATAAAAAGAATAAAAAAGTGTTTGCATGTGCAGAAAGAGACACACTTGGGAGGAGAAGCACATTAAAAACAATGCCCCCTGCTCGCTCTTAAAGCAGCTGCTCACTGTGGCAGTGTGATAAACAGTATGTGGAAGGAGGGAGGGGGGGGTTAACAGTACACGGAGGGGGTAGACAGTGGGGGATTAACAGTGTGTGGAGAGGGGAGGACAACCTGATCAATGTGTGTGTGTGTGTGTGTGTGTGTTTTGTGGGGGGAGGGTATGCACTGGACATCACACAATACAGAAAGTGCCTAAATAGAGGGATTATTTTACTACTTCAAGTGTTAAAACCTCAGAATACTAAAATGTTTTGTCCTGTTTTCTTTTTTTTCTTTAAAAAGTTGCTTGGGGGACCCATTTTATAAGTGTAATAACACACTCCGAGGTGTGGGTTATCTCCTGATAAGAGCATGCCCAGGTGCATTAGGCACGAGGCGCTTAATGCACCTGGGCATGCTCTTATCAGGAGATAACCCACACCTAGGAGTGTGTTATTGCTTGTGTAATGTACAGTATGTAGTCCCAGTACACAAAAATCGTGGCCATCTTTATTAAAAGCCATAGGTTTAGGGAGTATCAGCCCCAGAGTGGCTGAGTCATTCCTAGTGCGACACAGCCATTGTCACCAGATAGGCAGCCAGTCAGAAGGCTTCAAAAAAGGGTGGCAGTTTAAACAAAGGGGAGGGAGCAATATAAACCAGGAGGCTCCACTACTGCAGCCCGAACACAGCAGGGTAGGAGGACGCAGAGAAGGCTTGTGAGCATACCTTTCAACTGTCCCTGATTTTCAGGGAAGTCCCTGCTTTTGCTTCAAAATTTTACTCTGTCTCCTAAAAATTGTGTTTCCATGACCAAACAGCGGGGTTGTAAGCACACAATAATGTCAGACATTAAAGTTACAGACTTGTTCTTTCTTAGAAAATGCATTTTACACTATGCCCCTTATTCTTCCAGCTTCTTGAGAGGATATCACCAATTCTGAAGATGTGTCCCTGATTTTGGTCCTTTGTCCCTGATTTTTTTAAGCCTTGTCCCTGATTTATGAGGCAGGAGGTTGAGAGGTATGCTTGTGTGCAGGCATGCTGAAAAGGAGCAGTTTGTCTACAACCTCCATTTCAGCAGCCGGCTTGTAGAAATGATACAGTGAGCACCAAATTAAGTAGTCTGAGCATGAGTGCTGGCAGGCTTAATGCCTTCACTGCCTTCTTGTTCAATGGGTAGAGTCAGCATGGAAAGTGACTCAGTTGAGTGTATTTTGTTTGATTTCTGGCTGACAGAGATTGGAGGCATTGGGGTCTGATCTCCAGATCTCAGCTGCAGCAGAGCAATAAATAAATAAAACCTTTAATCTACCTTTCAGCACCAAGGGGCAGACAGATTTCTTATCCCTGTACAAACAGAGCTGATTGTTTCCATAGGGAGACGCTGAGGGCCCATCCCCCCTTCCCCCTCTGACCCTCCCTGGGCTTGTCCCACTTTATAGGCATGATATGAAACCCTATTTCCTCTGGGAAAGCAGGAAACAGAAGTACAAATTAATATCTGATAAAAAACATAAATAAAAACAAGCAAACAGCAATAAAAACAAAAAAAATGAATATGGATATTGTAAACTGTAGACACTGTGAGACACTTTTCAGCGGAGCACATATAGTATAAGAACTATAGGTCACTGTCCCACATGCTGGACCATTGGTGACCTAAAAACCCAGTTCCAAGAAACTTGAGCTCAGATTTTACTGTTGTAGCGAATAATGCAAGATGACAAGCCCTCTTACATTCCACCTCCAGTCCTGCAGTTCTCACATACAGACCATTGCCCCCCCCTCCAGGGATAACAGACCTGATGGTTGGCAGGTGATGAGGAGGAGTAACAGAGGCAAAATGAACTGATCAAACCAGCAAAGTGCTACACAGAAAATGAACATACCAACAACAAACAGGTGCATGACAGTATCACAATGTCCAGACATCAATCAAAACAGCATAACAGGACATAAAAATATCATTCGCCAACCCACAACAAGGCAAGACAATACGACACATAATAAAAAGGCTGAAAAAAACCTCATCCTCATATAGACTCCATGATTCATGGAGTACAACCCCACCTAAATCCAACCAAAAACACTAAAATAGTGGCCCAGTGTCTCCCTGGAGCTTCTGCAAAAAGTGACACTGACCACATTGTAAAAAAGATGCATAAGGAGGAAGAGAATGCAGACATTATAGTTCACCTTGGGACTAATGACCTGGGAGACCAAACAATAGAGGAAGCCAAGAAGCACCAAGCCCAGCTGGATGACAGGCTAGCTACTTTTTCGTCCACCCTCACCTTCTCAGAAGTACTGCCAGTATGGGGAAAGGGCAGAAATATTCAGCTAATCAGGGAGAAGGAAATCTCAGAACTAAATGATAGTTGGCTTTCTAGCTCTCTCCTACAGGTTACTGCCAGCCGCGCCTGCCCACCACGTCCCCGACCTTTATTAAATCCCCAAGGGTACCACCCAGTTCTCACCTACTCTGCTCTTTTTAGCTATCAGTAGACTTATCCCACCTCCTCCTAAAAAGCCCATACCTTCTGCCCCAGAGAACAATATTTCTGACCTCTCTCTATGCTTAAGTATGGGAACCACTTTCCCACAAATCAGCCTATACTGCAACCCCAAAATACCACCGACCTCTCCATTGAATTCCCATTATCTACCCCAAGGACGATCACCTACAACTACTCCCTATCTGTCGCCCAAAACACACCACCCAGACCGCTTCACCTATGGATGGCTCTCCCATCAAGAACACATGTTCCCATGCTCCTCGGCATCTCTCTCCTATTAACAGGTTTCTCTCACTCAAACCACTATCCCTTTAAAGAGGCTCCTAATACATTAACAGTATGGGGACAAAAGAAGTGTATCAAAACTCTCTTAAAGTCCCTAATTCTGATGATGATCCTCATCTCAGGTAACGTCCACCCAAACTCTGGCCCCCAACAGTCTAGCTCCTGTGGTGCTGACAGGTCTGGGGGGCTCCGCCTGGCTACCATCAATATCTGCAGCCTCCTCAAAAAGCTGGATCTTCTCACTGCCTGGGTCACACTCCACAACCCAGGTATAATATCAGTAATTGAGACATGGCTATCACCTAAGACCCCCGATACTGCAATAACAATTCCAGGTTATGCCATTTTCAGGCAAGACAGATGCTCCAAGAAGGGGGGAGGCTGTGCCCTGTACCTAAAGGACACTCTAATCGGGCACACCCTACCTATACCTCAACTTGCAAGCGACATCCAGGTTCTTGCCACAAAAATATGTCAGGGGACCCACCATAAAACACTGATGGTGGCATCAGTCTATATACTCCCAAACTTACCAACCAAGGACTGAACTCCGTACTGGACGTCATTCACTCCCTAGATCAGAAATCTGAAACTATCCTTCACGGGGACTTTAATGTAAATTGGTCTTCCCCCAGTGCACATAAGTATAAAGATGCCTTGACAGCTGCCAATTTCTCCCAAATGGTTAAAGCACCCACCTGAGTAAACTACAAAACAGGTACCTCAACTCTTCTGGACTGGGTTCTTACAAACCGCCCTGAACACATTACTAATACAGTAGTTCTCCCCAACTGTATAAGCGACCACTCACCAGTCCTACTCTCATGGTCCAACAAATTCATTAAGACCCCCAAAATCATCAACAGTAGAAAACTACTACCTGGCCACCTGTGGCCACTAAAAACATGCCTACGAGATCACGACTGGTCACCTATAGATGCAGCCCCAGACGTGGACACTCACTTGACTACTTTATCCAAAGTTTCAACACAGCTTGTGATGCACATGCACCCTTCATGAAATGCAAGATTAAAGGTGTTAACAATCCTTGGATCAACCTTGGTCTGCTTGAGCAAATGAAGGCCTGGTATCACCTCTGGTAACGTGCTAAGCTGACCAGAAACAGGGCAGACACTCAATCCTTTAAAGCTGCAGGAAATGCCTATGATTCGAAATGAAAAGGCCAACTACTACAAAAGAGTGCTAACAAATTCTTGGAAAGATGGAAATAAGTTTTGGGCCAACCTAATGGAACTAACTGGAAGAAAAACAAAAGTCCCACCCGCTATGGTCCACCTAAATGGCCACATCATCACAGATCAAGTCACCATGGCAAATGCCTTTAATGCAGCATTTACCAACCTTAGCCATGTTTTACCGCCAACTTTCTTTGATCCCCCTCAAGATACCATTAACTCAGTCAAAGTCAGATATTTGGAAGGAAATCTGCTGTTCTACTTCAAAGCCATCTCCAAGAACATCACAAAAAAGTACCTCCTTCAAGTACTTGGAAAGTCTAGATCAAGCAGTGACTCCCTCGACCTGAAACTCCTCGCTCTTACCCTCGATGAAGTCCTGACCCCCCTCACCAATCAATCAATCAATAACTTTATTTTACCAGGCATAAACACCATTGAGCAAGCTCATTTTCAAAGTGGTCCTGGACATGAAACAAACCAAACAAAAAAAAAACATTACATACAATACAATGTGTACATAGGCATAGACGAATACAGTAATTTTACAGGATGTACGCAAATGGTCAGCAACAGCTAAACCTGTCAATATTATAAGCTAAGCAATTAAAGTATAAGAATGTATAGAAGTTAATACTCCTCAACAACCACCTCTGTTAGTAGATAGAATAGGAAATGCAAGAAGCAGTTGTGTAAGGGAAAGAGAGGAGAGAATAAAGAGCCAGGGTAGGTGAAGGTATGCACGAAAATGTTGATTCCAGATTAATAGAAAAAAAGTATGGAGGGTCATCTTTGTTTGAAAAAATTGCAGTTTTCACTCAGGAAGGTAGTGACTAACTTTTTGAATGTAGTTAGGCCTGGAAGTGATGATAGTTTTAGTGCTTTCCATGGAGTTCCATAGGGATACGAACATACGAAATTTGCCAGCAGATAAAGGCCTAGAGGTCTATCAAGTCTGCTCGAATGTGCAGCTAGCACCCCTTATTCTGCAGCCGCCCATCCCTTCCACCCTTCCCCTTCATTAACCCTCCCCCATGTCCTGTCCCATCCTCGTTTGAAGCAGTCCACTGTTCTACTGCATACCACTTCAGCAGGTAACGCATTCCACCCAGCCATCACCCTCTCTGTAAAAGTGTCTCTCATCTCCCTCCTGAACCTTCCTCGCCCAGTCTCATATCATGGCCCTGGTGGCCCTCCCTTCCTTACTTTGAACAGCCCTCTGTACCCATCTTGTTTATTCCTTTCATGTATTTAAAGGTTTCAATCATGTCACCCCTGTCTCTCCTCTCCTCCAGTGAGTACATGTTCAACTCCTTCAACCTCCTCTCGTATGATAAGTCCCCCAGCCCCTTGATCATCTTTGTCGCTCTGCGCTGCACCCCTCCAGTAACTTAATGTCCCTCTTCAGATACGGACGCCAGTACTGCACACAGTACTCCAGGTGTGGTCTAACTAATGACCTATACAGTGGCAGAATCACCTCCTCCCTCCTCGAGGATATACCCCTTGCAATACAACCCAGCATTTTGTTGGCCTTTGCAGCTGCCTTCCACATTGTGCCGAGTTGTTCATTGACCCTGCAAGAGCACACCCAGATCCTTCTCCTCCTCTGTCTGGGCTAGCTGCACTCCCCCTAGATGGTAACTCCTCCTTGGGTTCTTCATCCCAAAATGCAGCACCTTGCACTTTTTGGCATTAAAGCCCAGTTGCCAGGTGTCTGACCAGGTTTCAAGCTTTGCCAGATCATCCTGCAACCCCTGCCATCCCATACCTCTCAACCTTTTGTTCCCCCAGTGTGGAACACTGCCTGTCAAAATGTGGAACAAATGGGCAAAATGTGGAACACTTAATCAAATCTTTACCTAAGAAGCTCAAAACACTGTTAAAATGTTGCATTTATGTTCAGAAAGCCTGTTATTAATTGAATAATATATTTTTTTGCATCATTTACTATGGATTTTTGCTTTAAAATGTTGACTTTGAATGTGGAACAAGTCCTCACAATGTGGAACAGGGAGCTTTTGTGAAGTAAAATGAGGAACGTTCCTAGTAATGTGGTACAGTTGAGAGGTATGTGCCATCCCCCTAGGTCATCCACCACCGTGTCCACCTTGGTATCATCAGCAAACAGACTTATCTTGCTCTTGATGTCCCATGATATGTCTGCAATGAATATCCCAAACAACACTGGTCCCAACACTGAGCCCTGTGGAACACCGCTCGTCACTGCCCTTTGGTGTGAGAGCTCCCCACCCACCACCATCCTCTGTTGCCTTCCCTGCAGCCAGTTTCCTACCCATCTCACCAGCTTTGCACCCGCCCCTGTGCCTACTAACTTCCTTCCCAGCCTTCCATGTGGCACTGAGTCGAATGCCTTACTGAAGTCCAGATACAGGACATCCACTGCATGGCCCGTCCAGTTGCCTAGTTACCCAGTCATAGAACTCCACCAGGTTGGTTTGGCAGGATCTGCCACATATGAAGCCGTGCTGGATGGAAGATAGAAGTTAATTGCAGCCGAGCCATAGTTTGTATTTACTCTAGGAATCTGAAAGCAGAGCATAGAGAAGCGTCTTAGTCCATAAAAACCCTTGGCGTGCACAAATAAGCGAGATATGTATGAAGGGACCTTATCTGAGAGTGCTCTGTGGAGCCAGAGAAGAGCTTTTCTTTTCCTCCTATCTGATAGAGACGGCCAACCCGATTCCTGGTATAGTAGACAATGATGAGTATGTGAGGGTAGATTGAGAATAAATCTTAGGGCTCAGTGGTGTAAGGTGTCAAGTTTACTGAGCAACGTTAGTGGACAAAGAGGGTACATGAAGTAAGCATAATCCAATATAGGTAAGAAAGTAGATTGTACTAGCCTCTTTCTAGCATCTAGGGTTAGGAGATGTGTAAGCCTATAAAATAGGCCTAACCGCTGCCTTAGTTTCTTCGAGATAATGATTTCATTCATGTGACATTCGAAGTTCAATTTGTTGTCCAACCAGAATCCCAGGTATTTAAAAGTTTCAACTAATTCTAGAGGTTCATCTAGGAGCGTTAAAGTCCGAAAAGTGGGTGTCAAACCGAGGCCAACTTTTGGTGAGAGAACCATAACTTTCGTTTTTTTGGCATTGAGGAGAAGTTTGTGTTTAATGAGATTATGTTGGAGCTTAATAAAGTCTTGCTGCAGCTTCTTCTGCACCAGATCTAAGGAGGAGTTTACGGCATATAGTACAGTATCATCTGCGAATAAGTGTATATTAGCTGCTTGTAGGTGACTGTCCAGGTTATTGATATAAATTGCGAATAGGATCGGGCCTAATATGGAGCCTTGGGGAATGCCTTGCAGCAGGGTTTTTTGAGATGACAGGTCACCTGCAGCTTTGACTTGTTGCAGTCTATTGGTGAGGTAGTTGGAGAACCATTTGATTGCACAAGTGTCAAGTCCAAGGCTGCTCAGAGCCATAAGCGGTATATTGTGCTCCACAGTATCAAAAGCTTTGCTCAGGTCCAGGAAGAGAGCAACCACATGTTTCTTAATGTCTAGTGCAGTTTGCCAATCTGTGGTTACTTTCACAAGTGCTGATACCGTACTGTGTTTGAGTCTGAAGCCAGATTGTGCAGGGTTTAATAAGTTATGCATATCCAAGTGTTCTCTTAATTGGGCATTAACAATTTTTTCAAGCAGGAGGAGTCACGTGATGTGCCTGGAGGAATAGCAGCTGTCTTTGGACTCTCCCCTCTTTGCTGTTAAAACGCGTTTTTTTTTCCACATTCCAGTTAAATTTATCCAGCCAAACTCAATATAAACTAGTGGGTGTACTCTGCGTAAACTTGTTTTGGCTGTCGGGCAAGAGATGGAGGAAATATCTCAGGAGCTTGAGGCGAAGCGGCCCCGACGCAGCTCTTCTCCAACAGACCCTCAGGACGAACTAACCCCTACCCGTGTGTATAATGAACTGTCAACAATAAAAGAGGCTTTCTTTAAATTGATAGAAGAAGTAGCCGATTTCAAACCTGCACTGACCCAGCTAGCTCGATGAGTCACCGACACCGAAGCTCGAATCTCATCCTTGGAACGGAACTCAGACAAGCTCGGCTCAGCCATGGTCGAATGTAAGAGGGCGGTGGCTAAATTGGAGGATCGTCTCGACGATCTTGAAGGGAGAAATTGCCGCAACAACCTCGTCCTGTTAGGGCTTCCAGAGGGAGAAGAGGGCCCTAATACAATCCTCTTTTTGCAAAAGTTCCTGAGGAAAACAGTCGGATCTCGCCTAATGGGCCCGAATACGTCATCGAAAGGGGCCATCGGGCCTTAAGAGCAAAACCACCTCCATCGGACCCTCCCAGGCCTCTAATTTTCAAGCTCCTCAATTTCCTCAATCGGGAGTATATTTTGAAAGAGGCGAGAAAACTACCAGCGATCCTATGGGAGGGCAAAAAGCTCCGAGTGGTTCCTGACTTAACTTTAAAAATCCGGATGGCACTGTCAAATTTCCGCCCCATCACATCGGAGCTTTGGGCCGCAGGAGTGAAACATTGTATGCTATATCCAGCCAGGCTAGAGGTTTCGTTTAAGGATGGCTCCAAGCGTTTTGATACACCGGAGGAGGCTATTAAAACTCTCAACAATTTGATGCCTGACTTATTCCCCAAAGGCTGAAGAGACTCATAGTCGGGGACATTATTTTTTTATTTCTCCGCCTTTGAATGACTTTGGATGGACTACTTTTAACTCATGCTTGCCAGTTCCACATATTACTTCTGTGTAGTCGGGAGTTACCTTAACCCTCACTTAATTTAAATTTTTTTTTTTTTTCTAGAGATCTGCTTCAGGGGTACCAGTTTTCTGATGGTACAGTTAAACATCTATGAGTGAGCGATCCCCTTAGGAAGAGCCTTCAACTAATTTGCTCAGTAATTGCTAGAGGGCCTGAAACCTATGTATTGCGGCGATCTGCTGCGACGGCTGGCGCCAGTCTGTTTTGTTAGTTTTCTCTTCCCCTTTCGGTTTCACTCTTCTTCTCTGTCTTTTGGCCCCAAGCACTCCGGTTTTCAACTCAATCTCTGGCTACAAGAGATCTTGCCGGATTGTCTGTACTCCCGAATCCCACCTGTTTATATGGTCCTGTTAGTTTTTTTTTTACTCTGGCTTTTTTTGATTAACATCAGGGATCATCGGTGGGCATTTAAGTTTAAGCTCAAGTTCTAGCATGAGATCTGTTATTGTCTGGGGAATTGTAGCATTGTCACTGTCTGTTTTGGCTCAAGATTCACAAGCCTCCTATTTGGACAATTAGAGGGGATTCCTGGTTTTTCTCTTTTTTAGGAATTTCCGCATGAAGTTTATGGGCTCCTTTTACTATTCCTTCACTCTGTTGGGCTGCCTTTAGGGCATAACTTGATTTGGTTGCCTTTTATGCTTGCCCCTCAATTCATTTTATTATTTATAATTTGGAGATTGAATTAAGGGGTGGTCATATTTTTTCCTAGGCTACCGTTTACTGTACAATTAAGGGGCAATCCCTTCTTCAAGGGCCCTACAAAAATTTTGTGAGTTTTCGGGAATGTGGCACCCAATCTTACTCTGTTGTGAGGGGGGGGTTCCTCCTTCAGTGCATGTCATGGTCCGGCGGTTCTGGAGTTGGCCGAGGGCCAGGTGGTTGGTGTATAGAGATGTTTGGGATAGGGTTTGGAATTTTTATAAAGGTTTTTTTTTCCCAGGGGTTGGGTACTCAGGGGTATTTGGGTGGGTGTAGGCAGCTTTCCAGCTGGTTCTATATCTTTCTTTCGAGTTTTCTCATGGTTAGCAACTTGAATATCATTTCCTGGAATATAAAAGGGGGCACGATAACAAGAAAAAATATGTTATTTTAAATCATTTGGCACACTTCGACCCGTCAATAGTTTTTCTTCAAGAAACTCATATGCTTCCGGAACAGCTCCACCACTTAAAGAAAAGGTGGGTAGGTCAGGTTTTTGGGGCAGGGATTTCCCCAAGTAAAAGGGGGGTAGCCATCTTAGTGGCCAAAGGAATTCCTTTTTTTCCTTCAGATGTTCTTTCTGACTCCAATGGCAGATATGTAATAGTTTCAGGGAAGCTGGGGGGAGTTAGCTTAGTATTGGGGTCTATTTATGGCCCAAACCAAGAGTCACCTTCTTTCTTCACCCAGCTGGCCGTGCTTATGGCCCCTTGCAGATAGACCCGTAATTTTAGGAGGAGATTGGAATCAGGTACAGTCCAACCGCCTTGACCGCTCATGGTGCAGAGCTGCTCGTCTGTCTCCGTCCCAAAGGCGTTAGCTGGTTATCTCTTCCTTGGCCTTATTGACCCATGGAGAACGATCAACCCTACTACTAAAGAGTTTACCTTTTATTCCCCTGTTCAAAAAGTTATTCTCGAATTGATTTTTCTTGGTTAGTCACCAAGTTCTTTCTTTTATTCAAGAAGTTACTATTTGAGTCGGTAATCTCGGACCACTCACCCATTGGTTTTCGATGCCGTCCATTGTCCGCTCCGCCTAGATCCTATTCATGGTCTTTGAATAATTGTCTGCTCAAGGACCCCCAACTGTTAGGTCACTTTCGGAATTTTATGTCTCATGCAATTACATCCAATTGGGGATCTATCACTGCGGTGGACCAGGCATGGTCGGCCTTGAAAGCCACATGGAGAGGTAAGCTGATTAGGCTCGCATCAGCTCGTAAAAAGAAAACTACGCGCCTTCTATCTAATTGCTTGGAGAGGATTAAAGCCTTGGAGGTTATGGGAGAAGATTCGAGATCTCTGGATCAAGATCAAGAACTAGCCACGCTTAGGGCTTGGTATGCAGGTACCTTAAGGGAGGGGGTTGAGAATCGGGCTTCTAGATTGAAGGCCTCATACATAGGACAGGGCAGCAAAGCTGGCAAAATCTTGGCGTGGCAGCTGAAACAACAAGCAACGGCTAAGAGTGTGGCAGGGCTGAGACACCCGAGGACCAATAATTTAGTTTCTGACCCAGAGGGTATACTAGGTATTTTTTTTGATTTCTATAAAAATTTATATTCTAGTACGCCGCCTTCTCCTGAAGGGAGTATTAAGATGAGGGAGTTTTTGGCAAACATTCCCTTCCCTATACTTCCGGAGGAGAGTAGCCAGAGGCTAGAGGCTCCCCTTTCCTGAAAGGAGATTACTGAAGCTATTGACGCTCTAAAGTTAGATAAGGCCCCGGGACCAGATGGATTTACAGCCCTTTTTTTCAAGTCGTTCAAAGATCTTTTGGTACCGTTGTTGCAACAACTTTTCGCTTTTTGGCATGACCATGGGATAAAGGACCCATCTCTTTTGAGGCAAGAATTATTTTTTTACCCAAATCTGAGAAACCATTAGATTTGGTTGGTAATTACAGACCAGTCTCATTACTGAATATTGATATTAAAATCTGCCCCAAGATCCTGGCCACACGAATCAAAACTTCGTGGCTAGACCTAGTGAGCCCGGAGCAGGTTGGATTCGTGGCTGGTCGTTCGTCAGGGGATCATTTTAGAAAAATATTTTATTTAATCTCTGCGTCTTCATGTCCGGATATGGAAGCATCTCTGGTCTCCTTAGACGCACAGAAAGCTTTTGATAGGGTGGAGTGGAATTTCATGTTTCAGGTATTGTCCAATTTTGGTTTCCCTGAAAAATTTTTGAACTATATTTGGGTCCTCTACACATGCCCTTCAGCGAATCCAATGCAACAATTTGATTTCAGCTGTTTTCCCTTGCTATGAGGCTGCACTGAGGATGTCCCTTCCCCTATTTATTCAATTTATATTTAGAACCACTAATCAGGGCCATTAATAATGACAAAGCAAGTTCAAGGGATCTGCATAGGAAGTCTGAGCACAAGCTATCAGCCTTTGCTGACGATTTACTATTGCATGTCTGCAATAGCTGAGAATCGCTTCCCGTTTATTCCAAATTATTTCAGATTTTAGCAAATTTTCAGGCTATAATTTGAACAAGAGTAAAACTATGTTCACCGCTATCCCTTATCTTCAACAAAGTTGGTGTACATCTTTAAGCCTATAATGGCAGCCTAAATCTTTGCTTTATTTAGGTATCCAGATCTCAAAGGACTTGGCTGACTTGGTAGATTTAAATTTTAAGCCCTTATTTAAATCTATTAAGGAGAACCTGGAAAGGTGGACTAAGCTTCCGTTATCCTTTTGGGGGAGAACTAATAAAATTAAAATGATGATTCTACCAAAAATTTTCTACCCCCTTTACAACCTTAATGTATACCTTCCCAGGTCCTTCTTTAATCCGATCTACAAATATTACACGGATTTCTTATGGAAGAGGAAACCCCCTCGTAGGGCCTATAGGAAGCTCACCCACCCAAGGAAGGTAGGGGGCCTACAGCTCCCGGATTTTTATATTTATTATCTGGCTAGCCATGCTGCTAGGGCGGCTCTATAGGTGTCAGATTTGGAATTGGCTTCGGTGGGGCTTACGTTAGATCGATCGCTGGCTTATAGTGTTAATTTAGACCTAGAAGCCTGTCTATATATTCCATGGTCAAAGGTTCCTGCCAAAGTGAGAGATACCCCGATGGGGTGAGACATAAAGGCTCTTCACCAACTTTACTCGCTTTTGAGTATCCCCTATGCAAAGTTTAATGCAGCCTCTTTTAAAGAATTCTAACCTTTGGTTGGAAACCAGCCGATAAGGAGATCGTTGGCAATCTCTTTTCTAACCCTAGGATAGTTGACTTTGTTTAGAAGGCTCAGTTATTTTGCCCTCCGTTCTGATGGAGAAACTTGGGGTTGAACCAACGATCGGTTGCTGACTGTACCAGATCCATAGATGTATTAGTTCCCTCCTAAGGGGTAGTAAAGGGTCGGATGAAGCTGGGAGCTGCTGAGGAAGATGAGAGATTTGACATTATCTGGCAACTCAGTCTCTAAATTATATAAATTAATTTTGGCTAAGAGGATTCCAGTATCTCCCCAATACCTTATTACTGGGAGGTGAACTTATCCTTGGTTGGCCTGAAGAGACCTGGTGTAAGGTCTGGTCGGATTTATATGTATATGTCAAGCAAGATAGATTAAGGGGTCTTCAATTTAATCTTTTGCATAATCTCTGTCTCTCCCCAGCTAAACTCTCCCGGATATATAGTCTCAGTTCTCCAGAGTGTAAGATTTGTGGCTGCCCTGTTGGTACTATCTATCATAAATTATGGGAATGTCCCAAGGCAGTTAAACTCTGGGATTCGGTGAAGCTGTGGATAGGCCCCTATTCTAACATTTCGGCTTATTTTAATGCCAATGTATGCATTTTTGGTATGTTTGCCCACATCTCTGTGGTAGCTCAAAAGCACCAAATGGCCTTGGTGGCTTTGGTGAAGAAGTTACTTCTCCTCCGTTATTGGCGTAGTGATAAATCCCCCTCCCTTAAGGAATGGTGGGATGAGTTTTTATGTGCTTTAAATGCGGAGAGGACTGCAGCTAATTTTTCTAATTCAACTAAGAAATTTAACAATTACTGGGGTAGTTTCTTACGGTGCTTGAAGGTCAAATATGGCTATTAGAGGGTTAGGTTTTTTTTTTTATCCCCTCTTCTGGGTTAGTACCTTTATCCCGACATTTGTAACAAATTTCCCTCTCTCTCTTTAGCCATATGTGGAACGAATATGGACAAATTGGCTTTTTCTTTCTTTCTCCCCCGCAAGAGGCAATTAGGTCGAATGATCTTCCTCAGACAATACTAACCTAGGACAGCCTTAGTTACTTATTGGTCAGGTTGCTAATATACTCCGGCCTACATTATGCTGTTTCCCTTTTCTTTCTTCCATATGGAATAGCTGCCTGGGGATGGGGGTGGGGTTGTTGCTGGGGATGGGAGGTTTTGGGAGGTGTACCCCTTCCTGATATGTTGCGATTCATGACATCCTACAGCAAGAATATTTGTAAAGGGGTTATTGTTTCTGGGTTTGTTTTGTGCATTGTAAATGTTGTTTGTTATAAAATAAAGTTATTTGCCAAAAAAAAACTATTTTTTCAAGCAGTTTCGACAGTGCAGGGAGTATAGCTGTAGGTCGATAATTGTTCAGATCGCATGGGTCTGCCGACTTGAATAAGGGTAGAATATGAGCAGTTTTCCACAGCTGGGGAAGTTCTCCATGTATTAATGACAAACTGAATAGATGTGTAACGGGGGCGGTCAAGTAAAGATATCCAAGTTTAAGAAAGTATGGTTCTAAGTTGTCTGCACCTGCGCTCTTTTTAGTATCCAGTGAAAGTAGTAAGTCCTCAACCTGCTTAAAAGTTACTGTTTTGAAGGTAAATACAGGAGAATAAGGTATGTTAGGATTAGAAGTGTTACTAAGGTCGACAGCAGGGTCACCCTGGGGAGTAATTTTACTAATGAGTGAGGTATCAAAAGCTAATCCTGCAGTGGCAAAGTGATCATTTAGCTGTCCAAGAATTACGGCTCTGTCAGTAAAGGTATGTCCATCGGACAATATTTTGGCTGGTAGAGATGATTCTGTCGGGTATCCTTCAACTTCTCTAAGTATGTTCCAGAATTTGGCTGAGTTGTTTTTATTGGCTTCTAGTTCAGCTTGGAAGTATCTAGTTTTTTCAGACCTAGTCAGTTTAGTGCAGGCATTTCTAGACATATGGCATGCTAACCAGTCTGCCTCCAATTGTGATTTCCTCGCTCTTTTCCACCAGTAATCCCTGTCTCTAAGTGCCTTCCTCAAAATAGCAGAGAACCACCCAGGGAATCTTTTTTTTTAGATCTAATCAGCTTTAGCGGGCATGTTTATCGATTAGATTAGTTAGGAGGCTATGAAAGATATCTAATGCCTCGCTAATGGAGGAGGCTAGATAGAAGCCCTGCCATCTGATCCTGCTTAGGTCTTCCAGAAATTTGTTCTGTGAGAACTTTTTCATGCTCCTTCTCAGTATAAATTTCATGGTCTGGTTTAATTGCAGGGGGTGTCTAATACAGGCAGTCGCACAGTGGTCGCTTATATCATTGAAGAACACACCTACATGTGAAATGTTGTGGGGCTTGCTTACAAGCATAACGTCCAGTAGGGAACTACGATCCTGGAATTTTCTATTCGGCCTAGTGTTTGCAGGTGTCATTGGTACCAATCCCACAGTATTGCAAAGGTCCTTCAGGCTTTTAGAACTGTCATCATTCCAATTCAAGTTAAGGTCCCCTAGAATGATACACTCTGTATTAGCGGAGGCAGTAATGTTTTTGAGATGAGGGAGGAGGGCCATACCACCAGACAGAGGATGGTAGCAGGCCATAATTAGAAGCGATTTCTCCTTAGTAAGGGATAGTTTAAGAGTCAGGCATTCAAATTCTTTGGGCTTCGTAGTAACATCTATGACCGTAAGTACAAATTTGCTTTTTGCATATATTAAGACCCCTACCTCTCTAGTCGGTCTATCACAATGGTATGTATTGTAACCCAGAATGTTAATGGATTTATCTGGTAGCAATGGTTTAAGCCAGGATTCCAAGATCATAAGGAAGTCAGGGGCTGCATGTATAGCCTAGGTCTGTATCTGGTCCAGCTTTTTCAGCATGCTACACGCATTGATGTAGGAAGCTAATGCCTTTATATTGGGGGAGATTTTCAGGGGTTTCCAAAAGGGCAACTGGTCCTGGGTTTAGCTCAGTTTAGCTCACCAAAATCCTTAACAAATCTCTCATGCTCTCACAGTTCCCCCAAAAATGGAAATCAATGATGGTGACACCTATCCACAAAAGTGATAAATCTGTTACAAGCAACTATAGACCAATCTCCATTATCCCCCCTCTCTCAAAAGTGCTGGAGAGAATAGCTGCCGACCAACTGATAGAATACCTTACTAAGTATAACCTGCTATGTCAAGAACAACACGGATTTTGCCAGGGCCACAGTACACCACAGCACTCCTAGAGCTTACCTCCTACATCCACAATGCCCTGGACCAAGAGGGTCTCGTTGGTGCCACCTTCATCAACCTAACTAAGGCGTTTGACACCTTCAACCATTCATTACTGCTTCAACAACTATCTCTAATAGGCCTATCTCCGGACACAACTCTTTGGTTTCAAAGCTACCTCAGTGACCGAACACAACAGGTAAAAATTGGCGAATCTCTCAACACCCCTCTTGGTCCAATCAGGAGTCCCACAAGGATCCATCCTGGGTCCTATGCTTTTCAGCACTTTCCTAAACAGCCTCCCTTCATCTTGCTCAGAAAAAAATCCTACTCTATGCCGACGATGCTGTCATCTTCACCTCCCACTCTGACCCTTGCTACTACAAGAAAGCTTCACTGATGTAGAGGCATGGTTTAAATCCCATAAACGTATTCTTAACTACAGCAAAACCAAATCAATGCTGTTCCATGGTACCCATAGCAAACATAAAAACAGAGACCTCTCTATCTCAAACAGCAAAGGAGCCATCCTTGAGCAAGTACATCTATTTAAATATTTTGGGGTGATTCTTGACCCAACACTTGGATACTCTGAACATATCAACTATGTAGCAAAAACTGTGAATACCCACATAGGTCTGCTCTATAGACATAAGAACTGCCTCACGGATGAAGCCCTAAGCACTGCTATTCACAGTTCAGTAATCTTCATAAAAGACAATGGGCTTGTGATCTATGGGTCTGCTACTGACACAGCTCTCTGACACATCGCCACAGCACTAAACAAGGCATGTCATCTCCAAACATCTGCAAACCGCCTTACACACACACGCAAGATCTACGAACATGCAAACTGGCTCCAACTATCTGGCAGAATTAAATATCAAACCTGCATCCTAGCAAAAAAGCAAACATTGGACCTACTATCCCCTGGATCACAGGCACTGCTGAGACCATATAGCGGCCCATGACAAACCAGGAATTCAAACAACCTCTCCTTCACTGTCCCCCTTTGCAGGACTACCCAAGGCCAATGATCCTTCTTTTTCAGAGCCTCCTGCTGGTTCAGCACTCTGCCAGCAGAAGTTACCAGCAAAGCAACTCTGGGTGCCTTTAAGCTCAGCCTGAGTCAATGCCTCATCTCCTGTGCCTCCTGCGACTGCTATACCTAAATGGTTTATCCTCCCACCCCCCATACCCCACCCTTTCCTCCCTACTCCTTCCCTCCTCCTCTACTCCCGCCACACACCTCCTCGCTGACCCTGCCCCTGACCCACTCCCTCTCTTTCTCCCTCTTTACACCAGCCCCTGGCCTCACCTCCCTCTGTCGGATGGCTACCTATACGAATCTATATTGTTAAAATTGTTATAGAAGTGATTTGCACAATTGTGATGTTTTGGTAATTGACAAAGCCCTCCAGCTGCTATGTTTATTTCTCTTTTGCACAATACCACTGCCTGTCCTAATGTTTCAAGTAACCTGACGTGGAACCTTTGTAAAAGAGCCCCTGGCTCAAAGGAGTATCTGATTCCCTTAAATAAATAAATAAATGCATGGCTGCATGGATGGTGCCAGTCTAAGAGTCACCACTTCATCAGCAACTGGCAGGATTTCTGGGAAAGAGGATTTTTTAGGTATGATGGACTCCACTTAACAAAGGAAGGTGTGAGGGCACTCAGTCAGAAATTTGATGTCTATGTGGGATATTTAAACTGAGAAATGGGGAGATGGTGACAACACTCATACATAATAGGGAGCCAGTGGCCACTCCCTCAATACATACATAAACCAAAGAAAGTGAAGGCACACAAGCTGCAGATTTTCAAATACTTTTATAGATGTGAATAAACACCACAAACAGTACAATGAACATAATGGTAGATAAAATTCTACGACCACTGATTACAAGTTTCGAAAGAAATAAATAGTGCAGCTCAACGACAATAGTACATGGAGAGGTCTGTACATTGAGCTGCTATTGTTCATTCGAACCATAATCAATGGTAAATAAAACTGTTATCGTGCGTTCATTGTATTGTTGTGGGTGTTTATTCACATATAAAAGTATTGAAATCTGCTGTACTAACAGACTATGTATAATATGAGTAGCTGTCCCTTTGTGAAGAACACTGGCTTGATTTGCCTGGGCGCCAGCACTACACCTTTTTGAACTGCCACTCCCCCAACTCAGATAAATCTGATGGACCCAAGCACAAGTGTTGTAGAAGAGGTGCAGCAACATGAGCGTAAAAACCCAAATAAACCATGTTCTGGAAAAAAGAGGGGAAACACCATAACAGAAGAACATACACCATAAAAGGGGAGAAACAGGTATGGCGGACAATGGTCACAAATGCATGGAGCTTAGCAAGCAAGATCCCTGCTTTCATAGCCACAGTGCAGAAGGATAAGTTGAACTGGGTGACTGTGACTGAAACATGGTTCACAGAAAACCACAGCTGGGATGCAGCAATCCCAGGTTTCATCCTATTTAGGAGAGACAGGAAGGATAGGAAAGGGGGAAGGGTCACATTCTACATCAGAGAGGGTATAAATATAATAGAGTTGCATGTGACACAAGATGAGTCAGAGGCCCTATGGATAACAATTGAAAGCAGAAACAGGACAGCAATTCAAATAGGAGTTATCTACAGACCCCAACACAGTGGGTAAAAGGGGATATAGAACTAATGGAAACTATACATAAAATGTCAGGCAAAGGCGAAATGATACTGGTGGGAGACTTCAATTTGCCGGATATAGAATGGGGTCCATATACAGCAACGTCAACTAGGAGCAGGAATATTCTGGCAGCCCTGCTGGAGGCAGGTCTGAGGCAGCTGAAAAAGTCACCAAAAGAGGGGTTGCTGTCCTGGACCTGATATTAACTGTGATAAGGTACATGACATAGAAGTGGGAAACTATCTCGATGCGAGTGATCACCACTCGATATGGTTTGAGATCAACATTTTTGAGGACAATAGTCACTCAAAAACAAAGGTTCTAGATTTTAGAAAGGCAGATTTTCAAAAAATGAAGGTCTGCCTAGTAGGTAAACTTGACCGCCGAAGGGGGGGGGGGGGCTGAAGAGGCATGGGCTAACCTGAAGAAAAAAATACAAATAGTCACAGAGGAATGCACCATGAGAGTAAGTAAGGCTAAAAAGAGAAGAAAACCACTGTGGTTCACAAAAGAGGTGGCAACCAAAAGGGAGAAAAGGCAAGCATTCACAAAATTCAAGGAGTCTGGATGTGAAGAGGACCAAGAAACATATTAAGAAAAACTGAAAAAGGCAGGTAAAGAAATCAGGAAGGCTAAAGCTGAAACAGAACTGAACAGAGCACAGGGAGTAAAAAGGGGTGACAAAACCTTTTCTCGCTGTATCAAGGAGAAGAGAAGAAATAGGGGAGGAATTGTAAGACTCACAAAATGGGGGGAGGCTAGTGGAATAGGACAGTGAAAAGGCAGAGGTCCTAAATAAATACTTCTGCTCAGTTTGCATGAAGGAAGAGGAGGGGAATGGCCCTACACTAATAAAGAAAGACATACCAATATCAGGGGTAGACACAAGCCCTTTCTCAGATCAAGTACTAAAAGGACTAAACAAGTTAAAGGTGGGTAAGGCCATGGGCCCGGATGAGATGCATCCAAGAGTCTTGAAGAACTAGCACAAGAACTGGTGGCACCTCTGGTAAAACTATTCACCAAGTCCCTAAAGAGGGGGGTTGTCCCAGAGGACTGGAAGAGAGCAACAGTTGTCCCTCTCCATCATTTAGGAAGCAAGGACCAGGCAGGGAACTACTGGCTGGTCAGCCTCGCTTCAGTTGTGGGCAAACTGATGGAATCGCTACTTAAAGAAAGGATACTAGAGTTTCTAGAAAAAAGTGAGTAGCAGGACACAAAGCAGCATGGCTTCACGGCAGGCAGATCATGCCAAAAAACCTGATCAGCTTCTTCAACTGGGTCACCAGGGCAGTGGACCGGGGCGTGGTGGATATAATCTACCTAGACTTCAGTAAAGTATTCGACTCTGTGTCGCAGAGATGGCTGATAAATAAACTGGAAAGCATGGGAGTAGGGCAGGGGTGGTAAACTGGATAAGAAACTGGCTGAGTGGGAGGACGCAGAGGGTGCAGATGAACGGCGCCTTGCTTGAGGAGAGAGAGGTGACTAATGGAGTGCCCCAGGGGTTGGTGCTGGGACCTCTCCTCTTCAGTGTTTTCATTAGCGACATTGCGGATGGATTGAAAGGAAAGGTGTGTCTATTTGTGGATGACACCAAGATTTGTAACAAGGTAGATACCCCTGAGGGGGTGAAGAAAATGGAAACGGACCTAGAGAAAATGGAAACATGGTCAAGAACATGGCAGCTGAAATTCAATGCAAAAAAATGTAAAATCATGCACAAAGGTAGAGGAAACTCAACAAGAGAGTACTACTGGGGGGAGGCTGACAGCACCTAAACAAGAAAGGGACCTGGGTGTCATGATATCCAAGGACTAGAAAGTGGCAAAACAGTGCGAAAAGGTGGCACTGAAGGCTGGTGGTATGCTGGGATGCATCGGGATGGGTATAACAAACAGAAAGAAGGAGTTTGTTCTGCCACTATATAGGTCTCTGGTGAGACCCCACCTGGAGTACTGTGTCTAGTTCTGAAGGCCACACCTCAGAAAGGACATAAATGGATTGGAGATGGTGCAGTGGAGGGCTGCAAAGATGATTCAGGGACTACGCCACAGGCCATATGAGGAGAGACTTATAGAACTTAACTGGTACTCCCTTGAACAGAGGGGGGAGAGAGAGAGGGGAGATATGATAGAGACATTCAAGTACCTCAAGGGAGTAAACAGGATACAGGTGCAGGACCTCTTTCAGACCAGAGACTGCAAGAGAACCAGGGGACACAAACTGAGGCTGCAGGGTGGGAACTTCAGGGGTAATATGAAGAAGTACTTTTTTACTGAGAGGGTGGTGGAATCTTGGAACAGTTTGCCCCAACAGGTTGTGGGGGCAAAAACAGTTGGGGGATTCAAAATGCATGGGACAGACACAAGGCTGTCATCAGGACATAAGTCCTATAGGGGAGGGGGTAGAGATCTGGGCAGACTAGACGGATCGAGAGGTCCCCATCTGCCATCACATTCTATGTATGTTCAGAAGGGACACAACGTTCATCATGTCCTGGACCATGACCTAAATATGTAGGTCTTGGCAGATTTACAGTAGGTAGTAGTAACGTGTTTAGATGTGCAGGGAAAAGCCTGTGCCCACATTTGCAAACCAGGGAGCCTCGCTTGAACCCTCTGCTGTTTTTGAGGGAGAGCAAGAAAAAAATCAGCTGCAGTAAAAAAAGAAGCATCATCAAAGCCTAATAGAAATCTACATGGTATGGAATGCTACTGTATTGATTTTATCATCGCAAGTTACAAACACGCACATAATAATCATCTACGGTATAGTTATACCAGTGTATCTTGGATATGGTTACAAGAACAATACCATTTGTCATTCATCGCTTCTTATTCAATTAACATTATCATTTGTAAACTAAAGACATCCTCACAGAAAAAAATCTCATATTATACAGCACATTCTTCTCTTAATTACTCTCTGGAACCTCACTTATCATCCCTCCCCATTGAGAGTAGCACCACCCCATAAACCACAGGAAGCCTTTCAGGGAACAAAATCTGAATCCAGCTGGCCCATGTACCACAGCCACTTTTGCCACTTTAAATTAAAGGCATCCAACTTTTCATGGAGGCCTGCCATTAATTTTTCTAATTGGTAAATATCCATGACAGTAGCCCTCCAATCCTCCAGAAAGGGAAACACTGGGGTCACCCACCTCCGAGAAATAGCCTTTTTAGCTGCCACCAAATATACAGGCAGTAGAGTTCGGTGCCACGAAGGCCTATTGTGGGGCATAATAGATAACAATACCACCTCAGCCGTCAATTCTATTGCTTCCCCTACGCATTCCTGTAATTCATCCTACAAAGTACACCAACAAGGAGTCAGTAGGGGGCATAGCCAAAAAATATGCCCCAGGTCCGCTACCTGACAGTTGCATCCCCGCCAACGCACTCCAAAAAATGGCGGCATATATTTAATAAGGACAGCAGGAGATCTAAAACATATGTAACAGCATTTTCACTACTACTACATACAATTCAAAAGATTGTGGAGAGGTGCTGGACGAATGGAAAGAGGCGGAGGTGATTTCTCTACATAAAAAAGGGTCTAGGCAGGTGGTATCCAATTATAGGCCAATAAGCCTGACATCAATACTGGGGAAAATCCTTGCAGGCATTATCAAAACATACATTACTGATGCACTAACCCTGTCAGGGGATATAGACCAACATCAACATGGCTTTAGAAAGGGCAGGTCCTGTCAGACAAATCTGTTGGAATTTTAAGCCAAGGTTAGCCAGGGCCTTGATTCTAGGAATGCAGTGGACATCATATTGTTAGATTATTCAAAGGCCTTTGGTAAGGTTCCACATGGGCAACTAATTGATGCCCTAATTCAGCATGGTATACACGGGAGTATCACCTATTGGATAGAGGGGTGGTTGACAAATAGGAGGCAGAGGATTTGTGTGAAGGGTCTATGTCAGGATGGGTGCAAGTAACTAGTGGGGTTCCCCAGGGCTCCGTTTTGGGCCCCTGTCTCTTTAACTTGTACATTGCTTTTATGGAAACTATTACATCTGTTTGGTTATCTAAATTTGTGGATGACATAAGGATAGGGTCTCTAATAAATTCCCAGAAGGATGCCAAAATCCTTCAATCAGCCTTGAGTGAACTAGAGCAGTGGGCGATAATGAAGAAATCTACCTTTAATACGGACAAGTGCATGGTAATGCACATGGGCAAAAACAACAGTCACTATAGGTATATATTAAATGGAGTAGCGCTTCATTCAGTTCACGATGAGAGGGATTTGGGCATACTAATTAGCAATGACCTTAGCTTCAAGTCTCACTGTAACCTAGTTATTAAGAAATCTAGTACTTTAATGTACTGTATTAATAAACATATTAAGTGTCGGGATAGGCAGGTTATGATACCCCTCTACACAGCACTGGTTCACCCGCACGTGGAGTACTGTGCCCAACTCTGGTCACCAGGCGGTAAAACTGAAATCAGAGCACTGGAGCAAGTGCAGAGGAGAGCAATTAAGTGTATTAGTGGACTAAATGGGCTGAGTTACCGGCAGAGACTTCAGTACTTGGGTCTTTATTCTTTAGAGTATCGCAAACCTAGGGGAGACGTACCTGGTCTACAGAGCATTGTTTGACGATGAACTATGGGAACAGCTAGGACTAGAGTTGAGAACACAGGCATATGATACAAGAGCACACCCAGTGCAACTAAAAGGTGCCACCTATCAGACAAAAAAAAAGAAAATGCTGGTTCAGTATTAGGGTTACAAAGATATGGCATGAGCTCCCACTCAAAGTAGTGGCTAGCAAGACTATGTCAGAATTTAAAAGGCGATTAGATGACTATTTGGTAGCAACTAGTACCTCAGGTTATAATTAATATTTTTGGCGAGCTGTTTTGGAGCTGTAAGTCTTATTAGCTCTGTAACTATCTATGAGACTGTAACTTTTTGAAGTGATGTGGAATTTATGTTCCAGTGGGATCTCCACCCCTAAAATACAAATGACACGAGGAGTCTGGCCAGACAAGGTAATAAATCACAGCTGAACAACCGGCAGATTATCACTCATGTAATGTTTTTAAATAATTTCATGTTTTATCATTTTCTTGGCACGAGAATATCAGCACCAACATTTCATGGCTAAAATCACACCACTTCATCAGGGTGCAAGAAAGTAATACAGATGCAACTAAATGTTCATATCTTACTCAATTATCTAGTAATATACACAATAATTATAACATACAGCTGCATTCTGGTTCCTCCAAATGCAGATAATTATCTCATTACAATTTAATAAGTGCAATTATATTCTGATGACACTTTTTCCTTTTCTCACTGTTAAAGAAACAATATTGTGCCTTTCTAAACAAATGGAAAATGAAACCAACATCATTATTTATTTGTAATTTTGTAACCGGGAAAGGCACACTGTGCTGTGATAGCTTGTTTCCAGGTGCATCCCGGGGGGTGAGTTACATGGACCTGTTTATTGATTGGGGAATGTCGGCCTTGACACCGGGGAGATTTCCCTACTCTTGGAGTAGGGGGAACCTCTAGCCATCTGGCATGTCAAGATGGCCGACTCTGGTGGTGGAGAGAGGACAGATGTATCTGAGGCAGAGGAGTTGGTCTCCTTCCCTGTTTCAGCACCTTTAGAGATCATAGACGAGAAAGATATAGAGCTGCTGTCTGCAGTTAATGAAATGGAAAAAAATCAAGTCCTGAGGTTGTTAGCCCCAACATGGATGTAATGGAAAATATTTTGGTAGCAGTGGAAGAAGAAAAGCTGCAGGCTGCCTCGGAAGAAAAAAATAAATTACTTTATTCTCTCACAGCTGAGGAGGATATGAAATATTTACACAGGAAAGAGCAACTCTATGAGGGGTGATAGCCTGTCGACTACCCTGCCCACCCCAGCCACTCTCCCAACAAGGCCAGCCCTCAATTTATTGTCCCTTCCCTATGACATCATTTCCTGCTACCCACTTCTCCATTAGCAGGTTATACTCACCGGCCACTAGAGGGTATTTTCCTGCTTGCTCCCTATTCACTTTGAATTCCCACTTCCTGTTCTAACCCTTGAGCCTTCATATCTACCCCTGCTACTCCACTCCTTCACTCTCATCCCTGCTTAGTCCCTATCACTGCTCCATACCCCTATCCTTATCCTGGGCTACTACACTGCTACTATACACCTTGCGCCCTGCTGTCCACCTCCCAGCCCAACTTTCCATTTCCCCTGTGACCACTAGGAGTCACTATTTCACTCCTCCACTCAGCTTCAGACCTAGCCTACTCCAGCCCCCATATGCCTGTATTTCCATTTTATCCTGGCACAAGGACACTCACCCCCTCAGGAGTCTTGAACCTGGTACCCTGTGCACCAAAGTCCAGAGCCCTACCACTACTCCAAAGTGGCAGTCACTCTCTTAGAAGCACAGCCGAGACCTTTATACATTCCACCACTGTTATAAATATAGGCATCATGCATACACATCCCCGTCTACAGTGCCTCACTATTTTAGCCATCCTGGTGCTCGCC
The DNA here is from genome assembly GCA_016271365.2 of Neoceratodus forsteri. Taxonomy (NCBI): domain Eukaryota; kingdom Metazoa; phylum Chordata; order Ceratodontiformes; family Ceratodontidae; genus Neoceratodus; species Neoceratodus forsteri. The sequence goes on along the minus strand of CM028131.1, from coordinate 180,107,769 downwards.
TTTCTCCAGCTAGATCACAATCCCAGCTCTCAGAAGGCAGCACCCCTAGACCACCCTATCTTATCTCGACCCCCCCCCACACTCTTGCCTCACACCCTAGGCCCCGGCACCCACCTCCTGGCAGCCCTCCCAACCCCTCTGCCTACCCGGGCCCTCCCTGGACCCACCTCCTCACCACCAATCCTATCCTTCGTGCCCTACCCATTCCCTGTACCCCTGCAGCCTCATCCTTATTTCGACATCCAGCTAAGGATGCCTGTGGCTACCTCCCCCGGTTAGAATTATTACTCTGATACTGCTACTCTCTGGAAATGTCCACCCCAACCCAGGCCCTACTCCCACCAGTCCACCCAAGACATTGTCCTCAGGACTCCGCATTGTCTCCCTGAATATCTGCAGCTTGCAGAAGAAATCTGCTGTACTCCAGTGCTGGGTCATTCTACACCAGCCTGACATCATTGCCCTTGTGGGGACCTGGCTTTCCAGATCCACTCCCGACTCCTTTGTCTCACTCCCTGGGTACACCTTCTACGGGGAGGATCGAGTATGCAAACGTGGGGGTGGCTGTGCTGTTTTCATACGTGTCACTATTGTTGGTCATGCGCTCCCTGCTCCCAAGCTCGATAATGGTGCCCAGGCCCTCACCCTCAAACTCATTTCTGATCCCTCTAGGGGGCCGCTCTGCCTTACAGTCTCCTATGTTCCCCCAAGGAACCAGAACCTGGCAATCTCGTCTCTCACAGATTATCTCACCACCCTCCCCCACAAAGCAGAACAAGTTTTTGTTGGGGACCTCAGTATCAATTGACTTAGTCCCTCCACCTCCCAAGCAAGGGACACCTTCGCTGCCCTTGACCTGACCCAACTAGTCTACCAGCCCACTAGACTCAATCCCTCCAGTGAAACCAGCACCCTCCTGGATGTCATAGTTACCAACCGCCCCAGCAAAATCCAGGACATACAAATCCTCCCTGACTCTTTAAGTGACCACTCCCCTATCTTATTCCTCTGGTCCACCTGTACCTCCAAACCAGTAGCTCAAACCACCCTCCACAGGCACCTCCACCCGGGTGGCCTGAATAAACTCAAGCAATTCCTTGCCCAGATCGACTGGTCCGCCATCAACCAGGCACCCAGCATTGACTCTGCCCTTGACCTTTTTCACACAGGCTTTTAACAAGGACTGTGATCTCTACGCACCGCTTACCAGACTCCGCACCAAAAAGCAAAATGCACCATGAGTCACCCCCACCCTACTCCAAAAACTCAAGGAAAGGGATAACCTCTGACACCTAGCAACTGAGACCAGCAGGATGGCAGACAGACAAGCTTACAATGCTGCACAGAATAGATTCATGTGGGCCATCTGTAAGGCCAAGGCTGCTCACTACCAGGACACCCTTACCTCCTCATGGGGGTCTGCCCAGACCTTATGGGACAATATTAAAGAACTGAATGGGAAATCTCCCTCCCCTACCTCGTCCCAGCTTACTAGTGACAGTTCTATTACAACTGACCCCCTTAACATAGCTAACTGCCTTGACACTTCCTTTGCGGACCTTAGCTCTGTCCTTCCCAGTAATTTCTTCGACCCAGCTCCCGATTCACAGCCCCCTGTCCTTCAATGTCCCAAGTTATACTTGCGCAAACTATCTACCCATGAAGCCAGACCATTCTTTCTAAAAACATTAGGCAGCAACAACCCAAGCAATGACTCCTTGTTTTCCAAAATACTATGACTAGTCCTAGATGACATCCTAGTTCCACTTACGAACTTACTAAACCGATCCCTCTGCCTGGGTCAATTTCCCAGTGTTTGGAAAATGACTGTTGTCACACCTATTCATAAAAGTGGGGACAGATCCACCCCCAGCAACTATCTGCCAATTTCCATCCTTCCCCCACTCTCCAAACCATAGAAAAAGTGGTGGCGACACAGCTCACCGAGTATCTGACTAAATATGCTGTTCTGTGCCCAGAGCAGCATGGTTTCCGTGCAGGCCATAGCACTGGTACAGCCTTACTAGAATTCTCCAACTTTCTGCACTCTTCTCTTGACTTTGGCAACCTTGCTGGAGCAGTGTTCATTGACCTCTCAAAGGCTTTTGACACTGTCTGCCATCCCTCCTACTTGACGCCCTCTACCATATCGGTTTCTCTACTGGTCCCCTTGCCTGGTGCTCTAGCTACCTATCAGCCCATTCCCAGTGCATCAAAATCAATAGGACACTCTCAGAGACCCACCCTGTCTGCTCCGGGGTCCCCCAGGGCTCCATCCTGGGCCCCCTACTTTTTAGTCTCTGTCTAAACACCCTGCCCAGTGCCTGATCCAGCAGAATTCTTCTGTATGCAGATGATGCCATTCTTTACTCCTCTCACCGAAATTCTGCCTCCCCCCAGGACTCTCTCCAACACACCTTCAACCATGCAAAAAGCTGGTTCAAGGAGCACAGACTTGTTATTAATCTCAAAAAGACCAAGTCGATGCTCTTCTCCCACCATCAAAACAAAGCAAGAAAAAAAACCTTCCTTATCCTCCCAAGCACTCAACACTCGCTTGAGCAAGTGCACACCTACAAATATATTGGGGTTACTTTCAACACTGTCCTCACTTTTCACGCCCACATTAATGCCCTCGCGTCTGCCACCAACACCCGGATTAGCCTCCTATGCCGCCATAGGGACTGCCTTCCACCTGATGCTCTCTGACTGGCCATCACATCCTCAGTACTGTACCTAGTGGATTATGGGCTACCAGTATATGGAGCCGCTGACTGCATGGCACTCAGTAAGGTCCGACTCACTCTGAACAAGGCCTGTAGACTATTGACCAGTACCCCCAGGCTCACCCACACCTGTCATCTCTATTCCACTGCTAATCTCCTTAACCTGAAGAACGTCTCCACTACCATACCTGCCTCCTAGCCAAGAAAATTCTGCTCGGGCTCCCCGGGTTTCTGCCTCCCTCCAACATACCTCCCCCACAGTCTCCACCCGCAGCTCAGACAAGGCCACTCTACTGGTACCCAGAACTAGGACCTCCGTTGCTCAGAGATCCTTTTGCTACAGGGCCCCTTCCTGGTTTAACACTCTCCCTGAAACCATCACTAACACTCCCAAAATTGCCTCCTTCAGAACTGTTCTTTGGAACCACCTGTTCAACACCCGCTGCTGTTCCTGTCACTAACAGGCTGCTCACATATCACTAAGTGCATCTCGACAAAGTCTTCCTGACTGCCTCCTCCACCCGCTCCACCTCCACCTGGTTTCCTTCATTCCCCCATCCAGATATCTGTATTTATGGAACTACTGTTTTATGAAATGTACAAAATATATGTAATAATATCTGTATACTACTGTGTAAAATCTGTGTAAATCTGTACGTCAGCCTACTGTAATATTGTAGCACTGTTGTCCTCTCTGTGACAAGGTACCTTTGTAAATGAGCCTCTGGCTCAAAGGTTGCAAATCTGATTGTACAAATAAATAAATAAAAATAAAAACTACAGACTGAGCTATTGCAAGCTGAATTTTCCGCTCCTGTCAACCCCGCTAATGGTGCTGCCAAGCAAGCTCAGCCATTCTATCCCACTGACGCAGGATCATCAAAGGCAGCGGCCACCGTAACAGGTAGTGCGGTTCACAGTGAAGAAACTCTTGCAGTGTCAAAGGTAAGTTCCCAAGGTATTGACTTAATTGAGGTTTTGGCTTAGCAGCCTGAAATTTAAACAGTATTCCAGCATACTGAGATAAACATTTCCTTGGACTATTCCCAGCATAATGCAACCACTTGTTCAACAGTGGTTGAGGCTCCTTCACACACTGATTCTCTGAGTGAAAGTTCTGCTGTTCAGGATATCTCAGAGCACTCTAAGCCAGTGAAAAACACTGCAGGGGAAACTGTCATGTCAGAGATGGCAACTTTGAGTTGGTGACTCGGCCTAAGACATGTCCCCTTTCATGATACTCTGGCTAAGAAAACCACACAAAAAATTGTCAGCAGAAGCAGCTCTAATGGGTGCGGGGTTGATGAGGGCTGCAGATGGTGTAGCTTGAATCCCTATAAACAGTGAGTGCTACAAATCAGGCAAAAGTAGCACCAAGAACTTTACAGGTCAAAATATAGTGGTGGGGGAAGGGAACTTGGGTGAAAAAGTAATATCAAATGTAACCCCTAGGTGGCTCTATCCCAAGGGCTACTACCCCTGCCTGTTTGGCTAGTAGCAGGTTAAGGGCCTGAGTTCTGAAATGGGTGCCTCCACCCAGAGGTCAGGGTTGGTAGTGGTCAAGCTAACCTGGGCACAGCCCTCCAGGACACTGTAACCCCTCTTTCCCCTCTAGTGGCCTGAACACTGTACAGTAATCACTTTCACAATACCCCTGGTACACCACACAAGTACCCACACTGTTTGCACTTACCACCAGGGCTGGTTCCTCTGGCTCGACCATGGGGACCCCATGTAAAACAAGGTTAAGCACAGCAAATAGCAACAGTACAGTACTTTGAGCACAAACTGGAACCACAGACAGATTACATGCAGAAAAAGTTAGATCTGATTTATTCTGGGGACTTGAACAAGGAAGGGGCAAAATCAGGTTAATTAGCTTAAAGGTTATATCAATCAAGCAGTTATGCATGCGCTTTGAGCCCCCACACAGTCCACCTCTGGGTACCCAGGTAGAGAAGAGATGGGCTAGCCAGAACAGTTGCCTGGGATTGCAGCTGGTTGGGGCCCTGTGATGGAAAACACAACATGCACAGTACACAATATTTGTAATCTGGAGCCAGAGGGCTCAGTTCGTAAAGGATACAAAACAAGACAATCAGATGACACACTCAGATTAAGCTGTTGTTGTAGGGAGCTACCCTGGTATTTACTCACAGTACCCAAGACTGGATACAGGCTGAACGAAAATCGAGACTGCAGGTGGTTGATCTGGAATGCCAGGAGAAGCAGGGCCCACACAAATCGAAGAGGCGTCATTCCTGTTCAAGCGTGGAGCAGGGGGCTGATCCCCAGGCAGATCTTTTGTCGATGGCTTCTCTGTGCAGTGGGTAGTCTGGCTGGGCCAGGCTGGCAAAGTGCAGACCGCATGGAGACAAGTTCGGAAGCAGTCCGTTTTGGGCTGGATACAGCTTCCAGCAAGTAGAACACAGTTCATACAGTGGGGAATTAACTCACAACCCACTAGCAGGTCATAGAACATTTACTGCGTATAGGAATTCTACTGTACCAGGCAGAAGTGCTCCCCAGGCACAATTGCAAAGTCTCTGCACACACAGGAGCTTAGGGTAGCTGGAACTCCTGACAGGCCGATCGTATTCAGCAAAAATATTCGGTCTTCTTCAGGTTGAGCCTGGCCCACTTCAGCAGCTTACTTTAGTCACACAAACTTGGATTTAGTCCAAAATAATTCGCTTCTCTCCCTCTCAGGAGCAGCACACCGGCATGCAGGCCAAAAACATAGCCTTTTCAGAGTACTCCCATGCAAATCCACTCAGGATTGCTGCTCAGAAACACTTCATAGAAACAAAGAAACGTAGAATTTGACGGCAGATAAGGACCGCTTGGCCCACCCAGTCTGCCCATTTCCCTACCTAATGGATAAGCTGCAGATCCTAGTTAACCAGCAGCCTACTTCTTTCTACCCCCAACCCCTAGAATTGCCTTATGACTGTCCCATGCATGCTTGAATTCCACCACTGTTTTTGACTCCACAACCTTCTCCGGAAGGCCGTTCTGTGCATCCACAACCCTCTCTGTGAAAAATACTTCCTTAAATTACCTCAGGCCACCCCCCATCTTCAAATTGTGCCCCCTTGTTCTTGCACACTCTTTTTGAAAGATGCTAACCTCTTGGACTTTGTTGATTCCTTGAGGTACTTGAAAGTTTCTATCATGTCCCCTCTCCCTCCTTTCCTCGGGGTATACATATTAAGCTCCTTAAGTCTCTCTTCATATGTCTTCGGTGCAGACCCTGCACCATTTGAGTGCCCTCCTCTGGACAGCTTCCATCCTGTCTATGTCTTTGCGGAGATTGGGTCTCCAGAACTGCACACAGTACTCAGATGGGGTCTCACCAGCTGTCTGTACAGAGGGATAATAACTTCCTGTTTTCTACTGGTGATGCCTCTCCCTGCATCCCAGTATCCCCAGCCCTCCTTGCTGCCTCTCACATTGCTTGCCCACCTTTAGGTCATCTGATATGGCTACCCCAGGTCCCTTTCCATTTTGTTGTTGTTAGTATCTCACCCCCATTGTGTACTCTTCCCCTGGGTTTTTGTTTCCCAGGTGCATTACCTTGCACTTCTTAGCATTAAATCTAAGCTGCCATACATTTGACCATTCCTCTAACCTTGCCAAGTCCCTTCTCATCCTTTCCACCCCACCTTGTGCATCAACTCTGTTGCAGATCTTTGTGTAATCTGCAAAGAGACATACTTTTCCTTCCAGTCCCTCTGCAATGTTGCTTATAAAGACATTGAAGAGGACCGGTCCTAATACTGAACCCTGTGTACCCCACTAGTAACCCCCCTTTCTTCAAAGTGGACTCCATTTACTATTACTCTCTGTGTCCTATTCTCCAGCCAATTCTTTACCCAGGCTGTCATCTTGGGACCCACTCCCAGGCTGGCTAACTTGTATATTAATCTTTTGTGTGGGACTGTGACAAATGTCTTGCTAAAGTCTAGGTAGGCCATGTCCACAGCCCCTCCCTGATCTACTACTTTGGTCACCCAGTCAAAGAAATCTATCAGATTTGTCTGGCATGACCTTCCCGCTGTGAATCCATGCTGCCTTGGGTCCTGTGCCCTCTGGCCTCTAGATACTCGACAATTCTTTCCTTCAGAGTGATTCCATCATTTCCCTACCACTGAGGTTAAACTAACAGGTCTGTAGTTTCCTGCTTCTGCCCTGCTCCCACTTTGTGAGGGGAATCACATCTGCCCTCCTCCAGTCCTCGGGTACCACCCCATCCTCCCATGATTTGTTAAAGAGGGTAGTCAGTGGTGTCACTAGTTCTACCCTTAGTTCTTTTAGAATTCTGGGATGAATCCCATCAGGCCCCATTGCTTTGTCCACCTTCAGTTTTAAGACTTCTTTCAGAACCCTTTCTTCTGTAAATGGGCTGGTATCAACTTCTGTATCCAGAGTGTTTCTACTGTTTGTTTTAGGTACCTCCCCCTCTTCCTTTGTAAATACTGAGCAAAAATATTTGTTTAGTATCTCTGCCTTTTCACAGTCACCCTCTGCCCACCCTCCTCCCCTTTATTAAGCCTCACTAACCCTCCCTTAGTCTTCCTTCGCTCCCTGATGTACCTATAAAAGGTTTTATCCCCCTTCTTAACTGAGTTGGCTATCTTTTCCTCGGTTTGGGCCTTTGCTGTTCTGACTGCCTTCCCAGCTTCCTTTTGCTTTAACTGATACAGTTCTCTGTCCTGCTCCTTCTGTGATTCCTTGTACTTACTGAATGCTTTATTTTTCTCTTGAACCTTCACTGCCACTTCCTTTGAGAACCATAGTGGTTTCTTACATCGTTTTGTTTTGTTTATTTGCTTCACACAAAGGCTTGTTACCTCTGTGATGGCAGTTTTTATTGTTCCCCATTGTTCTTCCACCCTCCTTCCTGCCCATTTGCTAGTACATTCTTTAGGCACTCACCCATTTTGGCAAAGTCAGCCCTCCTAAAGTCCAGTACTTTTGCCTTTGTATGGCTTGACTCTATTGCTGTGTTTATTGTGAACCATACTGTTCGATGGTCGCTAGGTCCCAGATGGCTACCCACTTCTACATCTGTGATCCTCTCTTCATCTCCATTTGAGAGAACCAAGATTGCTCCCTCTTGAGTGGGCTCCAATACTAGCTGTCTAAGGCATGCCCCCTGTATGGCATCTAGAATAACTCCACTCTTCGAAGTGGCTGCTGCAACTGCATTCCAGTTAACATCTGGCATATTCAGATCACCCATCAGCAATATCTCCCCTTTTTCTGCCATTCTAAGTATACTTTCTATCATTTCCTTGTCCATTTCCTCCCCCTGAGAAGGGGGTCTGTATACAACCCCTGTGTGGATTGTGGTGCCATTGCCGGTCTCCAAATTTACCCACAGTGCTTCTTCTCCTCCCTGTTTTCCCTTTTGTTCTGTTGCTTTGATTCCTTCCCTTATGTAAAGAGCTACTCCTCCTCCTCTTTTACCCTCCCTGTTCCTCCTGTAGATAGTGTATCCTGGTATGTTTACGTCCCAGTCATGGTTTTGTGTGTACCATGTTTCTGTGACTGCCATGATATCCAGATGTTCCTCCTCCATCAAGGCCACTAATTCAGGAAGCTTGTTCAGACTACGGGCATTGGTACCCATTGCCCTCCATTTTTGATGGCTTTACCTTCTGTAGCAGCATCCCCACTGACCTTTCTACCTCGGTCTTTTTCTCATTTAGTACCCTGTTTTGTAGGGAGGCTGGGATTTTCCTGCTGCTTATCAGTGCCTCCCCTTGACTAGTTTAAAAGCTTGCCAATGAAGCATTTAAACCGATTGCTCAAAACTTGTTCCCTTCCTGGACAGATGCAGACCATCCTGCCAGTATAGGCTGGTGTCCCTCCAGGTGGAACCCCAGTGCCCAATGAAGCCAAACCCCTGTGCTCCACACCATTTTTTCAACCATTCATTAAACTTCATGGTGCAAAGTACCCTCGCCTCACTCATGCCATTGACAGACAGCACCTCAGAGAAGGATACTGTGTGTGCTACTTGTCTTAGGCCCCTCCCCAATTCTACAAAGTCCTTCTGCACTGCTCTAATCTCATGATGAGCCAAGTCATTTGTCCCTAGGTGGACAATGATGTCCAGCTCAGACTCCCGTGCAGCTGTTCTCATGATCCTCAGGATGCACTTCCTATCCCTTCAAGCCATGGCACCAGGCAGGCACCTTACTTCAGTTTTCCCTGCTCCCCAGTTCTGTCCCCTAATAATTGAGTCCCCACCAGGAGCTGCTTCCTTTCCTTGTGGTGTCCTCTGCCTCCTTCCTGTGGGCCTCCCTTGTGACAGTTGTCCTCAGCCTCCTTAGTCTCCTCTGTGGTGCATCCATAGGGAGCTATGCTCCCAGAATGGTGTATGGATTGTGGAGTGGAACAACTGACTGGGTGTGCCTCTGTTCCACCATCCTCACCCTCCCTGAGCCCACTGTGGTCCAACTGCTGTGCTTTCTTCCAACCTCTGAGATAGTGGTGGTGGCTCTGGTGCTCCCTGGATGGGGAGGTTCCTTCCTACCATCCAGTGTGGCCTGGGGGAAGGTTCCCTTACTACTGTCCAGTGTGGCCTGAAGACGGGCAACTTCCTCCCTCAGGGCAGAGACTTGTCTGCAAATAGGGAAGCACCTCAGCCTCCAGAAAGACTCCCGGAAGACTGCTGCCCCACAGCTATTACATTGCACTACTCCCCACATGTTTATCTACTTTTTTGGTTTGTGTGTTTCTGTGTGTGATTGGTTTGTTATATAGAAATATATCTATTATACAATGTGCATGCTTATATTGTCAGTGCAGTGTGCTAGAGAGGATATGACAGTGATATGCACCTTGCACTCTTGAGGAAATGATGTCAGAACCCCAGGTATAAAGGAACTATTTCCAGGGTGGGTGGGGTGAGGGTGGGAAGGGTTGGCCTAAACTGTGCCCTCACAAAACAATCAGCTAAAAGCTCTGACCCACCGCTGCGATGAGTACCTTCCTGTCAGCAAAATGCCCTACACAACAATTTGACAAAGAAAATACCCTGCTAATCAAACAGAGAAAAATCCAGACATCCAAGTCAGACACAGGTAAACCTCCCCAGCCCCAAAACAGCCTGGTGATTTGTGCTCTGAAAGCAGTCAGCCCCAAAATAAGTCAGCTGTGCTTTAAACTCTTCCTGCACTGAACATCTTAAGAATTGTAACAAACGTAAAGCTAGATCCACCTCCCTCTGTTGCTTGAAAGACTGTCTTTTCCTGATAATTCTAAGTTCCTTATTTCACCTTTCAGTTAGAAGTAGCCTCCACCTGCAGAATATCTGCTACAAACCAAAGACAATTGTAAGGTTCACCTCCCTCTGTTGTGAGCACAACTCGCTTTCTTGCAAATCCTATGTTCAGTATTGCAGTTTCCAGCCAGAGGTAGTTTCACTTGAAGAATATTAGCTGTTCAGCTCCTTCTTGCTCAGCTTCCAACTTAGTTCTAACTGAAAAACTGCAAGCAGCTCGGGACTTCCCCAAGATCCAAAAGATTTGGTTAGCTGATTTGGATGTCAGTCAACGCAAGAGCTCCCCCTTCAATTGCAAAAAAGGCGCCAAAAAATTCCAAACTAAAGTTCCTACAGATTTTGAATTCAGACAGCTGCTGTAGTCTGGCTACATTTTAGGTCCCACCAGTACTGTTTGCTCCAATTTTCAGGCCAGGACCAAGATAGTGGAGACAAACAAAACAGTCCTTGCTACAAAGAAAGCAGGTTAGACAAACTACATTATCACTCTAAATGATTTTCAGTAAATAGTTACATCTTTCAACAGAGCTCCCTCTCAGATTAATTAAGCTGCAATTAGGCAGCTCTTAAAGAGACAGTACACAGAGGCTATACAAGCTCTGGTAATCACATTTAAACTGCTAAAATGCAGGACACCAGCCGGGCAGTGAGCATTTAGGCAACCTCAAGGAAGACTTTTTGGGAACCCCCATTTGTAGGGGGGGTTACACCATTCCCTGCCTGGGAAAACTTGGGAGTCCGCATCAAGTCTGTACCATCATAACATTGAAAATGCAACATATACTAGATATTTATACCATTAACATGCTATACAAGTACTATCTGATTCATCAATTGGCATAACTTGTCACTTTACTATACATTTCAATGTACTCCACTATATAATTTCCATTCTGACAATACATTATGCATATTTCACACAGGTAAATTGAACATTACTATACAGAATCATGTAATAACTTCTTGTACTCTAAACAATGCAAGAGGGGGCCCTTCCCTATCAGCTAACTTGGGGCTGGATGGGGCAGGGGCACCATGGTGAGAGGGCAGGACAAGTAACCTGGAATGGGCCGTCAAGCTCAATTTGGGCAGTGAACTCTGAGAGACATAAACACCTTTGTGGACTACATTGAGAGGCAAATCTACTGGCTTCTCGGGGGAATTGTAACTGAAGCTCACGACTGGCTTGACAGCTCGGCCAGTCTTTCTGGGGTGAACAACCACAGTCTATGTACTTTCAGCAATGGTCTTGGAGATTTCATCACTTGTGAGGGGTGTCTGTGCATGAAAGAGGAATGTCCAAGCTGGGAGCACTGTCAGCCCCTTGCTCTGTAGTCTCTGTTTCTACAACACGTGGCTCATTTTGAAGACACTCTGGCACTGAAGGATGGTTTTCAGCACTCTCATAGTGTTTCTCAAGTTCTGGCATGTCACCAGAAAGACTCATACCATCAGCCTCTCCTTCAGGCAAATCATACAGCTCCATGATACACAAAGACTCAGCATCCTCAGATGTGATACTTTGCACTTCACCTTCAGGGAGCATTGGCTCCAAGGATGATGGTGGGGTGTTAGGCAGTCCAGAAGGCCCCACTTCATCCCCATAATTCAACATAGGATTTCCACAAAACAACTGACTCAGTTCATATGAGGGGTAATAGGCATTATCACACTCACTGTCATCCGAGGTTGACTGGCAGTCACTATCATTCTGGACCTGCTGCGGGGGAAGTCTTAAATCGGCAACCACAGGGACAGGCTGACTCTGTTTCTTTCTTGCAGCAGCATGAGTCACTGGTCCAGGGGAATCAGTCTCGGAGGGTTCAGCTTCAATTATAACTTGACCAATATGTAGCACATGGTTACGGTGCATGGTCTTGACAGCTTTGGAGTTATTCTCTGGGCGCACTTTGTACACTGGCAAATCATCCAGCATTCCAACTATGACATGGGGAAGATGGTGCCGTCATCAGCAATTTTGTGTTTACCATGCAATCCTAAATTTCTCAACAACACACGGTCTCCAGGCATAAGCTCTTGAGCTTTTACTTTTCTATCATGTCTCTCTTTGTTGGCTAGATTTCTTTTGGCAGCCATTATCTGGGTCAGTTGATAGGCATGGTTCAATTGAGCTTTAAGTTTTTGTACATATTGCAGGTAATCTTCAGCTCGGACCCCATCAGGAGAACCCCCAAAATAGACATCAACAGGCAGCCGGGCCTGTCTCCCGAAAATGAGGCGGTAGGGAGAGAACCCGGTGGCGTAATTCTTTGTGCAATTATATGCGTGTACCAAGGTGCTAATCTGCTGGCTCCATTTATGCTTATCTTTTGGGTGGAGGGTGCCTAGCATGTCTAGTAGGGTGTGGTTAAAGCATTCAGGTTGAGGATCCTCTTGCGAGTGATAAGGGATGGTTCTTGACTTTCACCCCCCCCCCATAGAGAGAGCATTTCTTTGATTAGCTGAATCTCAAAGTCACGGCCCTGATCAGAGTGAATTTGCTGGGGGGGCACCATAGTGGACAAAGAAATTTTCCACTAGCACTTTGACCACGGTAGATGCTTTTTGATCTTTGGTGGGAAAAGCTTGTGCATACCATGTGAAATGGTCCATAACCACTAACACATTGCCAATGTTTTGCTGATCAGGCTCTAAACTCAAGAAGTCTATGCAGACTAGTTCTATTGGGGTGCTGGTAGTAATGTTGATGGGGGCAGCCCTCTGAGGCAGGGCTTTTCTCTGTAGGCAGTGAGTACAAGTCCCTACATGGTGCTCAACATCAGCCCCCATCTTGAGCCAGTAGAATCGAGATCAAACTAGGTCAAGGGTCCGGTCGATACCGAGGTGGCCCATATGATTGTGGAGGGACCTCAGTACCAAATCTTTGAAGGCTGTGGGCAGGACCAATTGTTGCTTGTCTATTTGGCCACCCAGATATACAGTCTCTCTATACAACAACTGATTAAGCAGCTTCAACCTGGGGCCCTTCTTTAAACAATAAAGCGGTTCTCAGATCAGAGGAGCGCAACTTGGACACATCTTTTCCTGCATGAAGGGCGTCAAGTGCTGGCTGAATCATAAGATCTCGGGATTGAGCCCATTGAATGCTGTCATTGTCAAACTGAGGTAGTGCACAAATATCTAGAGCAGAGAAGTGGCAATACGCAGCCAGTATGCAGGTGTCAGAGGGGCCCAAGCAGTCTACTAAGCAGTCCGCTGTGTCTGTAGACATCTGTTCATTTCTATCAAACTTTTGGCACAATGCTCAGATGTCAGGTTCAGACAGCCTGACCCAGTCGCTCTTGGAAATGGGCCTCTGAGATAGGGCATCAGCATCAATATGATTCAGGCCCAGTCTGTATTCAACAGCAAAATCATATGTTGACAATGCAGAAAGCCACTGGTGCCCCGTGGCGTCTAACTTAGCTGAAGTCTGTATGTAGGTCAATGGGTTATTGTCAGTCCTCACCAATATGTTCGCCCCATAGAGGTAATCATGAAACTGGTTGACAATGGCCCATTTTAACGCAAGGAACTCCAACTTGTGCACAGGGTAGTTTCGCTCTGATGGGGTCAAGCTCCTACTGGCAAATGCCACTGGTCTCAAACCATCCTCATGGTCTTGATAGCTCATAGACCCTGCAGACTGGCATCAGTATGCAGCACATAGGGTTTGGTGGGATCAGCATAAGCGAGGATGGGGGCATGGGTGAGCTGGTATATGACTTTGTGGAAAGCTGCTTCACAGTCAGACGTCCAACGGGACCCAAAAAGTTCACCTGGGTGGAAATATGCTTCGTCTGGTTCTTTGATGGACCCTGTTTTGTGTTTTCGATTGGTAGGAGGGTAACCCTGGGTAAGATTCAAGAGTTGCCGAATCACTTTGGAATAGTCCTTTATGAACCAGCGGTAGTAGCCACAGAATCCCAGGAAATGTTGTAGTTCTTTAAAATTGTGGGGCTGGGGCCAAGCAGTCAAGGCTTCAACTTTACTAGGATCGGTCTCTATCCCCTCTGTAGACACTATGTGCCCCACATACTTCACAGAGGTTTGGAAAAACTGGCACTTGTCGATGGACAGCTTGAGGCCGAAATCTGCCAGTCGGTCTAGTACTTTGAACAGTCGACTCTCATGTTCCTCTAGAGAGCTCCCAAGCACAATGACATCGTCCAAGAACACCAGGCATTCCAGCAAATTCACGTCTCCCACCTCTCGTTCCATCAGTTGCTGGAAGGTGGCTGGGGCACCAGATATCCCCTGTGGCATTCTCAGGAATTTGTAGAACCCCAAAGGACAGATGAAGGCTGTCTTCTCATGGTCCTCCGGAGCCATCGGAATCTGGTAATATCCACTACGAAGATCCAACACCGAGAACCATTTGCTCCCATTCAAACAATCCAGAGCATCTTGTATACGGGGCATGGTACATAGATACATAGACAGTGTCGGCAGATAAGGGCCTATGGCCCACCCAGTCTGCCCATTTGAGCTTGTAAGTTCAGTTTGTTTTCCTAGAAGTCTGTTTCCCCTTACCCCTGACCTCTAGAATTCCTTTATGTCTATCCCATGCATTCTTAAATCCCGTGATTGTTTCAGCCCCCACCACTTCCTCTGGCAGGGTGTTCCACTTGTCCACCACCCGTTTTGTGAAGAAATTCTTTTTCATGTTTCCTCTGAATCGTCCTCCCTCCAACTTCATCCCATGCCCTCTAGTCCTGGAACATCTTTTTCGCTTAAAAATAGTGTTTTCCTGCACCCTGTTCCTCCCTGTAAGATACTTGTATGTCTCTATCATATCCCCTCTGTGTATATGGTGTATTGATCGGGGATGGTCCGCCGATTCAGAGTTCGATAATCAACACACATTCTCACAGATCCGTTCTTCTTGTGCACAACGACAATGGGACAAGCATACGGGCTCCTGGATTCTTGTAGCACACCAGCCGCGAGCATTTCCTGCAAGTGTCTTCTCACATCGTCTATGTCTGCCGGGGCTAGGCGTCGAGACTTTTCTCGAAATGGCCGTTCATTGTGTAGGCGTATGTGATGCTCTGCACTCTAGACACATCCCATGTCCCATGCCTTCAACAAAAACACTTGTGTAACCCCCAGAGGGTGTTATCCCAAGGGCTACTACCCCTGCCTGTTCTGACTTTAACAGGGTGAGGGGCCTAGATCCATTGGCGGGTGCCTCCACCCAGAGGTCGGGGTTAAGACAGTCGAGTATGACTTGGTCACAGCCCTCTGGGTTGCTGCAACCCCCCTTTCTTCCCACTAGTGGCCCACACAAATCAATCACAGTGCCCTTACCATATACACTTACCCCCCGGCTTGAACCAATCAGCTTGCTCTGGGACCCCCTGAAAAGTAAGTTGCTGTTACACAATAATCACTGTACAGTAATTCACCATTAACACACAAACTAGCCAGTGTATCTTTGCAAAACGATCAATCTGATTTATTTAGGGGGAAGTAACAAGGACTGGGGGTGATCAGGTTAATTAGTTTACCACTCTAATATATGAGTATCTATCTAGGGCTCTGTGCACAGGCCTAACCTATAAGTCACTGTCTCTTGATACCCAAGCCCTAAAGGCTAGTCCCTCGATGCAGCTGGTTGGGGCCCTGACACAAAATGAGCATTTGATTCCTACGAAGATTAAATAGAGTCAGCGGGCTCAGTTAGTGTCACCAGTACAGAACCCAGAAAGTCCTACCCTCACTAGGACCATTTGACAGGGAGCTATCCTGATTTAGTACTCACAACTCCAGTAGACAGAGCTCTCTCGCACCACTCGCAGGACCAAGCCTGGACTTCAAATACTTCTCCACACATCTATATGCAAGGCAGAGGGGTACCATACCAGGCAGCTGCTGTCCTTCTCAATCACCTGCACGTCATACACCAGGCCAAGCCAATGCAGCTTCACTGTTCCTGACAGACCGAGCGTGATTCAAGCAGATTCTCCAGACTTCTACAGGGTGAGCCTGGTAGGTAGCCATGCTCCTGCACAGCCTCCTCTGACTACTGCCCAGCGGATTTAGTCCGAGTCTACTGGCGATTCAAAGCACCTGACACTGGCCTTATACGCGCTTTCCATGTGAACGCTGAATGGCGCAGGAGCCTCGAGCTTCTTCCTTGCTCACAGCCACAACGTCTCTCCCCCTCGGCAGTTCAGGCAGGGAATCCTCATTCGGGCACCACCCGATCCCATTGGAGGGCTGCAGATGCCAGTCACTCAATACTACCCTCATTGGTGCAAAAAAGGCGCCATGGTCCAGAACTCCACTTCCCAGAATCACTAGCCGTATCCCCATTGGTCAGGCGGCTCCCATCTGAGTCCTGATTCTGGTTGGTCACCAATACACCATTTTAAAGGCCCCTGGCTTCTAGTGGACCCTTCAGAACAGTCCTGGTCCAAAATGGAGAGGCACAGCACAAAATCCCAGTTGCAATAAAAGTAAGTTAGACAAACTGCAATCTTACCAATGCTCTACATGTTTTTGGGGACACAATTACATCTTTCAGATGGGCTTCTTCTGCACTCTTAGCGACTGCAGAAACGGAGCAATCAGACAGCAGCTCAGGGTGGGATTCGAACAGAGAAACCCCCATTCCCCCCATTCAAACCATTAAAGCCAGCAAGCAGGCAACTCTGAATGAGACAGTACTGGAGGCTTTTAAAAGCACTCACATCGCCCACATTTAGCGGCCTTACACCGAACACCAATTAGGCATGGCACATTTTGGCAAGCTCCGGGAAGGCTTTTAGGAACCCCCATTTATAGGGGGGTTACACTTGATCTCTCTGGGCAAGTTTTTGGCTAATTCTAGTCTTCCATTCAGCTGGCAACGGGGAGTCACCAAAATCAAACAAGTCGGGAGTCACTCTATCTGTCTTGCCAGGGTGCTTGTTGCTAGGCAACACTGCAGTGTCTGCACAGTGTACCATAGCTAGGGTGCGTCCTCTGTCCTCCCGGATCTCCCGATCTGACACATTATGAATCTGGACCATCACTCATCATGCATAGGCATGAGCACGAGCTGGCAAGATGCTGGGCTTAACCAATAATCCTTCTGGCAATTTTCCATCACCTGGCACGTCCAACATCAGTATTTTGTTCTTGACATCTTTATGGAAGCAGACCTCCCCTTGAACTGTACACTGGGCGTTAGGGGCCAGTACCACTGAATCGGGATCCTTCTTCCACACGACCCCTACAGGTTCATCCTGGTCCACTCCCTTGGGGTTCTGTTGCAAATCATAGGCCCTCTTGATCAGAGTGGGAATTCTTAGGGCCCTCCCAGTCCATCGCCCTTGTTTCTCGTGACAGAGTTGTGCCAGTCTCCCAAACATATGGGCGTTGGTCCCAATTAACAGGGGAACCCATCATATAGTCCAATAGGGGGACACACTAAGGCCAGTGTCTCGACTTGCTCCTCTACAACAGTTACAGCTGCAGGAAATGACAACCAGAGGTGGACATATCCTAGGTAGGGATAAGACTTGTCGCTCAGTCCCCACACATGTAGGCCTTCCAGGGATTGTAAGGGCACAGCAGATAAGTGTTTGTCATACCAGTCCTTAAATACAGTGGTCACTTGCGACCCATTGTCCAGCACACCCTGAGTAGGAATACCATTCACAGCCACCGTAGTCTCCATTGAAGGGTCCACTATTTTGGACCAATCTGGAGGGACAGCAGCAGGTGTCTGGAGAGATGATTTAGAAAAATAAAGATTTGAGTTACTACTTCTTGAACCCTCACTGTGGTTATTTTGGGTACTCCTTGACCACTGATTCGTTCTCTGAAGCTCTCCTTGAAGCTTGTATACAACTTTATCTAGGTCTTTTGTGGACCGGCATTCTCTCTTCATGTGCCCATCCTTCCCACAATTATGGCAAAATATGTTTTCTGGGATTTGGGGTGGCCGAAGCATCACACTGGGAGCTGGGGCGGTGGTACTACCAACTGAAAACCTTGGTGCCATCTCTGTCTGCTGTGTGGTGAACATTTGGAGACATCTCATCTATTCTCTTACTTCCATAGTCAAGGCATCGAGTTTTGAGCTGCTGTCAGCAGGAGATGCCTGGGTGGACACCCCCAACCCCATAGCAGATGTAGTTGGATAAGGGTCTGTGCCTGTACTTGCAGGAGTGGTCTTCATAAAGAGACTGTTTTTTGTTTCCCTGAACTCCCTCAGCAGGTCATCCCATGGCAGCACACCCTCATTGGTCTCTACTTCAGTAGGGCCTTCCAATGCCATGATCACTTGGGCTGCACTCACCCTAGAATTACAATCCCCCTCTTCATCTTCAACCTCCCGGAGTTCTTTTATCAAGTCACAGTAGTTCGGTGGGTTACCCCTTCTATCTGGGAGCCTTAATTGAAGAAGATGCAATTCAGAATATTTTGCATGTTGCAGTATGTGCCCCATCCTCACATGGTTTGTCACTGGTGGCTACCCCACCTTTTCGGTAGGCCTTTTGCAGCGCTCTTTCCAGACGAGTAACATATGCAGACAAACTTTTCCCTGGCCATTGTTTTATACCTCGAAATTTCCACATCAAGTTCTCCACTGACTCAATGCTCCCAAAATTGCCTTCGAGTGCAGATAGGTACTTCTGGGCAGATGCATCAGGGTTTGTGGACCTCAGAAATTTAATGGTCTCTAGGGTGGGACCCCCTCAAACTTTCTATGATCCTTTTACATTTCTCAGCATCCGCACACTGCCATTCAGGTACCAAAGGGGCAACACAGTCTATCCAGGTCTCCCAATCATCCTCCCCTTGGAGGGTGGGTAGGGTGCCAGAGAAGATTCTCAACCTTCGACAAGAGTCGTGACTAATGGCAGGTACAGACATAGGAGACAACATTGGCACAGGCACAGAAGGAGGGTCAATAATGGGTGCTGGAGCGGGAGGGGGTGTTGGGGAGGAACACCCCCAGGTGGCAGGAATAGTTTCTTTAAGTCCTCCACAGTTTTCCCTTCCTCCAGCAACAACTTAGAAAATTTCTCCTCAAAAGTCTCAGATAGTGGGGGGGGGATCATTCTCCCTGGTGTCTTTACTGTCTTTAGTTATCACTCTCCAGGCAGTGAGGGCTCCTTCAGGGGTGATAGTCTGTGGCACTTTGGAACTGTCTACTGGGTCCTTACACTCTACTAACGCCATGAAACTTTGTGCAAGTAGATTAGCCTGTCGACCCACCACCACAGGGTTTTGTAAACATTCAACCTTGGAAAGTACTCCCTCTACAGTGTCCTTATTGGTACCCAGGGGAATATCCAGGATACGTGTAGCATTTTGGGGGTCGATCTCTTGCCCAGTACACCACCCCACCAACTGGTATACAGCCACTTCTGTTGAGGTAGCCATTTATGTTTGACAATAATTCATAGTTTCGGCCACTAGAAGACACAAAATCCCAGCGGTGAGCCTCCAAGATGTAACCCCATAGGTGGCGCTATCCCAAGGCCTACTATCCCTGCCTGCTTGGCTAGTAGCAGGTTAAGGGGCCTGAGTTCTGAAACGGGTGCCTCCACCTGGAGGACAGGGGTGGTAGTGGTCTTTCAACAGAGCTCCCTCTCAGATTACTTAAACTGCAATTAGGCAGCTCTTAAAGAGACAGTACAGAGGCTATACAAGCTCTGGTAATCACATTTAAACTGCTAAACCGCAGGACACCAACCTGGCAGTGAGCATTTAGGCAAGCTCAAGGAAGTCTTTTTGGGAATCCCCATTTGTAGGGGGGTTACACCAATAAAGCTGATATGGGATCAACTTCTGGGACAAATAACAGTGTGGATATTGGTGATATTGCTGAGGTTTCTGGTAATGCAGCCCCTACAAGATCGGTTTTAAATTCTGATACAGATCGTGAGTCTGCTTCACAGTATTTCTCTCGAAATACTATTGAGTCTGCCCCCCCACTTCAGAAAATGCACACCAATAAAATAGACAAGGGACTGCAGAGAGACAATTTTAAATGTCTAACTTTTTTCCTACACAGGGTGAACCGGTACCCAGAAGAAATGCAATTAGGATCCACAGCCTGACAGACTCTAGGTAATCAGGAAGCTATTACAAGACTCAGTGGGGTGTACGGCCATTGATCTTTATGCAGTTATACATGTGACTGGGGAAAGTACATTTGATGTCAGTTTTAGGACTCTCAAAGCATGTGAGAGATTTGGGATGAAATATGTAAGAATAAGACACTCTGAGGTGTGGTTTATGGGCTGATAAGAGCACACTCTAGGTGTATAATGAGGTATGAGGTGCTTGCACTGAGTGCCTTTAGCACCTGGGACGTGCTCTTATCAGACCATAAGCCACATCTCAGAGCATCTTATTCCACTTATAAAATGGGTCCCCCAGTACAAAAAAAAAACATTCATTACAAAATTCAGAAATGCAAATAAAAAGTGTTAGAAAGTGTAAAATGTATCTTAATAGAAAAGTAGTCCTTGTCACTATTTATTTATTTATTAATTTATTTATAGAAACATAGAAACAAAGACTTTGACAGCAAATAAGGACCACTTGGCCCACCCAGTCTGCCCATTTCCCTACCTACTGGATAAGCTGCAGATTCTAGTTAACCAACAGCCTACTTCCTGCCACCCCCACTACAATTGCCTTGTGTCTGTCCCATGCATGTTTCAATTCCCCCACTGTTTTAGCCCCAACAACCTCCCCAGGAAGGCAGTTCCACGCATCCACCACTCTCTCTGTGAAACAAAAAGGCCTCACATCACCTCTGAGCCGTCCCCCACCCCCATCTTTGAATTGTGTTCCCTTGTTCTTACACATCTCTTTTTCTGAAAGATGCTACCCTCCTGGACTTTGTTGATTCCCTTGAGGTACTTAAACATTTCTATCATGTCCCCCTGTCCCTCCTTTCATCAAGGGTATACATATTAAGCTCTCTCAGTCTCTCTGCATATGATTTCTGATGCAGACCCTGCACCATTTTAGTTGCCCTTTTCCGGACTGCTTCCATCCTGTCTATGTCCTTGCGTAGATAAGGTCTCCAAAACTGCACACAGTACTCCAGATGGAGTCTCACCAATTCTCTGTACAGAGGGATAACCACTTCCCTTTTTCTACTTGCGATGCCCCTTCCTATGCATCCCAGTATCCCCCTGGCTCTCCTTACTGACTTCTCACATTGCTTACCAACCTTTAGCTCATCTGATATGACTACCCCAAGTCCTGTTCCATTTTTGTCGTTGTTAGTACCTCCCCTGCTATTGTGTACTCTTCTCCTGGGTTTTTGTTTCCCAAGTGCATTACTTTGCACTTCTTTGCAGTGAATCTAAGTTGCCATATGTCTGACCATTCCTCCAACCTTGCCAAGTCCCTTCTCATCCTTTCTACCCCACCCCTTGTGTATCAACTCTGTTACAGATCTTTGTATCATCTGCAAAGAGGCATACCTTTCCCTCAGACCCTCTGCAATGTCACCTATAAAGATGTTAAAAAGTACTGGACCCAGTACCGAGCCCTGAAGTACTCCCCTAGTGACCCCCCCTTTCTTTGGAATGTGTTCCACTCACTATTACCTTCTGTGTCCTGTTGTGCAGCCAGTTTGCAACCCAGGCTACTACCCTGGGACCCACTCCCAGGCTGGTTAACTTGATTATTAATCTTTTGTACGGAACTGTGTCAAATGCCTTGCTAAAGTCTAGGTAGGCCATATCCACAGCCCCTCCCTGGTCTATTACTTTGGTCACCCAGTCAAAGAAATCTATTAGATTTGTCTGACATTGACCTACCTGTTGTAAATCCATGCTGCTTTGGGTCCTGTGCCCCGCTGGCCTCTAGGTACTCAACAATTCTTTCTTTCAGAAGTGATTCCAACATTTTCCTTACCACTGAGGTCAAACTTACAAGTCTGTAGTTTCCTGCTTCTGCCTTGCTCCCACTTTTGTGAAGGGGAATCACATCTGCCCTTCTCTAGTCCTCAGGTACCACCCCATCCTCCCATGATTTGTTAAAAAGTGTGGTCAGTGGTGTCACTAGGTCCTTCCTTAGTTCTTTTAGGATTCTGGGGTGAATCCCATCAGGCCCCATTGCTTTGTCCACCTTGAGTTTTACGAGTTCTTTCAGGACTCTTTCTTCTGTAAATGGACTGGTGTCAACCCCCTACAAGAGTGCTTCTATTGTCTGGTTTAGGTAACTCCTCCTCATCTTCTTTTGTGAATACTGAGCAAAAGTATTCATTCAGTATCTCTGCCTTTTCACTGTCTCCCTCTGCCCACCTCCCCTCTCCCTTATTAATCTTCACTATTCCTCCCTTAACCTTTCTATGCTCCCTAATGTACCTATAAAAGGTTTTATCCCCCTTCTTAACTGAATTGGCTATTTTTTCCTCAGTTTGGGCTTTTGCTGTTCTGACTGCCTTCCCCACTTCTTTCTGCTTTAATTGATACAGTTCCCTGTTGTGCTCCTTCTGTGATGCCTTATACTTTTTGAATGCAGCCTTTTTCTCCTTAACCTTCCCTGCCACCTCTTTTGAGAACCATAGTGTTTTTTTACTCCGATTTGTTTTCTTTATTTGTGTAACCCCTAGATGGCGCTATCCCAGGGGCTACTACCCCTGCCTGATTTGCCACTAACAGGTTGAGGGGCCTGGATCCAATGGCGGGTGCCTCCACCCAGAGGTCAGGGTTTACAATAGTTAAACTAACTTGGTCACAGCCCTCTGGGACACTGCAACCCCCCTTTCTTCCCACTAGTGGCCAACACAGTACATCAGAATTACCTTTACAGTATACACTTACCCCAGGACTGGTTCCGGCACTGGGACCTCCTGTGAAATAAGATACAGTGCAACAATCACAGTACAGTACTTTAACATAGACAAATACCTCAGGCAGTATAACTTTGCTGAAACAAGCAGCTCTGATTTATTTAGGGGATATAACAAGGACAGGGGGAAATCAGGTTAATTAGCTTATCACTCTACTCATCTACCTATGGCTCTGTGCACAGGCCTATCCCTATCAGTTACTGTCCCTGGGTACCCAAGCCCTAGTGGCTAGTCCAAACAGGCAGCTGGTAGGGGCCCTTTCACACAGAGAAAAGGAGAATTAAACAGTCAGCAGTACAGTAATTCCATTTGGATTTAATGTGGCAATTCAACAGGAGCGACCCTGAATTAGTACTCACGACCTCCAAATAAGATAGGGTCCTTCAATGTCAGCAGGGCTACTCTTGAGCTCCAAGAGACTCCTCACACATTTATATGGTAAACAGTCACAGGCAAAAGTCACTTAATGGCAGCAGGATTCACTTGAGGTACACAAACCTCTTCACACATTTATATGGTAAAAGAAAGCACTATACCAGGCAGGCTGCATCTGTATCCCGATCGTAATTACTGCACAATGCCGGAGAACACACAGCAGATTCAGTTCCTGACAGACCGAGTGCAATTTTCAGCAATTCCTCCAGTCTTCTACAGGGTGAGCCTGGTTTCTACTCTTCAGATATCCTTTGATTCTCTTCACAGGACGGATTCAGTCCTAACAAGCTGCAGACCAGAACTCTGGACCTTACACATGTTTTTTGAATAAAACTGTGCACTGAAGGAGCACAGGGTTCCTTTCCCCTTCACTGCCAAAGCTCAACTGAAACTCCCAACAGACAAAACCGGGCACTTCCTTTGAGTTCCTCCCAGTTCTTGACTGGATTGGCTGTCACTCACAATAGACTGCTGCTGTTGGTCCAAAAAGGCGCCGAAGTCTAAACTACATC
This sequence comes from Neoceratodus forsteri, assembly GCA_016271365.2. Classification (NCBI taxonomy): domain Eukaryota; kingdom Metazoa; phylum Chordata; order Ceratodontiformes; family Ceratodontidae; genus Neoceratodus; species Neoceratodus forsteri. Next base: position 180,083,982 of record CM028131.1, on the reverse strand, counting down.
TCCCAGAGTCACTGCCCATACAATCCTCTTGTGGCTGGCTCAGATTATGAGTCCAAGTTCTGATTCGTCCAAGGCAACATTTTAGAGCTAGCTTACCCCACACTGATTGGTCCAGTTCAGCAGTTCAAAACCAGAATGGGGAACTAGCAGACACAGTTCTGACTGCAAATAAAGTAGGTTAGACAAACTGTAATTTCATTATTACTGTAAATGATTTCTGGCAAACAGTTACATCTTTCAGATAGGTTCCCTTTGCACTCCTAGTGACTGCAAAAATGGAGTGAATTGGCAGCAGCTCGAGTGGTACTCAAACAGAGAAGCACACAGTCCCCCATACAAACTAATTATGTCTGCAAGCAGACAGCTCTTAAAGAGACAGTACCAGAGGTTCTAAAACACTCACTGATAAATGGCTTACACGCCAAACACCATTCAGGCTTGGAGCATTCAAGCAAGCTCCTGGAAGTCTTTTGGGAACCCCCATTTGCAGGGGTTACACCCTTCTAATCTAGGAAAGCAGCGTCGCGTCAAGCAAGTACCCATAAGTTTTAACTGCAACCATATACATTTGCATTAGGCTCCACATGTAATCGTCAGTCAGTATATCATTTTACCAAGAACACATTTCTGAAACATTGCAGTACGTCCTCTTTACATAGTATTACACACACATTGTACCATAACTCAAGTTATTACCTCTTGTACATGAAACCTGAAGAGAGGGGCCTTCCTATCAGTTACCTTGGGGCTGGACGGGGCAAGGGCACCATACCTAGAGGGCAACACAAGTAACTTGGAGTTAGCACTGACGCTCAGTTTGGGCAATGAGCTCGGGGACACATACACTCCTTTATGGACAACATTGAGAGGCAGATCCACTGGCCGCCCAGGGAATCATAACTGAGGTGCACCACAGGCTTTACAGCTCGACCAGTCTTTCTAGGGGGAACTGTTACAGTCTCTGCACTCTGAGCCTCATTTTCAGCATTGTCCTCACTTGTCAGGGGAGTCTCCATGGGGGTAGAGAGGCTAGAACTTGGGGCACTTTCAGCTCCAGGAGTTACAGTTTCTGAGTCCACAACATTTAGCTCGCATGGAGAGCTTTCGGACACTGGCAGTGGACTGTCAGGGCACTCAAAATACTCTTCTTGTTCTGGTGTTTCACCAGTCTGCCCCAATCTATCATTTTCCTCCCCTGAAAGCTCAAACAGTTCAACCATGCACAATGATTCCATTTCATCTGATCTGATTACCATTATCCAAGCCTTATCCCTACCAGACTGTTTGTTTCTCACCTTTAATAGGTTTTTGGTTTACTGTCCTTTGCCTTGTATATATGTAAATAATTGTACATCTATCTCACTCATAAATGTTTGTATTTGTGCTATTTCAATATCATGTTTTTGTATACACTCTGTAACCTTTTTGTTATGACCACTCAGGCCCATCTTGTAAATGAGCTTTGCTCAATGATGTTCGCCTGAATAAATAAAGATTTTGATTGATTGATTGATTGATTGATTGATGCTTTGCACTTCACTTTCTGGGAGCATTGGCTCCAGGGACGAAGCTGGGGGCTTGGACAGTCCAGAAGGCCCAGCTTCATCTCCAGTATTGACTAGGGGATTGCCCCGAAACAATTGACTCAGTTCGTAAGAAGGATAGTATTCAAAGTCACTCTCACTTTCTTCCGATATGGACTGACAGTCATGCTCAACTGGGACTTGTGGAGGGGAACACTTAACTTTGCTTCTGTAGGTGCAGACTTTCTTGATCTTTTCTTAGCAGCAGCTCTAGTCACTGGTCCAGAGGGGCATCTTCTAGGGGCTCAGACTCAATTAAGATTTGTCCAATGGGCAGTAAATGATTTCTATGCATTGTTTTTACATCTTTGAATTATTCTCAGGCCTTACTTTGTACACTGGCAGATCATCTAGTTTGCCCACTACAATGTGAGGGAGATGGTGCCATCTGTCAGCAATCTTGTGCTTGCCATGCAGTCCCAGATTTCTTAGCAATACCCGATCTTCCTCCTGGAGTTCCTGTGCTTTCACCTTTCTTTCATACCTCTTTGTTGGCCAGATTTCTTTGGCAGCCATGGTTTGAGCCAGTTGGTACGCATGAGTTAGCTGGGCCTTTAACTTTGCACATACTGTAAATAGTTGTCAGCTTGAACCCCATCAGGAGAGACCCCAAAACACACATCTACTGGTAGTCGAGCTTCTCTTCCAAACATCAGGCGGTAGGGGGAGAACCCAGTGGCATCACTTTTGGTGCAGTTATAAGCATGTACCAGGGTGCTAATTTGTTGGCTCCATCTAGGCTTGTCCTTTGGGTGCAGGGTGCCTAGCATATCTAGCAAAGTGCGGTTGAAACGTTCAGGCTGTGGGTCCCCCTGGGGGTGGTAAGGAGTGGTTCTGGACTTTCGCACTCCCCACAGAGAAAGCATCTCTTTGATCAGACGACTCTCAAAGTCTCTCCCTTGATCAGAATGGATTCTTTGTGGAGCCCCATAGTGAACAAAAAAGTTTTCTACAAGTACTTTGGCTACACTGGATGCTTTCTGGTCTTTGGTGGGGAAAGCTTGAGCATATCTAAGTGAAATGGTCAGTGACCACCAGCACATTACTGATATTTCTTTGATCTGACTCAAACTCAGAAAATCAATACAGACCAGCTCCATGGGTGCACTGGTGGTTATGTTAACAAGGGGGCAGCCCTCTGGAGCAAAGCTTTCCTCTATGTGGCGACTACAAGTTCAATTGTGTTGCTCCACATCAGCCCCATCTTAGGCCAATAGAATCTGGATCTCACCAAGTCAAGTGTTCTGTCTATACCAAGGTGCCCCATGTGGTTGTGCAAGGACCTCAATACTGAGTCTCGAAGGCAGTGGGCAGCACTAGTTGTTGTTTGTCTACTTGTCCCTCTGTCTACTGTTTCTCTGTATAACAGTTTATTGATCAGTTTCAATTTAGGACCTTCTTTGTATAACAGCAGTTCTCAAATCAGTGGAGAGTAATTTGGACACATCTTTTCCTGCATAGAGGGCTTCTAAAGCTGCTTTGATCATGGGATCACGAGATTGAGCCCGCTGAATACTGTCATTGTCCAGCTGAGGCAGTGCACCAATGTCTATTGCAGAAAAGTGGCAATAAGCAGCAGGTATGCAATTCTCAGAGGTCCCAAGCAATCACCATGCAGTCCACTGCGTCCGTGGACATTTGTTCCTCCTGTCAAACTTCTCGGCAGAGGTGCCCGAATGTCAGGTTCTGCCAATCGGACCCAATCATTCTGGGGAACAGGCCTCCTGGAGAGAGCATCAGCATCTATGTGGTTCAGACCTGCTCGGTATTCAAGAGCATAGTCGCATGTAGATAATGCAGAAAGCCACCTATGGCCAGTGGCATCCAACTTAGCTGAGGTCTGCACATAGGTTAAAGGATTATTGTCAGTTTTACTAGTATTTTAGCCCCATACAAGTACTCATGGAATTGGTCAACAATAGCCCACTTCAAAGCTAGAAACTCTAACTTATGTACAGGATAGTTCTTTTCGGATGGGGTCAGACTTCTACTGGCAAAGGCCACTGGTCTCAGGCCATTCTCGTGCTCTTGGTACAACACAGCCCCAACCCTTGCAAGCTAGCATCAGTGTGCAGGACATAGGTTTTCTTGGATCGGCATAGGCCAGCACTGGAGCATGGGTAAGTTGATAAATGATCTCATGAAAAGCAGTCTCACAATCAGAGTCCAGCGGCCCCAAATACTTCACTCGGATGAAAATACACTCTTTCAGTCTTGAGGGACGCTGACTTTTGGTATTTTTGTGGGTTGGGGATACCCTTGAGTAAGGTTAAGTAAGGCGGATCACTCTTGAATAGTCCTTGATGAAACGCCGATAACAACCACAGAATCCCAGGAATCTTTGCAGTTTTTTAGATTTTTGGCTCGTGCCAGGTGGTCAAGGCCTCAACTTTACTTGGGTCGTCTCTATTCCCTCGTGGATACTATGTGTCCCACATACTTTACTGATGTTTGAAAGAATTGACACTTATCAATGGACAGTTTAAGGCCAAAGTCCTCCAGTCGGTCCAATACCTTAAATAATCTGCTCTCATGTTCCTCCAGTGAGCTGCCAAACACAATAACATCATCTAGGTATACCAGGCACTCTAGTAAGTTCATGTCCCCCACTGCACACTCCATCAATCGTTGAAAAGTGGCTGGGGCACCTGAAATCCCTTGAGGCATCCTCATGAATTCATAGAAGCCAAGCGGACAGATAAAGGCTGTCTTTTCACGGTCCCCTGGGGCCATCGGGATCTGGTAGTACCCACTGCGGAGATCCAGCACAGAGAACCACTTGCTCCCGCTTAGGCAGTCCAAAGCATCCTGAATCGGGGCATTGTGTACTGATCAGGATAGTCCACGGTTTAAGGTGAGATAATCCACACACATCCTTACTGTTCCATTCTTTTCCTCACTACCACAATGGGGAAGCATAAGGGCTTCTGGATTCTTGTATTACACCAGCAGCTAACATCTCTTGCAGATGCCGCTCACATCATCTATGTCAGCAGGTGCCAGGCGCCGAGACCTCTCACGAAATGGTCTTTTCGTCATGCAGCCGGATATTGTGCTCAGCTCCTTGCATGCATCCTACGTCCCATTCCTTTAAAGAAAACACCTGGTCTCTGGGCAAGCTTCTCACTGATCCTCACTTTCCATTCAGCTGGCAGCGGGAGTCGCGAAATCAAACAAGTCAGGCGTTACTCTGTCATTCTTCCTTGAACTCTTGCTGCTGGGTAGCACTGCAGTGTCTGCACAATGCACATTAGCCAGGATGCAACCTCTATTTACTCAAATGTCTCTTTCAGACACATTATGAACTTGGACCATTACCCTTCTGGCATAAGCATGGGCTCTAGCGGCAAAATACTAGACTTGACCAGCAGTCCCTCTGGCAATTTTCCATCGCCTGGTGCATCCAACATTAATATTTTATTCTTAACATCCTTTCTGATATGGACCTCTCCCTGTAAGGTACACTGAGCATTTGGCCAGGATCAGAGACTCAGGATCCTTCTTCCATACAATTCCGACCGGTTCCTCTGGTTCTATTTTTCAGCATCTCTCTGTGCCTCATAGGCCTTCTTAATTAAAGCCGGAACTCTTAAAGCTCTACTAGTCTTTGACCCTGTTTTTCATAACACAACTGTGCCAGCCTTCCAACATATGAGCATTTGTTCCAATCAACAAAGGACACCATCATACAGTCCAGTGGGGGACACACTAAGGCTAGGGTCTCTACTTGTTCGGCCACCCAGCCAGGAGGTGGGGAAAGACAGCCAAATTCGGATATACCCGAATAGGGTAGGCCTCTCACTTAACCCCCATACATGCAGTCCTTCTAATGGTTGTAGGGTACATATGACAAATGCTTCTGATACCACTCTTGGAACATAATTGTCACTTGGGAGCCACTGTCTAATCACAGCTCTTGTAGACACTCCATTCACCTTTACAGTGGTCTCCATGGAGGGACCCACTATTCTGGACCAGTCTGGAGGCGGTAGTGGGGGCCTGGGCAACTGACCTTGCCACAAAGGACATGAATTAGAATTTTTGGTGCCCTCACTGGGATCATGTCGTGCACCTCTTAATCACTGATTTGTTCTCCGAAGCTCTCCTTGTAGCCTATATGCAACTTTGTCAGTGTCTTTGGGACTGGCATTCCTTCATGTGCCCATCTTCCCACAATTATAGCAAAACATACTTTCTGAGTTTGAGCTGGCCGAGGCGCCACACTGGGAGCCAGGGCGGGGTATTACTAACTGGAAACCTGGGTGCCATCTCTGTCTGTGGCGTGATAAGCATTTGGAGACATCTCGTCAGTTTCTCCACTTCCATGGTCAAGGAATTGAGTTTGGAGCTGTTATCAGCAGGAGATACATGGGTGGGTACCCCACCCCCATAGCAGATGCAGTTGGATATAGGTCAGGCCCGTACTTGCAGGCGTGGCCTTCATAAAGGGACTGTTTTTGAATCCCGGATCTCTCTCAACAGTTCGCCCCATTGTGGCATATTTTTCCTTGCCAAGAGCACTCATTTACTGCCAACCTCTGCCCCTGAACTTCACTTGATGGGTCACCTCAGTCACTTCGGTGCGAGCCGTCCGGCTATTGGTGCAGGTCCCTCCCGAGGTCGCCTTTCTCAACTCCTCAATTTCTCTCATTAACTCATCATAGGAGGGTGGGGATTCCAGTCGATCTGCCAGGCGAACTGGAAGCAACAGCAGTTCTGAGAAGGGGCAGACTTAAGGATCCTGTCCAGCCTGGTTCGGTCCAGTTCAATCGCTGGCAAACTACCTTTTCTGAGGCATTCTTGCAACAATTTTTCCAGCCGAGATACATACACAGACAACAACTCCCTTGGTACTGTTGTGCATCTCTTACTCTCCACCATAGGTCCTCATCAGAATCTGGGCTCCCATACACATTCTCCAGGGCCTCAAGATAGGCCTGTGCAGTCACTTCAGGGTTACTGGCCCGCTTAGCACGGATGATAGCCAGGCAGGACCCGGAGGCCTCACTAACCCTTTTCGCTTTTCAGCTTCCGAGCACTGCCATTCTAGCACTTGGGGGCAACATAGTCTATCCAGGTCTCCCAGTCATCCTCCCCTTGGGGGTGGGAGGGTGCCAGAGAAGATCCTCAACCTTCGGTAAGAGTCGTGACTAATGGCAGGTGCAGAAATTGAGTCTGCATTGGTTCAGCCACCATTACGGGCACTGGAGCAGGAGAGGTGTTGGGGAGGAACACCCAGGTGGCAAGAATAGTTTCTTCAAGTCCTCCACAGTTTTCCCTTCCCCCAGCAACCATTTAGCAAATTTCTCCTCAAAAGTTTCAGATAGTGGTGGGGGCTCATTCCCCCCCGGGTCTTTGCTGTCCTTAGTTATCACTCTCCAAGCAGTGAGGGCTCCCTCTGGGGTAATGGTCTGTGGCACTTTGGAGCTATCTATGGGATCCTTAAACCCTACTAGGGCCAGGAAAGTGTGGGTGAGCAGATTAGCATGCCGACCCACCACCACAGGGTTTTGTAAACCTTCCACCTTGGAAAGTACTCCTGCACAGTGTCCTGTATTGATACCCAGGGGGATGTCCAGGATAAGCATAGCATTTGGGGGTCGATCTCTCCCCAGTACACCTCCACCAGCCGGTGCACAGCCACTTCTGTCGGGTACCCATTTTTTCTTAACAGTGGTTCGAAATATGGCCACTAGAGGACACACAATCCCAGCGGTGCCTCCAAGATGTAACCCCTAGATGGCGCTATCCCAGAGGCTACTACCCTGACCTGATTTGCCACTAACAGGTTGAGGGGCCTGGATCCAATGGCGGGTGCCTCCACCCAGAGGTCAGGGTTTACAATAGTTAAACTAACTTGGTCACAGCCCTCTGGGACACTGTAACCCCTTCTTCCCACTAGTGCCAACACAATACATCAGAATTACCTTTACAGTATACACTTACCCCCAGGACTGGTTCCGCACTGGGACCTCCTGTGAAATAAGATACAGTGCAACAATCACAGTACAGTACTTTAACATAGACAAATACCTCAGGCAGTATAACTTTGCTGAAACAAGCAGCTCTGATTTATTTAGGGGATATAACAAGGACGGGAAATCAGGTTAATTAGCTTATCACTCTACTCATCTACCTATGGCTCTGTGCACAGGCTATCCCTATCAGTTACTGTCCTAGGTACCCAAAGCCCTAGTGGCTAGTCAAACCGTGGCAGCTGGTAGGGGCCCTTTCACACAGAGAAAGGAGAATTAAACAGTCAGCAGCACAGTAATTCCATTTGGATTTAATGTGGCAATTCAACAGGGAGGCGACCCTGAATTAGTACTCACGACCTCCAAATAAGATAGGGTCCTTCAATGTCAGCAGGGCTACTCTTGAGCTCCAAGAGACTCCTCACACATTTATATGGTAAACAGTCACAGGCAAAAGTCACTTAATGGCAGCAGGATTCACTTGAGGTACACAAACCTCTTCACACATTTATATGGTAAAAGAAAGCACTATACCAGGCAGGCTGCATCTGTATCCCGATCGCATTACTGCACAATACCCGGGAGAACACACAGCAGATTCAGTTCCTGACAGACCGAGTGCAATTTTCAGCAATTCCTCCAGTCTTCTACGGGTGAGCCTGGTTTCTACTCTTCAGATATCCTTTGATTCTCTTCACAGGACGGATTCAGTCCTAACAAGCTGCAGACCAGAACTCTGGACCTTACACATGTTTTTGAATAAAACTGTGCACTGAAGGAGCACAGGTTCCTTTCCTTCACTGCCAAAGCTCAACTGAAACTCCCAACAGACAAACCGGGCACTTCCTTTGAGTTCCTCCCAGTTCTTGACTGGATTGGCTGTCACTCACAATAGACTGCTGCTGTTGGTCCAAAAGGCCTGAAGTCTAAAACTACATCTCCCAGAGTCACTGCCCATACAATCCTCTTGTGGCTGGCTCAGATTATGAGTCCAAGTTCTGATTCGTCCAAGGCAACATTTTAGAGCTAGCTTACCCCACACTGATTGGTCCAGTTCAGCAGTTCAAAACCAGAATGGGGAACTAGGCAGACACAGTTCTGACTTCAAAGAAAGTAGGTTAGACAAACTGTAATTTCATTATTACTGTAAATGATTTCTGGCAAACAGTTACATCTTTCAGATAGGTTCCCTTTGCACTCCTAGTGACTGCAAAAATTGAGTGAATTGGCAGCAGCTCGAGTGGTACTCAAACAGAGAAGCACACAGTCCCCCCATACAAACTAATTATGTCTGCAAGCAGACAGCTCTTAAAGAGACAGTACCAGAGGTTCTAAAAACACTCACTGATAAATGGCTTAAACGCCAAACACCATTCAGGCTTGGAGCATTCAAGCAAGCTCCTGAAGTCTTTTGGGAACCCCCATTTGCAGGGGTTACATTTGTTTCACACAAGGCTTGTTGCCTCTATGATGGCAGTTTTATTTTCTCCATTGTTCTTCCACCCTCCTTTTGGCCATTTGCTAGTGTATTCCTCAGGTATTCACCCATTTTGCCAAAGTCAGCCCTTCTAAAGTCAGTATGCTTGTTTTTGTGTAATGCTTCTCCATGGTTGTGCTGTTGTAGAAGCACACTGTGCAGTGGTCGCTTTCTCCAGATGTCTACTGACTTCTACATTTGTGATCCTCTCTCCATTTGAGAGTACCAGGTCTAGTATTGCTCCCTCCCAAGTGGGTTCCAACACTAGCTGTCTAAGGCCTGCCCCCTGCAGGGCATCGAGAATTACCCTGTTCTTGGATGTGGCTGCAGTACATGTCATCCAGTTAATATCTGGCATATTCAGGTCCCCCATCAACAGTATCTCCCCTTTTTCAGCCATTTTGAGAATGTCCTCTATCATTTTCTTGTCCATTTCCTCCCCTTGAGATGGGGGTCTGTATACAACCCCTGTGCGGATTGTGATGCCATTCCCTGTCTCCAAGGTGACCCAGAGTGCCTCTTGTCCTCCCCCTCTACTTTTTAGTTCTGTAGCTTTGATCCCTTCCCTTATGTATAGAGCTACTCCACCTCCTATTTTCCCCTCCCTGTCCCTTCTGTAGACTGTGTACCCCGGTATGTTGACATTCCAGTCATGGTTGCCCATGTACCATGTTTCTGTGACTGCCACAATATCCAATTTTTTATCTTCCATCAAGGCTACTAGCTCAGGAAGCTTGTTTCCTAGACTACGGGCATTGGTACTCATTGCCCTCCATTTAATGTTGGCTTTATCCTTTTTTCCCCCATGTCTGCTCTTTTTGCCCTTGTCTATTTCTCCATTTACCCCTGTCCTGCCCTCTGTTGAACACTGTACCTCAGTGTTTACCTTACTATCCGTCATGTTTTGTGGGGGGAGGTTTCCTGCCTCTTATTAGCACCTCCCCCCATGGCTAGTTTAAAAGCTTGCCAAGGAAGCATTTAAACCTGTCACTTAGGATCTTGGTTCCCTTCATGGACAGATGCAGACCATCGTGCCAGTATAGACCTTCATCTCTCCAGGTGTACCGCCAGTCCCCAATGAAGCCAAAGCCCTGTGCTCTGCACCAGTTTTGCAACCATTCATTAAACTGCATGGTGTGTAGTACCCTAACCTCACCCCTGCCATGGACTGGAGGCACCTCTGAGAAGGTAACCGTGCTTGCTACCTGTCTGAGGCCCCTCCCCAACTCCACAATTTCATCCTGCACTGCACTGATCCCATGCCTAGCTAGGTCATTTGTCCCAAGGTGGACAATGATATCTAGTTCCCTCTCCTGTGATGCTGCTTCTGCAATCCTGAGGATTCACTTCTTGTTCCTCCAAGCCATGGCACCAGGCAGGCACCTTACTTCCCTCTCCTCTCCTCTCCCTTCCCCAGGTCTACCCCTCTAACAATTGAGTCCCCTATCAGAAGCTGTTTCCTTCCCCTGTGGTGTCCCTTGCCACCCTTCTGTGGGTCTCCCTTGTGGGTGTCCTCAGCATTCTTCTTGGTCTCCACTGAGGGTGCCATCATAGAGGAACCTTGCTCTGCCAGACTGGCATATGGTTTGTGTAGAGGTACAACTAGGGGGCTTCGTCTCTGTTCCACCACCTGTACCCTCCCAGAACCCACTGTGGTCCAACTGCTCTTCATACTTGGCAGCCTCTGTGGCAGTGGTGCTCTTTTGGGTGGGGGAGACCTCCTTAGTCCTTGCCAGTTCAGCCTGGAGGTGGGCAACCTCCTCCCTCAGAGCTGACAGTTGCCTGCAGATAGGACAGCAATGCAGTTTCCAGAATGTCTCCCAGAAAACTGCTGCCCCACAGCCAGTGCATTGCACCACTCCCCACATGTCCCTCTCCCTTGTAATATACAATGAGTAATATATAAAATATATATTTTTTTTTGGTGTGTACTTACCCTTTATGCACTGTGCTGGGTTATTAAGAATATGACAGTTCTGCCCCAAGACCTGTTGAGGAAGTGATGTCAGAACCTTGGCTATAAAGGAAACGTCATGCCTGGTGGGAGTGGGGTGTGGTGAAGGGTGGGTGGGTAGTCCACAACCACTGGTGACTGTTAGAAACATAGAAACATAGAATTTGATGGCAGATAAGGACCGCTTGGCCCACCCAGTCTGCCCATTTCCCTACCTGATGGATAAGCTGCAGATCCTAGTTAACCAGCAGCCTACTTCTTCCTATCCCCACCCCTAGAATTGCCTTTATGACTGTCCCATGCATGCTTGAATTCCACCACTGTTTTTGACTCACAACCTCCTCTAGAAGGCTGCTCCATACATCCACAACCCTCTCAGAAAAATACTTCCTTAAATTACCTCTGAGCCGCCCCCCTTCTATCTTCAAATTGTGCCCCCTTGTTCTTGCACACCTCTTTTTTTGAAAGATGCTACCCTCTTGGACTTTGTTGATTCCCTTGAGGTACTTGAAAGTATCTATCATGTCCCCCCTCTCCCTCCTTTCCTCGAGGCTATACATATTAAGCTCCTTTAGTCTCTCTCTTCATATGTCTTCCAGTGCAGACCCTCCACCATTTTAGTTGCCCTCCTCTGGGCAGCTTCCATCCTGTCTATGTCTTTGCGGAGATTGGGTCTCCAGAACTGCACACAGTACTCCAGATGGGGTCTCACCAGCTGTCTGTACAGAGGGATAATAACTTCTTGTTTTCTACTGGTGATGCCTCTCCCTATGCATCCCAGTATCCCCCCAGACCTCCTTGCTGCCCTCTCACATTGCTTGCCCACCTTTAGGTCATCTGATATGACTACCCCCAGGTCCCTTTCCATTTTTGTTGTTGTTAGTATCTCACCCCCCATTGGAAACAATCAAATAGACCACTGCTCCACCACCCTGGTGAGTACTGCCCTTTATAGTAATTCAGCTAACCTCCAGTAATTGATTTGTCAACTATTTAAAAGTAATTTGATGCAAACTGTTACAGAATACTAGTAGACAGTCCAGTTACCCACAAAGGAAAATCAAATATGCAGTTATTTCAACCCTTCTGAAGTTGCTCACAAGATAAGCAGTTTTGAAAAACCCCTTCCTGATTTAAAAACGAAAATAATTAAACACAAAGCAATACCAATGTAAGACTGTAAAGTAAGGAAAACTTCCCTCAGATGTAAGTAAGAGAGATTTGTTGCAGATTTCTAGTCCAATATAGCATATCCCATGCAGCTTCTCAGTTGTTTCAAAGCACACCCTGTCACACAACTTGAAGTGATAGGCTTCTCAATTTATTCAGAGTTTCAGAAACAACCTTTGAGCACAGGCTCTTTTACAAAGGTTCCACGTCATATAACAAATTCACAAACACAAACCAAGGCATATCAGTGCAGGATTACAGTTAATAAGAATTAAAAAGATGAACATCTTCACATGATGAAGCAGAAAACAGCGCAGCGTATAGGAGATGCTATGCTCCTGCTAACCTCATACTGGTGTCATAGGGGGCAAAAACAGAACAGATTGGGTTGGGTATGGAGCAGCCTCATGGCTAGAGGCCTTGTCAAGCAGTGGATTAGGTGGGGAGAAGCTAGGAGGACAGGACGTGTTATTAGACAGGCAGGTGGGCTGCTAGCACGGACGGATAAAGGAGAGGGAGACAGCGGGGAGGTACGGGAGGTGGGGAGGGGTGGATAGGGGTGGGGTGGGAAGGCAGGTCAGGAGATGTGACACAGCCCAGGGCAGGGCAGGAGGCAAACCTGGGAGGCAAAAATAGTGGACTGCTGGGGGGGGGTAAAGTGTCAGGCGTTCAGGAAACATTCACAGGCAGTACTGGAGGCAAATTACTGCTTGAGTTAAGATTTGAAATTAGAGACACTAGGGAAGTTGTGAGCAACCTCAGGAATCTCACTGAGCCAGAAAGGGGCTCTATATCAGAAGGCATGTTGACCAAGTGCAGTTCTCCGAAAAGGTACCAAGAGTGCACTCGGCTTTCTGCCTCTGGTGCCATAGACAAAGACGGCCCTTAAGAGAATATCGGATACATATGGGGGTGCCTTTCCCAGAAGAACCTTTTTGCCAAGGCAACAGTTTGTTTGCTCATAGAGTGAGCAGGTGTGAGTAAAGTGATTGGTGAAGTCTGCATGCCTTGTTAACGGCTATTTGTATCCTCTTTAGCGCTGTGTCAATGGCTGCTCCATAAACTACCAGGCCGTAACTGAGAGTTGATAGTATACAGCTAGAGACTGAGAGGCGGAGAGCAGTCAGTGTGAGGTATTTTCTGCACCTGTAGAACACTCCCAACTTGGAGTTGACTGCCTTGACCACCAGATATATGTGTTGAACAAAGGAGAGGGTGTCATCAAGGGTGACCCCCAAGTACTTGAAGGAGTGCACTTGCTCCAGCAGTGCATGGACTTTGTTGGAGATGGAGAGGGTGGGGAACCTTTTCCTAAGCTGTGGGCTAGATAGGAGCATTATCTTGTTTTTTTTTATAATTAAGCAAAAGCTTGTGTTCACAGAACCAATCCTCGAGCAGATGGAAGGATGACTGCAGTTAAGACTGCAGCGTGTCAATTCACGGGTTGCTGTGCAGGATGACTGCATCATCAGCATATAGGATAAGTTTGGTGTCACTGGCCTTTGTAAGATCATTTACTAACATACTAAAATGCCAGCAGAATAGGCCTAACAGTCTTTTGAGCCTTCTCAATTTTCAACACCCGCACTGAAGGCCGATTTTGGTGTCCCCCCTTCCCCTTGGGTTATACTGTCCCCAGTCCGAGATGTTCCACCTGTATTGGGCCTGGTCAGTTTTACCCTCCCCCTGTACCTGTACCTGTCCCATTCCCTCTTAAACTCATCCACAGTCTCTGCCTCTACCAGTTCCCTGGGCAGTGGATTCCATGGCTCCACCACCCTTTCAGTGAAATGACACCTCCTCCTCCTCCTCTCCTCTCTGAGCCTGCCTCCTTCCAGCTTACACCCGTGACCTCTCATTGTCCCCCCCTTTCTTTGCAGCACCCTGACTGGGCCTCCCTTGTTGATCCCTTTCATGTACTTAAAGACCTCTATCATGTCCCCATATCCCTCCTCTCCTCCAGGTTATACATGTCGAGCTCCTTGAGCCTCTCCTCATATGTCCTCTCCCCCAGGCCCCAGATCATTTTGGTTGCCCTCCTTTGGACCCTCTCTAGGAGTGTAACGTCCCTCTTTAAATGTGGTCTCCAAAACTGCACACAATACTCGAGGTGTGGCCTAGAAAAAGGCTGAAAAGCAAGGGTCCCAAGATCGACCTCTGGGGGACTCCCAGTTAGATTTCTCTGGACGTCCACACTGTTTGACCAACTTACAGCTTTGGATCATGTATGATACAAAAAGAAACCTCAATGAAATACATAATTTGAAGGCTTAAAATTGGCATTCCTGGGGAACATATGTAACCCCTAGGTGGCGATATGCCAAGGGCTACTACCCCTGCCTGTTTGGCTAGTAGCAGGTTAAGGGGCCTGAGTTCTGAAACGAGTGCCTCTACCCAGAGGTCAGGGTTGCTAGTGGTCACGCTAACCTGGGCACAGCCCTCTGGGACACTGTAACCCCCCTCTTTCTTACTAGTGGATGGAACAATACACAATAATCATTTTCACAACACCCCTGATACACCACACAAGTACCCACACTGTTTGCACATACCATCAGGGCTTTCCTCTGGCCCGGCCCCTCCTTGTAAAACAATGTTATAGACAGCAAATAACAGCAGTACAGTACTCTTGCAAAAACTGGAACCACAGTCAGAGTAAATGCAAAAAAGAGTTAGATCTGATTTATTTAAGGGGTTTGAACAAGGGAGGGCCATAATCAGGTTAATTTGCTGAAAGGCTCTATCAATCAAACAGTTATGCATGCACTTGAGGGTCCATAAACAGTCACACACTCTGGGTACTCAGATGGAGAATGGTGAGCTAGTCAGGAACGTTGCAACTGGTTGGGGCCCTGTGATGGAAGAAAACAACATGCACAGCACACACTATTTGCAATCCAGAGCCGGAGGGCTCAGTTCATGAAAAGAAAACAACAAGACAATCAGATGACACACTTTTAGATTAGGCTGTTGTTGCAGGGAGCTACCCTGATGATTACTCACGATACCCAAGACTGGACACAGGCTGGACGAAAATCGAGACAGCAGGTGGTTAATCTAGAGTGCTAGGAGAAGCAGTGCCCACATGATTGCCGAGGCATCGTTCCTGTTCAAGCGTGGACCAGGGGACTGATCCCCAGGCAGGTCTCTCGTCGGTGGCTTTCTCTGTGCAGTAGGGTAGTCTGGCAGGGCCAGCGTGGTATGGTCCAGGCCGAATGAAGATGAATGCAGATTCAGTCCAGTTAGGCTGGATAAAGCTTCCAGCAAGCAGAACACAGTTCACACAGTGGGGAACCAAATCACGACCCACTTTCAATACACAGCACATTTACATGTAAAGGATTCTACGGTACCAGCAAGCAGGACACAGTTCACGCAGTGGGGAACCAAATCACGACCCACTTTGAATACACAGCACATTTACATGTAAGGAAATTCTACTGTACCAGGCAAACCGTTCTCCAGTCACGATCGCAAAGTCTCTGCACAAACCGGCGATTCAAAAGCAGCTGGAAATCCTGACAGGCCGATTGCATTCAGCAAATCTTCGGTCTTCTTCACATTAAAGCCTGGTCACAGTCCAGTGGCTTAAATAGTCCTCACAACTCAGATTCAGTCCAAATAAACTCTATTTTCCCTCTCAGGGACAGCAGGCAGACAGGCAGGCCAAAACTCAGTCCTTTCACAGTTCTCCCATGCAAAACTACACAGAACTGCTGGTCAAAAATCACTTGAGCTGTTATTTCTTCACTTCTCAGCTCAAAACTGAAACTAGCTGCAGCAGCCTGGGAAATTCCCCAAGATCCAAAAGGTTCGGTTGGCTGATCCTCCTGTCAGTCACAACAAAGGCTCCCCCTTCAGGTGCAAAAAGGCGTAAGAAGCCCAAAACTACAATTCCTACAGATTTTGACTCCAGACAGCTTCTGTAGACCGGCTCCATTTTAGGTCCCACCAGTACTGATTGGTCCAATTCGCAGTCCAGGACCAAGATAGTGGAGATAAACAAAACAGTCCTTGCTGCAAAGAAGGCAGGTTAGACAAACTACATTACCATTATCACTCTAAATGATTTTCAGTAAATAGTTACATCTTTCAACAGCACTCCATCTCAGATTACTTATGACTGCAATCCAGGCAGCTCTTAAAGAGACAGTACACAGAGGCTATACAAGCACTCTCTGGCAATCACATTTAAACTGCTAAAATGCAGAACACCAGCTTGGCAGTGAGCATTTAGGCAAGCTCGAGGAAGACTTTTCGGGAACCCCCATTTGTAGGGGGTTACATCCTTCCCTGCCTGGAGAAAACTTGGCGTCCCCGTCAAGTCTGTACCATCATGTATCAGTTAACATAAACTTATTACTTTACTATATATATTCACTATGCTTCATAATACTATATCCATTCTGACAACACATTGTGCAAATTTCACACAGGTAAATTGAATATTACTATAGTGAATCCGGTAATAACCTCTTGTACCTTAAACAATGTAAGAGTGGACCCTTCCCTATCAGCTAATTTGAGGCTAGAGGTGGCAGGGGCACCATGGTGAGAGGGAAAGACAAGTAACCTGGAATTGGCTGTCAGGCTTAATTTGGGCAGTGAGCTTGGTGAGACATAAACACCTTTGTGCACCACTTTGAAAGGCAAATCCACTGGCCTCCCGGGAGAATCATAACTGAGGCAGGCATACTACTGGATTGACAGCTTGGCCAGTATATCTGAGGAGGACAACTACAGTCTCTGTACTCTCACCACTTGTCTGGGGACTCTTGTCACTTGTGAGGGGTGCCTCTGCCTGGGTGGGAATGTCCAAACTTGGGGCACTGTCGGCTTTTTGCTCTGCAGGCTCTGTTTCTACCACACTTGACTCATTTTGCGAAGGCACAGTCAAGCTTTATTTATTTATTTATTTATTTTTGTTAACCAGGTAAGTGCACTCCCAGTCTATATTCAACAGCATAATCATAGGTTGATAATGCAGAAAGCCACCGGTGCCCAGTGGCGTCTAACTTAGCTGAAGTCTGTACATAGGTCAATGGGTTATTGTCAATCTTCACCAATATCTTTGACCCATAGAGGTATTTATGAAACTGGTCAACGATGTCCCATTTTAGTGCAAGGAACTCCAACTTATGCACAGGGTAGTTTCGTTCGGACAGGGTAAAGCTCCTACTGGTGAATGCTACTGGTCTGAGGCCATCCTCATGGTTTTGGTACAGTACCACTCCTACACCCTGCAGACTAGCATCCTTATGAAGCACATAGGGTTTGGTGGGGTCAGCATAGGTGAGGATGGGGGTGTGGGTGAGCGGGTATATGATCTCATGGAAGGCTGCTTCACAGTCGGGCATCCAGCAGGGCCCAAAAAGTTCACCTGGGTGGAAATATACTTTTTCTGGTTCTTTAACGGACCCTTTTTTGTATTTACAATTGAAATGAGGGTAACCCTGGGTAAGGTTCAAGAGTGGGCGAATCACCTTGGAATAGTCTTTTATGAACCTGCGGAAGTAGCCACAGAACCCCAGGAAACGTTGTAGTTCTTTCAGATTATGGGGCTGAAGCCAAGTAGTCAGTGCTTCAACCTTATTGGGATCAGTCTCTATCCTTTTTGTAGATACTATGTGCCCCACATACTTCACGGAAGTTTGGAAAAACTGGCACTTGTCAGTGGAAAGCTTGAGGCCAAAGTCTTCCAGTTGGTCTAGGACTTTAAACAGCTGGTTCACATGCTCCTCTAAGGTGCTCCCAAACACAATGACATCGTCCAAGTACACCAGGCATTCCAGCAAATTCATATCTCCCACCGCACATTCCATCAGTGGCTGAAAGGTGGCCGAGGTGCCCGATATCCCCTGTGGCATCCTCAGAAATTCGTAGAACCCCAATGGACAGACAAAGACTTTTCTCACGGTCTTCTGGGGCCATCGGGATCTGGTAGTATCCACTGCAAAGATCCAACACCGGGAACCATTTGCTCCCATTCAAGCAGTCCAGGGCATCTTGTATACGAGGCATAGTGTATTGGTCTGGGATGGTCCGCCAGTTCAGGGTTCGATAATCAACACACATCCTCACAGACCCATTCTTCTTATGCACAACCACAATGGGAGAGGCGTATGGGCTCCTGGATTCTTGTATCATGCCAGCAGCGAGCATTTCCTGCAGCTGTCTTCTCACATCATCTATGTCTGCTGGGGCTAGGCGTTGGGACCTCTCTCGAAATGGCCATTCATCGTGCAGGCGTATGTGATGCTCTGCACCCTAGACACATCCCACATCCCATTCCTTCAACGAAAACATTTGATTTCTCTGGGCAAGTCTCTTGCTAATTCTAGCCCTCAATTCAGCTGGCAACAGGGAGTCACCAAAGGCAAACAAGTCTGGGGTCACTCTCTCCTTCTCATCAGGGTGCTTGTTGCTGGGCAATAATGCAGTGTCTGCACAGTGTACCATAGATAGGGTGCACCCTCTGTTCACCCGGATCTCCCGATCTGACACATTGTGAATCTGGACCATCACTCATCATGCATAGGCATGGATACGAGCAGGCAAGATGCTGGGCTTGACCAACAATCCTTCTGGCAATTTTCCATTGCCTGGTGCATCCAACATCAGTATTTTGTTCTTGACATCATTCCAGAGGCAGACCTCCCCATGAATGGTACACTGGACGTTAGGGGTCAGTACCATTGAATCGGGATCCTTATTCCACACGTACACACCAGTTCATCCTGGTCTACTTCCTCTAGGGTTGCCACCTTTGAATGAGGCAAAAACCGGATCCTACACTCCGCCCCTAGCTCCACCCCTTTTCATGACTCATCATGCACTGTTCCTCCAATAAAAGACAACACTTAAAGAAGCAGTGAAATAAAAATGTTAAGATACTGTACTGTGCCTGTTAAAGTTACTTTCCTAGGTTCTTCCTAATTATTTATATATGTATTTATTGACATTGGTTAACCAGATAAACATACAGAGATAAAAGAAACCTCATTTACAGATATGATCTGTGGGAGACAAGAGAAATACTGTAAATAGCATACAACAATATACATTCTTTATATCTTTTTCTGCCTCCATTTCCTGTTCTTGTCCACAGTACTATTTCAAAGCCAAAGAAGTGACCATACTTTTTTCTTGTGGGAAAAAATAATTTAACATTTAAAAATGCCTAAATTCTGTTAAAGATGAAAATGTTTACCAGCAAAGGAAAGTGGAGGACAACTGGCTGTGTTACTGTTACAAAAGGTGGGGGCAGCTGTGCTGCTGTGCTTCTTTAAGATGCAGTGGAAAGATTAGGTTAAGTAACTGCTAATGGTGTTAATGGCCATACTTTACACCTCCCAGGGTGACTGCATTCACAAACAAAAAACTACACACTGACAACAGAACTTGTTTGTAACCTGGACATGTAGCTGAAACAATGAGTGATATGACAAAATGTGTTTCAAAAATATGTGAGCACTCAAAATGGCTCAAAAACCTGACCAGCACAGAGCAAAACCGGATTACCTGATAGGGACCCTGAAAACCTGATCACCAGGTAAAAAACCTGACAGGTGGCAACCATAACTTCCTCAGGTTTCTGTTGCAAACCATAGTCCCTCTTGATCAGAGCTGGAATTCTCAGGGCCCTCCCAGTACATCACCCTTGTTTCTTGTGACAGAGTTGTGCCAGTCTCCCAACATATGGGCGTTTGTCCCAATTAACAGGGGGACCCCATCATACAGTCCGGTGGAGGGACACACTAGGGCCAATGTCTCTACTCGCTCCTCTACACCCGCTACAGTTGCAGGAAAAGACAACCAGAAGCGGATATACCCTAGATAGGAATAAGACTTGTCGCTCAGGCTCCACACACGTAGGCCTTTCTAGGGATTGCAAAGGCACATCAGATAAGTGTTTGTCATAGCAGTCCTCGAATACAGTGGTCACTTGCGACCCACTGTCAAGCACAGCCCGAGTATGAATATCATTCACAGTCACCGTAGTCTCCACTGAAGGGCCCACTATTTTGGACCAGTCTGGAGAGGCAGTAGCAGAGACCTGGACAGAGAATTTAGCCACAAAGAAATTTTAGTTAGGGTTTCTTGAACCCTCACTGCGGTCATTTCGGGCACCCCTTGGCCATTGACTTGCTTTTTGGAGCTCCCCTTGGAGTCTGTTTACTACTCTTTCTAAGTCCTTCTGAGACCAGCATTCTATTTTCGTATTGCCATCCTTTCCACAGTTGTGACAAATGATAGACTCCTGGGTCATCCAGGGAGAGAACATCATATGAGGAACTGAAGCAGTAGTAAGAGATTGGGGTCTAGTGTCTGCTTGCAGCTGTGAGAGTGGTGCAACGTGTCTTAACAGTTCCTTTAGTGTGGCAGTCAATCCAGTGATCTCAGCCTTGGAGCCACCTTAGGTAGCGAATGCCTGAGGGTGTACCCCCACCCCCATGGCAGTCACCTCCTGAAAGGGACCAGAATCTTGTTCCATGGGGGAAGCCCTTGTAGAGGCACCTGTCTTCAGCTCTTGGACTTCCTTTAGTAGCTTGTCTTTCCAGTGCTGGGCCCAGGGCGGGAAGTCCTTAGCATTCTCAGAGTGCTCATTAAGTGCCAACTTTTGCCCCTGAGCCTCATTTGGCTGATCACTCTCGGTCAATTGCGCAGCAGCAGCAGATATGGGTGCAATTCCCCCATGGAGTCACCTTTGCTCAACCCCCCGAATTTCTTTCATTAGCTTGTCATAGGAGGGGGGGTGATTCCAGTCAGGTGGCAAGGCACAACTGAAGCAGTAACAATTCTGAAAATGGAGCAGACTTAAGGATCTGGTCCAGCCTAGTTTGTTCTAATTCATTTGACGGCAAACTACTCTTTCTGAGGCACTCTTGTAGCAGCTTTTCAAGCCAAGGTACATACACAGACAATGGCTCCCCTGGGTACTGCTAAGTGTTTCTTACTCTCCACCACAGATCCTCATCTGAATCTGTGCTCCCATACACATTTTCCAATACATCAAGATAGCCTTGTGCAGTTGTTTCAGGGTTATTGGCCCGCTTGGCACAGATGGTAGCTAGGGCAGGACCTCGGAGGCTCTCACTCAACCTTTTTTGTGTGCTTCTGAGCATTGCCATTCAAGTACTAGAGGGGCAACATAGTCTAGCCAGGTCTCCCAGTCATCCTCTTCCTGGGGGGTTGGGAGTGTGCCCGAGAAGATCCTCCGCCTTCGGTAGGAGTCATGACTAATGGCAGCTACAGATATAGGGGCCAGCATTGGCATGGGCACAGAGAATGGGGCAGTAACAAGTGCAGGAGTGGGAGGGGATGTTGGGGAAGGAACACCCCCAGGTGGCGGGCATAGTTTCTTAAAGTCCTCTACGGTTTTCCCTTCCTCCAGCAACAATTTAGCAAATTTATCCTCAAAAGTCTCAGATAATGGTGGGAGCTCATCCTCCCCGGGGTCTTTACTGTCTTTTGTTATCACTCTCCAGGCAGCTGAAACCCCTTCAGGGGCAATAGTCTGTGGCATTTTAGAGCTGTCCACGAGGTCACTACACTCTGCCAAGGCTATGAAAGTTTGAGCGATCAAATCAGTCTGTCGACCCACCACCGCCACAGGGTTTTTTAAACATTCAACTTTGGAGAGTGCTCCCTCTAAAGTGTCTTTACTGGTACCCAGGGGTATATCCAGTATAAGTAGAGCATTTGGGGGCTCAATCTCCTGCCCAGTACACCACCCCACCAACTGGTGTACAGCCATTTCTACTGGGGTAGCCATTAATCTTTAACAGTACTTCATAATTTTTGGCCACTAGAAGGCACAAAATCCCAGCAGCTAACCTCCAAAATGTAACCCCTAGGTGGCGCTATCCCAAGGGCTACTACCCCTGCCTGCTTGGCTAGTAGCAGGTTAAAGGGCCTGAGTTCTGAAACGGGTGCCTCCACCCAGAGGTCAGGGTTGGTAGTGGTCAAGCTAACCTGGGCACAGCCCTCCAGGACACTGTAACCCCACTCTTTCCTTACTAGTGGATGGAACAATACACAGTAATCACTTTCACAATACCCCTGATACACCACACAAGTACCCACTCTGTTTGCACTTACCACCAGGGCTTTTCTCTGGCCCGGCAGTGGGGACCCCCTGTAAAACAAGGTTATACACAGCAAATGACAGCAGTACAGTACTCTTGCAAAAACTGGAACCACAGTCAGAGTAAATGCAAAACAGAGTTAGATCTGATTTATTTAAGGGGCTTGAACAAGGGAGGGGCATAATCAGGTTAATTTGCTTAAAGGCTCTATCAATCAAACAGTTATGCATGCACTTGAGGGTCCATAAACAGTCACACACTCTGGGTACCCAGATGGAGAATGGTGGGCTAGCCAAGAACGTTGCAGCTGGTTGGGGCCCTGTGATGGAAGGAAACAATATACACAGCACACACTATTTGTAATACAGAGCCGGAGGGCTCAGTTCGTGAAAAGAAAACAACAAGACAATCAGATGACATACTTTTAGATTAGGCTGTTGTTGCAGGGAGCTACCCTGATGATTACTCACGATACCCAAGACTGGACGCAGGCTGGACAAAAATTGGGACAGCAGGTGGTTAATCTGGAATGCCAGGAGAAGCAGTGCCCACACGATTCGCCGAGGCATCGTTCCTGTTCAAGCGTGGAGCAGGGGGCTGATCCCCAGGCAGGTCTCTCGTCGGTGGCTTTCTCTGTGCAGAAACATAGAAACATAGAATTTGACAGCAGATAAGAACCGCTTTGCCCACCCAGTTTGCCCATTTCCCTACCTAATGTATAACCTGCAGATCCTAGTTAACCAGCAGCCTACTTCTTTCTACCCCCAACCCCTAGAATTGCCTTATGGCTGTCCCATGCATGCTTGAATTCAACCACTGTTTTTGACTCCACAACCTCCTCCGGAAGGCCGTTCCATGCATCCACAACCCTCTCTGTGAAAAAATACTTCCTTACATTACCTCTGAGCTGCCCCTCTATCTTCAAATTGTCCCCTTGTTCTTGCACACCTCTTTTTGAAAGATGCTACCTCTTGGACTTTGTTTATGCCCTTGAGGTACTTGAAAGTTTCTATCATGTCCCCACTCTCCCTCCTTTCCTTGAGGCTATACATATTAAGCTCCTTTAGTCTCTCTTCATATGTCTTCTGGTGCAGACCCTGCACCATTTTAGTTGCCCTCCTCTGGACAGCTTCCATCTTGTCTATGTCCTTGCGGAGACTGGGTCTCCAGAACTGCACACAGCATTCCAGCTGGGGTCTCACCAGCTGTCTGTACAGAGGGATAACAACTTCCTGTTTTCTACTGGTGATGCCTCTCCCTATGCATCCCAGTATCCCCTCAGCCCTCCTTACTGCCCTCTCACATTGCTTGCCCACCTTCAAGTCATCTGATATGACTACCCCCAGGTCCCTTTCCATTTTTGCTGTTGTTAGTATCTCACCCCCCATTGTGTACTCCTCCCCTGGGTTTTAGTTTCCCAGGTGCATTACCTTGCACTTCCTAGCATTAAATCTAAGCTGCCATACATTTGACCATTCCTCTAACCTTGCCAAGTCCCTTCTCATCCTTTCCACCCCACCTTGTGCATCAGCTCTGTTGCAGATCTTTGTGTCATCTGCAAAGAGACATACTTTTCCTTCCAGTCCCTTTGCAATGTCGCTTATAAAGACATTGAAGAGGACCGGTCCTAATACTGAACCCTGCGGCACCCCACTAGTAACCCCCCTTTCTTCAGAGTGGACTCCATTTACTATTACCCTCTGTGTCCTATTCTCCAGCCAATTCTTTACCCAGGCTATCATCTTGGGACCCACTCCCAGGCTAGCTAACTTGTATATTAATCTTTTGTGTGGGACTGAGTCAAATGCCTTGCTAAAGTCTAGGTAGGCCATGTCCACAGCCCATCCCTGATTTACTACTTTGGTCACCCAGTCAAAGAAATCTATTAGATTCGTCTGGCATGACCTTTCTGCTGTGAATCCATGCTGCCTTGGGTCCTGTGCCCCTCTGGCCTCTAGGTACTCGACAATTCTTTCCTTCAGAAGTGATTCCATCATTTTCCCTATCACTGACGTTAAACTAACAGGTCTGTAGTTTCCTGCTTCTGCTCTGCTCCCACTTTTGTGAAGGGGAATCACATCTGCCCTCCTCCAGTCCTCAGGTACCACCCCATCCTCCCATGATTTGTTAAAGAGGGTAGTCAGTGGTGTCACTAGTTCTATCCTTAGTTCTTTTAGAATTCTGGGATGAATCCCATCAGGCCCCAATGCTTTGTCCACCTTCAGTTTTAAGAGTTCTTTCAGAACTCTTTCTTCTATAAATGGGCTGGTATCAACTTCTGTATCCAGATTGTTTCTATTGTTTGTTTTAGGTACCTCCCCCTCTTCTTTTGTAAATACTGAGCAAAAATATTTGTTTAGTATCTCTGCCTTTTCACCATCACCCTCTGCCCACCCCCTTTATTAAGCCTCACTATGCCTCCCTTAGTCTTCCTTCGCTCCCTGATGTACCTAAAAGGTTTTATCCCCCTCTTAACTGAGTTGGCTATCTTTTCCTCAGTTCGGCCTTTGCTGTTCTGACTGCCTTCCCAGCTTCCTTTGCTTTAACTGATACAATTCTCTGTCCTGCTCCTTCTGTGATTCCTTGTACTTTCTGAATGCTTTCTTTTTCTCTTGAACCTTCACTGCCACCTCCTTTGAGAACCATAGTGGTTTCTTACATAGTTTTGTTTTGTTTATTTGCTTCACACAAAGGCTTGTTACCTCTGTGATGGCAGTTTTTATTATTCCCCATTGTTCTTCCACCCCTCCTTCCTGCCCATTTGCTAGTGCATTCCTTAGGCACTCACCCATTTTGGCAAAGTCAGCCCTCCTGAAGTCCAGTACTTTTGGTTTTGTATGGCTTGACTCTATTGCTGGGTTTATTGTGAACCATACTTACTGTTCGATGGTCGCTAGTTCCCAGATGGCTACCCACTTCTACATCTGTGATCCTCTTTCCATCTCCATTTGAGAGGACCAGGTCTAAGATTGCTCCCTCTCGGGTGGGTTCCAGTATTAGTTGTCTAAGGTATGCCCCCCGTAGGGCATCTAGAATAACCCCACTCTTAGAAGTGGCTGCTACAACTGCAATCCAGTTAACATCTGGCGTATTCAGATCACCCATCAGCAATATCTCCCCTTTATCTGCCATTCTAAGTATACTTTCTATCATTTCCTTGTCCATTTCCTCCCCCTTAGAGGGGGGTCTGTAGACAAACCCTGTGCAGATTGTGGTGCCATTGCCTCCCTCCAAATTGACCCACAGTGCTTCTTCTCCTCCCTGTTTACCCTTTTGTTCTGTTGCTTTGATTCCTTCTCTTATGTAGAGAGCTACTCCTCCTCCTCTTTTACCCTCCCTGTCCCTCCTGTAGATAGTGTATCCTGGTATGTTTGCAGTGGGGTAGTCTGGCAGTGCCAGCATGGCATGGCCCAGGCCGAATGGAGATGAACGTGGATTCAGTCCGATTAGGCTGGATAAAGCTTCCAGCAAGCAGAACACGGTTCACACAGTGGGGAATCAAATCATGACCCACTTTCAATACACAGCACATTTACATGTAAAGGATTCTACGGTACCAGCAAGCAGAACACAGTTCACATAGTGGGGAACCAAATCACGACCCACTTTCAATACATAGCACATTTACATGTAAAGGATTCTACAGTACCAACTACAGAAACATAGACTTTGACAGAAGATAAGGACTGCTTGGCCCACCTAGTCTGCCCATTTCCCTACCTAGAGGATAAGCTGCAGATCCTATTTAACCAGCAGCCTATTTCTTCCTACCCCCCTCAAAAATTGCCTTATGTCTGTCCCATGCATTCTTGAATTCTCCCACAGTTTTAGATCCCACAACCTCCTCAGGAATGCTGTTCCATGTGTCCACCACCATCTCTGTGAAAAAATACTTCTTCACATTGCTCCTGAGCCATCCTCCCTCTACCTTCAAATTGTGTCCCCTTGTTCTTGCACATCTCTTTTTCTGAAAGATGCTATCCTCTTGGACTTTGTTGATTCCACTGAGGTACTTAAACGTTTCTATCATGTCCCCCCTCTCCCTCCTTTCCTCAAGGGTATACATACATATTAAGCTCCTTTAGTCTCTCCTCGTATGACTTCTCTTGCAGACCCCGCACCATTTTAGTTGCCCTCCTCTGAACTGCCTCCGTCCTGTCTATGTCCTTGCGGAGATAGGGTCTCCAGAACTGGATGCAGTACTCCAGATGGGGTCTCACCAACTGTCTGTACAGGGGGATAACAACTTCTTGTTTTCTGCTTGTGGTACCTCTCCCTATACATCCCAGTATCCCCCCAGCCCTCCCTACCACCTTCTCACATTGCTTGCCAACCTTAAGGTCATCTGATATGATTACCCCCAGGTTCCTTTTCATTTTTGTTGTTGTTACTACCCCCCCCCATTGTGTAATCTTACCCTGGGTTTTTGTTTCCCAGGTGCATTACTTTGCACTTCTTTGCATTGAATCCAAGCTGCCATACCTCTGACCATTCCTCCAACCTTGCCAACTCCCTTCTCATCCTTTCCACGCCTCCTTGTATATCATCCCTGTTGCAGATCTTTGTGTCATCTGCAAAGAGGCATACTTTTCCTTCCAGTCCCTCTGCAATGTCACTTATAAAGACATTAAAAAGGACTGGACCCAATACTGAACCCTGCGGTACCCCACTAGTAAACCTTCTTTCTTCAGAGTGGACTCCATTTACAGTTGCCTTCTGTGTCCTGTTTTTCAGCCAATGTTTTACCCAGGCTACCACCCTGGGACCCACTCCCAGGCTGGTTAATTTGACTACTAATCTTTTGTGTGAGACTGAGTCAAATGCCTTGCTAAAGTCTAGGTAGGCCATGTCCACAGCCCCTCCCTGGTCTACTACTTTGGTCACCCACTCAAAGAAATCAATTAGCTTCATCTGACATGACCTTCCCGCTGTGAACCCATGCTGCCTTGAGTCCTGTGCCCCACTGGCCTCTAGGTGCTCAACAATTCTTTCCTTCAGAAGTGATTCCATTACTTTCCCTACCACAGAGGTCAAACTGACAGGTCTGTAGTTTCCTGCCTCTGTCTTGGTCCCACTTTTGTGAAGGGGAATCGCATCTGCCTTCTTCCAGTCCTCAGGCACCACACCATCCTCCCATGATTTGTTAAAAAGGGTAGTCAGTGGTGTCACTAGTTCTCTGCTTAATTCTTTTAGAATTCTGGGGTGAATTCCATCTGGCCCCATTGCTTTGTCCACCTTCAGTTTTAGGAGTTCTTTCAGAACCCTTTCTTCTGTGAAAGGACTGGGATCGACCCCCCTCTCCAGAGTGCTTCTGTTAATTGGATTAGGCACCTCCCCCACTTCCTCTTTTGTGAATACTGAACAGAAGTATTCATTCAGTATCCCTGCTTTTTCACTGTCACTCTCTGCCCACCCACCATCCATTCTATTCAGCCTCACTCTCCCTCCCTTTGTCTTTCTATGCTCCCTGATATCCCTATAAAAGGTTTTATCCCCCTTCTTAACTGAGTTAGGTATCTTTTCCTCAGTTTGTGCCTTTGCTATTCTGACTACCCTCCCTGCTTCCTTCTGCCTCAACTGGTACAGTTCTCTGTCCACACAGTTCACACAGTGGGGAACCAAACCACGACCCACTTTCAATACACAGCACATTTACATGTACGGAAATTCTACTGTACCAGGCAAACTGCTCTCTGGTCATGATCGCAAAGTCTCTGCACAAACTGGAGAATCAAAAGCAGCTGGAAATCCTGACAGGCTGATCGCATTCGGCAAATCTTCGGTCTTCTTCAGGTTAAAGCCTGGTCACAGTCCAGTGGCTTAAATAGTCCTCACAACTCAGATTCAGTCCAAATAAACTCTATTTTCCCCTCTCAGAGACAGCAGGCAGACAGGCAGGCAGGCCAAGACTCAGCCTTTTCACAGTTCTCCCATGCAAAACTACACAGAACTGTTGCTCAAAATCACTTGAGGTGTTACTTCATCACTTCTCAGCTCAAAACTGAAACTAGCTGCAGCAGCCTTGGGAAATTCCCCAAGATCCAAAAGGTTTAGTTGGCTGATCCTCCTGTCAGTCACAACAAAGGCTCCCCCTCCAGGTGCAAAAAGGTGCCAAAAGCCCCAAACTACAATTCCTAGAGATTCTGACTCTAGACAGCTCCTGTAGTCCAGCTCCATTTTAAGTCCCACCAGTACTGATTGGTCCAATTCGCAGGCAAGGACCAAGACAGTGGAGATAAACAAAACAGTCCTTGCTGCAAAGGAGGCACATTAGACAAACTACATTATCATTATCACTCTAAATGATTTTCAGCAAATAGTTACATCTTTCAACAGAGCTCCATCTCAGATTACTTATGACTGCATTCCAGGCAGCTCTTAAAGAGACAGGACACAGAGGCTACACAGGCACTCTCTGGCAATCACATTTAAACTGCTAAAATGCAGGACACCAGCCTGGCAGTGAGCATGTAGGCAAGCTTGAGGAAGACTTTTTGGGGACCCCCATTTGTAGAGGGGTTACACCCAGATCATTCTATTTAGAAATGGAGATAGTATAGCATTATGCCGGTGTACTGTTTCCCATGGGCTAATGAAAAGACAATGTTAAAGAAAAATGTGTTATTGTTGGGGCAGAGCATATTATAATCAATGCTTTTGAAAATAAAAATGTCATAATTTTCTATTTCCCAAGCCCATAGGTTTGTGTAGCCCACACCCCAAAGAATTCTTAGATGTGCTTCTGGCTCACTTGAGACTGTACAAAAGCTTCCAAAAATGCAGGTCTCCAGTTGACTATAGAGTGGGGGCTGAAACTGTCTTTCTCTGCCTGACTCTGTTCATTTCCCTGTGGGTGGTGGTGACAGTGTGGTGAGGTGCATGATGATGTCCGCTATTGTGTGAGCAGAGCTAGGACTTCTTGATTGAACATTTGCTGTTGTGATGTCCTCTGGTTTGGTGGGGGGTGAGGGAGGCAGAAAGAGGAAGAGAGGAGGCCATGGTACAAAACAATTGGGAGGGCTCACTGTGTGTATTGCAGTCTTTTTTTCTGCTGGGGAGCTGGAAGCAATGTGGGAGCAGAATAAATGTGCAATAATCCGAGTATTTCTTGGTTTGCATTGTTTTCTGTATAAGTGATCAAAATGTACCATTATAATTCAGGGCTAGTGCAGCCATCTGCAGGCTAGTGCAATTTTGAATCAACTTGCCCTGCTGGCTAGTGCAAAAAAAAGTTAAGGTTGACCCCTGAGATGGAAGTTCAAAGCCAAACTTTTGCAGAAAATAATTATGGCGTACAGCATCTACTTTGTAGCTTTTTTCTTAGGTAGGGAACGTGGAATATGTTTTTATCCAGGACAACCCCAATCATGACACAAATTTGGTTCAAAGACTCATGTAAGTTCTGCTTATAATACTGACAGATGCAATAACTATATGGAATATGGTCATCTTTGTCACATGTGCTCAAATCTGTTCAGGTGCAATTAGTGTGACGGACAGGGACGTTCCTTTAGATGTTGTTCCTGGGCTACGCACAATAAGGAAGGTGGGTTAAATCAGGATGATTTGATAGCTCGGGGTCAATATACTAGGACAGAGCAGGCCAAAACTCAGACCATGGCTGAATTACCTCTACTTCTGAGAAGCTAGTTACCTCTGAGACTGATCAAACTGTAGGACTGCAGGAAGAGGAGATCCTTTCTGCATATCTACCTTCGGTATCTACTGTAATATCAATATCTGAGAGTAGTACTTCTCAGATGCAAACAAGTGAAGTGCAGCCTTCAAATGTTGACAGTGTAGTTCCCCCGAACATGCCCCCCCCCCCGAGGAGGATATGATTTAAGTAACTGCAAAAAGAGGGAAAGGAATGGAAAATTGAAGCCAAAAGTGACCAAGACAGATAAAACAGGTAGTACAGCCCTAAGAAACAGGTTTGACGTTCTTGCAGAAGCTTGACAGTGGGGAGACACAGAAGGAGTTGAAGGGGATTCCAAGGCCTCCTCTCTACCAGATCAATTATCTGATTTGGAGGATGCAAGTCAGAAAGTTTAGTGAAAAAAAATGCAGAACAAGGTCACAAACGAGACAAGCTCTTGTATCCCTCCCCCAACAGAATACTTAATTTTGTTATGGACAAACTGTGTCAGCTTTAACACTGAATGTTAATAGTATTAAAACATGTAGAACAAGCATTTGACAATGCCAGCTGTTTGCTTGCTGGTATTGGCATTATTACTGCATGAGTTAGAGAGATGCATAATAGGAATGGCAGTAAAGTATTAAACTAACGCCAACCCCCGCCCCACCCTGCAGATACTGACAGGCGTTGGGATGTGCCTTCGGGTCATCGACCATAACGCTCATGCCATTCCACCTCACTCCACCCTGCAGACTCTCTGACAGATGTCACTGTGTGCCTTGGGGTCTTCGGCCCTTACGCTCACCCCATTCCATAAGGAAATAACCTGAGATAGTTGCAGTATAAGAGAATGGGGTGAACGTTAGGGATGAAGACCCCAAACAGTTGGAAACCCCTAATGCCTTAGGTGTTTGTTTCACTCCAAATTTTAAATGTGGGCTTTTTGTGCCCCCACCTAATGAACAATGGCACTATCATTTCGTTACTCAGTCCCAAAAGGTAATCTTATTTATGTATTTATTTATTTTATTTAGTTTTTGTTTACAAGGTAAGTGCACTAGCCAAAAAATGACTATTTTCAGGCATGATCTGGGAGAGTACAGAACATAATGACATTCAGAACATTCCAAAAGTGCATTACAGCATTACATATTGCTTAGTTTGGACAAGAGAACAGGGATACAACAGCAGATCAATAACAGAACAATAGGGAAACAGTGCAGGCAATCAACAATAATAGACATATTGATACATAGTACTAGAGATACAGGCAATAAAACAAATACCAGTACATGTGCACAGTATGGAAAGTTCAGGCACTCATAATCATTTTGTACAGCAAATGCGCCATTCGGCCAACAGGTGTGATTCTGAAAACATTTTGGGCAGGATGTGAAAAATTACATATGTACTGTTCATGAGGAGGTGTGTAAAAATGGTAATGTTGAAAATCTGGAGTGAAAATATAAAAAATTGGAGAACTTATGAGCATGTGTAGAAATTGCATAACGCACACTCGAACACAGTCATTTTTTGTAATTTTTTCACCAAATTCTCAACATGGCCTTTTTGAGACCTCCCCTCATGAACAGTGGCACTGTGATTTCATTAATCTGTCCCAAAAGTTGATTTTTCACAATGACTGTGCCGTTCTGTACCACAGGTGCAAAATCACATTTCGGGCAGGATGCAAAAAATAACAGCTGTACCGTTCAGAAGGAGATGTGAAAAAATGGCGATGTTGGAAATTTGGAGTGAAAATATCAAAAAACAGTGAAGTTATGAGCATGCATACAAACTGCATAATGCAGGCTCAAAATGCAGTAATTTTTGGATTTTTTTCACCAAACTTGCAACATGTTCTTTTTGGGACCCCACCTCATGAACAGTGGCACTGTTGTTTTGATAATCAGCCCCAAAAAGTGATCCCATGCAGCAACTGCGAAATCACATTTCATGACTGATAAATTAAATGACAATGCCAGTGTTCATGAGGTAGGGTTCCAAGAACCCCATGTTGAAAATTTGGGACCAAAACTCCCAAAAATGGCTGAGATATCAACCTAAGTTGAAACCCTACCATTGATTGCCATTATAGGGCTTACCGTGATTTTCTTCAATTTGCAGTCGGCTTTTAAAGAGTGCAGATGTGGTCCTGATCCATGGAAGATCGCAGCACTGGACCTCTGAAGGGAAGTATGGGTGAGGGGTGCAGAGGTGTGGTGCGCAGAGGGAGGGTGGGATGGGGAGGGGCAGCTAGGACGATGAGGGACCGTTTTCCTTTTCTTTAGGTTTAAAAAAACAAAAAGACCTTGGGAGACGGTTTTATTTTTTATAGGTGCAATAGTATAAAAAATAAATTTCCACATGCTGGGCTGGGCTCCCAGTGTGCCAGACTAGTGGGGGGCGCCAATGCTGACCCAGGGATTGGGCAATCCGAGCTTGGTTGAAAAAAATTGGGGC
This sequence comes from Neoceratodus forsteri, assembly GCA_016271365.2. Lineage (NCBI taxonomy): Eukaryota > Metazoa > Chordata > Ceratodontiformes > Ceratodontidae > Neoceratodus > Neoceratodus forsteri. The sequence continues at coordinate 180,051,630 of CM028131.1, read as the reverse complement.
ATGGGTGCACATCCGACACTGGGAGTGGGCATCCTGATATCAGAAAAAGATAAAAAATTACCTTTAGCACACTGGGGTGGGCTCCCAGTGTGTCAGAATAGTGGGGGTGGGGGGCATGCCAACATGGGAATTGGGCACCTTGTTGTCAGCAAAGCTATGTTTGACTCCTGTTATCCAACACCGGAGGGGCATCCCGGTGTTGTAAATATAATAGTTTGGCACACTGGGGTGGGCTCCCAGTGTGCCACATTAATGGGGGGAAGGGGATTCATGCCAACACGGGGAAGGGCATCCCAATGTCGGCTTTGGGGGGAGTATGTGGTGGTTAGCAGGAGCCACCAATTATGCAAAGCCATGGCTCATTTCTTTATTTCTTAATATGTTTAACCGGGAAAGGCACACTGAGCAAATGAGTTGCTAGTAACTCCAGCCATGTGTATTACTGTGCACCGTAATGCACATGGCTAGAATGTGCCTGGTTGCCAGGAAAAGGGGTGGGGGGAGAGATCTGCCACTGCAATGACAAAACTGTCCCTGATTGGAGCAGCAGATTTCTTTCAAGTCCAGCGCTCGCTCTGAAACTGCCATCATTGGCAGCTTCCCTGTTGATTGGTGGCTGAGGGACACACCCATTAAAGCATCCCCTGCATTGGCCACAACACTGCCACATCTCTGCAATGCTCTACTAACCTCAGTATGTTTCTTCTGTGCTGCACACATAAGCAAACATAAAAATGACTGACAATCACTTGAGTTTGAGGAGCAATTTCTTAAAATGGCTGTTTTTATTGTGGCATATTACTGTTTCCTTTATCAATAAAATAAACACAGAAAGCAAGGTATTGTGCTATTTTGTCCAACAGAATTTTTTTTCTCAAAAGCATGATTTTGAAAATAGAATACTGTTGACCATAGCCTTAGTTTGGACCCCAAAACGGTAATGTTGCTCGGGTATCATTAAAAAAAAAAATGCATTACTCAGTTACCCACTATTAGTCAAATATAAATTAAGAACTTGTGATATCCCACAATATTTGTCAGCTTTAAGTATACACACAGAATTGGGTATGAATTATTTTTAAAACAGAACAAATTAAAATTACTATCGATGTAACAAAATACTTATTTTACAATAAGTTATCCTACCTACATTTTGAAGACATGATGCATCCCATTTGCCAACTTACCATTTTGGTCTCTCAAGCTTATCAGCCTCCTCAGGATTAAACCCACAGACCTCTTTTAGCCCTTACCTTGAGGTCTCGTTGTGGTACTGTACGCATGCCAGTTACAGTATTTCAGGGGGTGAAGCCGACACACAGGGGAACAGAGGGAATGGGGCGGACAGCACACAGTGGGAGGGAGCGAGAGGTTTACTTGCACTCCAGGTGCCAGGATGGGGGACAGAGGGAGCGGGGCAGACAGCATGCAGTGGGAGCGAGTGGGAGGGTTTACTTACACTCCGGGTGCTGGGACGGAGGATGGAGGGAGTGAGGCGGACAGCATGCAGTGGGAGGGTTTACTTACACTATGGGTGCTGGGACGGGGACCAGAAGGAATGGGGCAGACAGCATGCAGTGGGAGGAAGCTAGAGCAAAGCAAAGCAAAATAAAATTTATTTATAAAATGCCATTCCAACAGACCATGGCGTTGTACAAAAAGCAATTAAAAACCATAATTATCATAAAATATATACTTAGAATAAAATAGAATATTAAATCAGCACGCGTTAACTATTATCAAAAGTAAAGTTAAATAGGTAAGTCTTTACCGCAGATCTAAAGGCCTTGATGGACAGGCACTCTCTAATCCGATGAAGTAGAGAATTCCACAGGGTCAGTGCTATGAAAGCAAAAGATCTAACTCCAGACATACTGTAGTTAAATGGACCCTGGGAATCTCCAGCAATCCCTCATCGGCAGAACGGAGTGGACGAAGGGGGCGGTAGGGGCACAGGAGGTCTTGCAGGTAATGCGGTCCCTGTACGTGAAGGGCATTATAGGTCAGCAAGCCAACCTTGAAGGTGATCCTCCATCGCACCGGCAGCCAGTGCTATCCACGGAGCACAGGTGTGATATGGCAAGATCTTGATAAGCCAGTCAACACCCTGACAGTTGCATTCTGCACCAGCTGTAGGTGGCAAAGGTCCACCTCTGGCAGCCCTAGGTATAGGGCATTGCAGTAATTAAGATGGGAGGTCACAAAGGCATTTACCAAGATTGGAAGATCATCAGGCAGGATTAGGTGCTTTATCCGGGCGATGTTCCTCAGATGGTAAAAAGAAGTCTTGACGACAGCCAACACCTGAAACTTAAGTGTCAGTTCATCATCAAGCACAATGCCCAGATTCCACACCCGATCAGAGGTCAACAGCTGATTCCCTCCAAGCCAAAGCCCAGAGGGTTGCCCAGCCGATGGTTCTGTGCCCTACGACATGGGTCCACAACCAACACCTCAGTCTTATCCGGGTTTAACCTGAGCCAATTTGCACTCATCCAGTCTTGGATTTCAGAGAGGCAGTTATTAAAGACCAAAACAATGTCATTTTGTTCAGGTACCAAGGACATGTACAGCTGAGTATCATCTGCATAGTAGTGAAAACTCAGCCCGTACTGCCTTATAATGTCTACCAGTGGCAGCATATACACCTCAAACAACATGGGTGAAAGAACAGAACCTTGTGGAACTCCACATGGCAGGGCATGAGGGGCCGAGGAAAAAAACCCGGACTCTACTCTCTGCGTTCCGTCAGTGAGAAAAGATTTAAACTATCTGTGGACTGTACCAGACAGTCCACAGACTAACCACAGGTTCTCGAGCAACACCTCATGGTTCACAGTATCAAATGCCACAGAGAGATCAAGGAGGACTGAGATGGAATGAGTCTTCCGATCCTCGCTATTAGATCATTAAGTACCCGAACCAATGCTGTCTCAGTACTATGTCTTTTCCTGAAACCAGACTGGAGAGGATCGTAGATATCATGGGTGGTAAGATGCTCTTCGAGCTGCAATGCTACTGCCTTCTCAATAACCTTACCCACAAAAGGTAGGTTACAGACAGGCCTGTATTTGGCGAGACAATCGGGTCGAGAGAAGATTTCTTCAGAAGAGGGTGGACTACTGCCTCCTTAAGGGTATCTGGAAACACCCTGGTCCTCAACGAACACCCAACAATCTCAGCCAGGACCGCTCCAATGACTTCTACAAACCCTACTAAAAGGCACGTTGTACCTGGATCCAAACTACAGTAAGTCCGTCGCAAGCCCTGGATAATCTTCATGACATCCCCAATCGCCAGCTGGTCAAAGTCAAACCAGACAGACTGGGTGACTGTAATCTCCCATCGATCACAGTTCCACCCATTTGAGTGAGCTGCATGGATCTCTGATCCAATATCGTCAATCTTATCCTCAAAAAATCTAGCAAACTCATCACACTTTTCCTGTGAAAATGCTCCCCGCTTCTGGAGACAGACTGGATTGCACAGCCTGTCCACAGTACAGAAGAGCTGAGCCAGTCAATTTTGTGCAGCCGCAATTTCCCTAGACCGGAACTCTGCCTTCTTACAGTAGATCACGGATTGATAATCCCTATAACGGGACATCAATCTAAGTTTGTCATCAATCAGGCCAGATTTCTGCCAGTGTCTTTCTAACCTTCTCCCTACTCTCCTGAACTCCCTCAAAGTCCCATCGAACCAAGGGGACTGATGGCAAAGAGTGAGGGGGCAAACATGGGTAGGAGCCACGGAATCCAGAGCAGTCCTCATAGCCTTATTGTAGGCTAACAGTAGCCCCTCTGGATCCTGACTAACACTTGAGCTCCCCAATAGGTCCAACACTCCCACAAGGCCATCAGGGGTCAAACCCCATAAAGGGTGGTATCAGACCATCTCCATAGGGGCAGGCCTATTGGGGGGGCTGCAAAACTGAACCCAATAGTGTGGTGATCTGACCATTCAACGGGTTCCACCACCATGCTGGAGATCTCCATCCCCAGTAGAAACCCCAGATCCAGTGAATGACCTTGTGAGTGGGTTGCAGAGATAATAACCTGTGTGAAGTCCAGTGATATCATCAATTGGAGGAAGTTCTGTCCAAAATGTGAGAGCTCATCTTCGACCCAGGTGTTGAAATCTCCCAGGACCATCCACCTGGGAACCTCCAACACCATCTTGATGATGAAGTCCGCGACTTCCTGTAGGAAACCCTTCTCGCTCCTGGGTGGATGGTATACAAGAAGTATCCTACAGTCCACACCTGCACCCACAATACATTCAAAAGATCTAGTGGCTCCAACTGGCACATCTGCAAGGCCCAGTTCCAACTTAATACATATAGCTACCCCCCCCTGCCCCTACGATCAACCTTGGACAGTGTATCACCGAGTACCTGGTTGGAACCGCTGACTCCAGAATGGGACCTGCAGTCTCATCCAACCAGGTCTCGGTGATGCATGCCAGGTCAGATGTTTCAACAAGATCAGCAATAACAGCAGTCTTGTTTCTAATCGACCTGGCATTGCATAACAGCGCCTGAGTCGGATGGACAGCCATGGTTGGTTGCGCTACTTGCCTACATACAGTGGAGCCCTTGGGTATGGGAACCAGGTAGGGTGGACCCTGATCCTGGGCCCATTTCACCCCAAGGTGCCTCCTTGACCCCACAACCCCAATTCATCCACCCCATTCCCCTTCCCCGCCATGCTTATGACCCCTGCCTCTCCGGTTCTCCCTCGCTATACCTAAGGTGTGGCAGCACCTGTAAACCTCTCCAGAAAGTGGGGGGCACTTGAAGGGATGGAGGGCCTGCAGCTCAGTGGGGGAGTGGCACCCATCCAATGAGGCCCTCTGCCAACACATCCTGCCGTTATCTAATAATCAGTAGTTAACAAAGTAAATTCTATAACAAACACTCACACAACTAACCATATACTCACTCAGACACTCTGTCACATCATATAAATAACCAACTATTATCCCCAATCTCTACCAAGCATACCCCAACTCTTAAACCCCCAAAATAGTAAATACCACCACAAGAGCAACAACAATAGGGCAACAAATTCCTCTAGAAAATGAAAAATAATATTAAATTGTCCACATTAAACAGAAAAATGAACTATTAAATTGTCCAAGTCTTTTACTCCAGAGTACTTGCAATGGGGAGGGGAGCTCTCTCCTACTCCTCCGCCACAAAAACTGTCCAAGAATGCAATGGCCCTCTCACTGCCACGCTATTGTATCAGCCAGTTAAAAACCAATGAAGAAGAGCAGTCTCACTGCCCTTTCCATACAAAATATGTATAATGTCAGATTGTTCACTGTAAACAGGAATCAGTCTATTAAATTGTCCAAGTTTTTGCTCCAGATAACTTAACTTGGAGAGGGGGAGCTCACACCTACTCCTCCTCTACAGAGTATATCCCAAAACACAATGGCCCTCTCACTGCCACACTATATCAGCCAGATTAAAACAGTAGAAAAAGCACTCTCATTGCCTTTCCAACCCAGTTACTAATGTCACTAATGTAATAAGGAGCTGTAAAGGCATACACCCATGTGTGCTCCTATGTAGTGCAATAATAATTTATCCCCCACTTCTAACAGTTGTATGAACTCCAGCAACAGCCCATGCAGATAAAAGTTTCAGAGCACAATTACCCCAAATCCTCAGAGACTAGAGTCTTCCTCCTGAGCTACTCCCGAGGAGATACACTAACAAGAACTCCAACAGTTAACCCCCTGGCCTCCCCCAGAGCAGATGCCCGAAAACCCGGGAACCCACCCCCACTACACCCCCAGAGCCATCCGACCTTTGCTGGATAACCAATGGTGATCTCAGGAGGTAAGGTAGATGCCCACCTTCCGGTCAGCACCCCTAACACCCACAGGGGAGGCCCCCAGAACTGGCACCTACCATAAGGTCAGCCGTCCAATTCAACCAGTCCTCAGTGGAACACAGACTTTGTCAGAATAAGCCTGCTCAGATATAAGATAATACTGTCTTCTTGTCAGGGCAAAGCTCAAAACCATCCAGATAATTCTCCAGCCATTCCAGATCACAATGCAGTACTTCCCAGAACAGCTGCCTCCGTAGTGGCTCAACTCCAAAACAAAACTGCCGGGCAATCCTCACCAGAGCTCCATCAAGCAGTAAGTTAATCTGGGCAAAAATGTCAATATGCTGTACTCCCTACTGCCGATATTAAAATACCAGCAGTAGCAGGCAGAAATTCACCTTTGATCTTCAAAATAAGCAAAACAGACTCGAACTCCACAAGCGGTCGGCCGAAGAGAAAGATGCACAGTCGCAGCTTCACTGATCGGAATGTGCACTAGTGTTGAGTCCAGCATAGCACAGAATGAAATAGAGACTAAATCAATGCCAAAACAAATCTTAAACACTAAAAAACAAAACAGAAATACCGCACAAAAATAAAATAAATAATAACTACTGACTTCTAAACATTACTCTGACGGCTGGCTCAGCATGGCCGCCATCTTGCACTAGGCTGCAAGAGGGTGGCTGCTCTCTCACACTTACACTCCGGGTGCCAGGATGGGGAACGGAGGGAGTGGGGTGGACAGCACACAGTGGAAGGGAGCTGGAGAGTTTACTTACACTCCGGGTGCCAGGACAGGGAACGGAGGGAGCGGGGCAGATAGTATGCAGTGGGAGGAAGCTGGAGGGTTTACTTACACTTCGGGTGCTGGGATGAGGAACGGAGGGAGCGGGGCAGACAGCACACAGTGGGAGGAAGCGGGAGGGTTTGCTTGCACTCCTGGTGCTGGAATGGGGAACGGAGGGAGTGGGGTGGACAGAAATGTTTTGGCAGGCAAGGCACGCCCTGCAATGATGGGGCACCCCCTCATTGCAGTGGCCAATTTCTTTCAAGTTGGTGGCACGCTTGCTGAACTAGTGTCAGCAGCAGTGTGCCACTGCATTGGATAAAGGTGGCCAAGCTCACAAATGCAGTGGCGGCATTGGCCACCACAGTGCCGCACCTCCACAACCCGCCTTTCTCCTAAGCTGCCACATAATGTTTTTTTGTGCATGCACGCAAGCAAACATAAAAAGGGAGGCTACTTTGTCATTGCTAGAAACCTTGCCTAGCAATATATTGTTCATACAGGATACAAGACTAAAAACTCTATATGAAATTTCTACTTAGCCACAAAAAAGAAATGGTTAGCAGGCCCATCTTACTGGTCGCAGGGTCCAGATCTCTGTGATGGGGTGGGCATCCTATTTAAGCATTATAATTTGCAGGTTCAACAGCTAATAGAAATGTGTACTGGAAGAGCATTACTATTAGACATCTCATAGGGAACACAATTGTTTAGAATGGACAATATTTATGTCCCGCAAACAAAAACAGGTAAGGTAGCATTATTTAAAGATGTTACACCATTTTTATATACTGTACATCTCGAAAGGTGATTTTTGGAGGGGAATTTAACTGCAGGATAAATGATACTAGCTACAGAAAAACATCAAAGAAAATATATTGTGCTTCCACATACAGTATTTAAGTAATTCAATAAAGATAGCTGACTTTGTTGATAGCTCTAGTGAACAGAACAAGACTACTGTTACCTTTTCAAAGGGAAATTTGGCAACAAAAACTGACTATATATTTGTGTCCAAGTAATTACACATTACAAATGCTAATACTTTCCTGACAGAAACTTCAGACCATTTAGCAGTGTTATGCAAGTCTGGTTCAGAGCCACATAATCAAGAGTTACATTTAACATGGAGATTAAATATTAATTTATTGAATGATGAGCAACTGATTAAAAAAATGGGAACAATTATTTTATGATAGATGGTCTGTCTTAGGAGCATATGAGGATGTGGTCTCATGGTGGGAGAACACACACAAAAAAGATTTTCAACATTTGTTTCAGAGACATGCCCATAAAGCCAAAACAGAAAAGTGTTTACAGTATTTAAAACTTAGGGCTCATTTGTGTCGCTTAAGATCAATAATGTATAAAAAATGGTACAGATATGACAGATCAAAATTAATAAGACAAAGAGAAATGAAATCAAATCAGTATAACAGAGCAGCTTCCTTAGATAAAGAAATGAGATTGGACACTCAGGGGAAAAATCAATCCCTAGATTGTTTTAAAGCATGTCAGCATATAGTAAATCAGCGCTGTGCGACAGGTCTTAGTCACTCTGATTCTACTAACAGTTTACAAAGACAGAAAGCATATGATGGATATAGTACAGGGCTGTGTCTGAAAGCTTTGGAACTTATTCTCTAATTACTCAAGATATGTTATTTTGGGGATAGTCTTGATTCACCTGACATACCAAATAATTTAAGTACTACTTTAGCTGTTCCTATAGAACTAGCAGGCATAGAGGATGCAATAAAAAGTTTTAATAACAACACAGCACCTGGCCCAGATGATTTACCGTCAGGATACTAACTATAAAACGTTTATAAATTTTTTAGGTCCTGTGTTATAATTTTTGATCAGTTATTTTTTGTAGTCTAATTCCATACCGTGTACCATGTTGAGAGCGTCCCTTATTTTTGTATACAAAAAAGAAGATAGAAACTTGCGAAGAGATTACCTGTCATAATTTCATCTCTCATTTCACTAATGCAGACGTGCTATCCCAGGAAGGCATATACAGGGTAATCTTATTTTAATTAGAGAATTATTGGCAAGGGGAAAGTATGAGTTAGTACGAAGGCTTTTTACTTTCTTTAGATCAATCAAAGGCATTGGTCAGAGTTAATTATGATTATTAACACAGAAACATAGAAGTTGCCGGCAGATGGGGACCGTATGATCCATCAAGTCTGCCCTTGGTTTACAACCCCTCCTTACTTAGTTGCCTGCTTGAGTATCCCACATTGTCTGTCCCATACCCGCTTGAATTCCCCCACCGTCTTGACTCCCACCCCCTCTGGCAGGTTATTCCATGGTTCCACAACACGCTCTGCGAAGAAGAATTTCCTCGTATTGCTCCTGAAATTTTCTCTCTCTTAAGTCTAAGGTCATGCCCTCTAGTCCTGTTGTAGTCTTTTAACTGAAAAAGGTTCCGCACATGCACCCTGTTGTTGCCTTTAAGGTTTTTAAATGTTTCGATCATGTCCCCACGATTCCTGTGTTGCTCTAGGGAGTATAATTTTAGGTCATTTAGTCTTGCCTTGTATGGTTTCTGATGCAAGCCCTGCACCATCTTTGTTGCTCTTCTCTGTACCATCTCCAGCCTATCTATGTCCTTCCTGAGGTGTGGCCTCCAGAACTGGACACAGTACTTCAAGTGAGGCCTTACCAGGGACTGATACAGGAGCATGATTACTTCATGCCTTCTGCTTGTGATGCCCCTCCCTATGCATCCCAGGATGCCACCAGCTTTTAGTGCTGCCTTTTCACATTGTTTACTGAACTTGAGGTCATATGATATGATCACCCCCAGGTCTCTCTCCTGCCTAGTAGCCACCAGCTGCTCTCCTCCCATTGAGTACAGTTTCCCTGGGTTACATTTTCCCAGGTGCATGACCTTGCATTTTTGGCATTGAATTTCAATTGCCTGGTCCTAGACTACTCCTCTAGTTTTTGGAGATCAGCTTCCATGCTATGCTGTCCCTCTGGTGTGTCCACCCTGTTGCAGATTTTGTTGTCATCTGCAAACAGGCACACCTTTCCCTTCAGTCCATTTGCAATGTCGCTGATGAATATGTTGAAGAGGATCGGCCCCAGAACCGAGCCCTGTGGGACCCCTCTAGTCACCCTCCCCTCTTCTGATGGAATGCCATTCACTAATATTCTCTGAGTTCTCCCACATAACCAGTTTCTGACCCAGTTCATTACCTCTGTCCCGATTCCCATGTTCTCCAGTTTTTTGACTAGTCTCCTGTGCGGAACAGAGTCAAAAGCTTTGCTGAAGTCCAGGTAGTAAACCACATCCACTGTCACACCCTGATCCACTGTTTTGGTGACCCAATTGAAAAAATCAACCAGGTTTGTCTGGCAGGACTTCCCTGCCATGAAACTATGTTGATTTTTGTTGAGCTGACCAGTTTGCTCCAAAAAAGCTACAATTCTTTCCTTCAGCAGGGACTCCATCAGTTTTAACATGACTGACATTAGACTAACTGGACGGTAGTTTCCTGGCTGTTCCTTGCTTTCACTCTTGTGGCATGGTATTACTGTTGTGCTCTTCCAATCCTCTGGCACCTCCCCACTCCTCAACGATTTGTTGAAGAGCGCTGCTAAGGGGGCTGCCAGTTCTCTCCCAAGTTCTTTAAGTATTCTTGGGTGTATCTCACCTGGCCCCATAGCTTTATCTATCTTTAACTTGTCTATTTCCTCTAGGACCCTTTCATCTGTGAAGGGACCCATCTATTCCTTCAATTGGACACTTCTTTATGCCTATTTTTGGTCTGTCTCCATCTGCTTCCTGTGTGAAGACCGAGCAGAAGTACTCATTGAGTGCCTCTGTCTTCTCCCCATCTTGCTCTGCTGGTTGTCCGTCCTTTCTTGAGATTCCAACAATGCCCCCTTTGGTCTTCCTTTTTTCTCATATGTACCTGTAGAAGGTTTTGTTACCCTTTTTCACTTCCTGAGCTATCCTAACCTCTGTCTGAGCCTTTACATGTCTTATCACTTTTCCTGTCTCTTTTAGTTTCTGTTTGCATTCTGTTTTGTCCACCTCGTTCCCTGACTCCTTGTACTTTCTGAAGGCTGTGCACTTCTCTTTCACCATGGTTGCCACCTCCTTGGAAAACCATAGTGGGTATTTTCTCCTTTTGTTCTTACTAACCTGGTGGGTACACTGTGATGTGACCATGGTTATTGGATCCTTCAACCTTGTCCAACATTCCTCAACGCTCCCTTCTGTTATGTTACTAAGGTTGTCCCTCAGGCAGACCATTTTTGTGAAGTCTGCCTTCCTGAAGTCAAGGACCTTCAGTATGGAGTGTGTGGAGTCTTCAGTCCTTTTTACCCTGCACCATACCATGTTATGGTCACTGCTGCCCAGGTGGTTCCCTACTTTGATTCCCAGAACCCTATCGCTATTTGTGAATATCACATCTAGAATTGCATTACCTCTTGTGGGTGATGTCACTAGTTGACTTAGGCCTGCTTCCTGTAGTGTGACTAGGAATTCCCTGCTTTTTTGTGATGCCGCTGTGTGGGTACTCCAAGCTATATCCGGTTATGGTATTATGGAAATATGGTATTCCTTCTGTATTTATTTTGTGGATACAACTATTATACCATTACTTGGCATGGTTCTTCTGTGGTGATTAAAAACCGGAGTTAAACAAGGATGTCCTCTAAGTTCCTGTTTATATGTATTCTCCATAGATCCTCTCTTAAGGGTGTTACAGAAAAACACAAGAAATTGCAGAAATTCATCTTACAGTGGACACTCAAAAATGACAAACATTAGCTTATGCAGATGATCTACAGTATGTGTAGTTTTGGGAAACAGTCAGTCAGCAATAACAGTTAGGAGCACAATATCTGTATTCTAAAGCATCAGGTTCTTGTATAAAAATAGTGAAATTGTAATATTTATTTATTGAATTTTGTTGACCAGGTAGGCCCATTGAGACTGGAAGTCCCTTTTTCAGGGGCAATCTGGAGGTGTGGGGGGGGTATACAGATGGTAACCAACTGAAATTGAACCAGATTAAATTGTTGCTGGTATTTTTAGTGAATGGGGGAAATTTGGCCAGGACACCAGGAACATTCCTTTACTCTTTTTGAGACGCACCATGGCATCTTTAACATCCACCTGAACTACCACCAGAACAGGCAGATGGGACCTCAGTTTAATGTCTCATCCAAAAGACAGCACTTCAGGAATGCAGCACCCCCCTCATGATGCACTACAGTGTCTGTATTGGGATTTACCCCAAGTATTGTACCTGGTGTGGGACTAGAACCACAGTCCAGATGCAGCAAATCCTGAGACTCCTCTAACAGTTTAGAGGTCCACCAAACTGCCTTTGGATGATGAATCCCACCTCCTCCACTCAGTCCAGATACAGCAGGTCCTGAGACTCCTCCAACAGCTGAGGTATCCAGCAGACTGCCCCTGCACGATGGATCCCACCTCCCCCACTCAGTCCAGATACAGCAGCTCCTGAGACTCCTCCAACAGCTTAGGAATCTGCCAAACTGCCCCGAACGATGGATCCCACCTCCCCCTCTCAGTCCAGATACAGCAGCTCCTAAGACTCCTCCAACAGCTTAGGGGTCCAATAAACTGCCACTGGATGATGTATCCCACCTCCCCCACTAAGGTACAGCAGCAGCACCAAAGAACAGCATGTGGGCGCCACTTTTGCTGCCTCACAACATACTGCGCAGCTTGTGTTCATCGGTGCTTTAAGAGTACTGGACTTTTACCTCAGCCAAACACAACTCATAGTTCTTTGGCTGGGCAGTGGTACTGGATTTCAGGCCATTTTTCTGGTATTGTTGCATGTACTTTAAGCCATTTCTAATGCTGTTAGTCTGATCCTAGCCTACGTGTAGCTGGTGTGCAGTCTGGCTCTGTGTAGTTCTTGAGAGTTTCACGGCCTGTAGCTCACTATTATAGCACTGTTCTTCAGCCGTTAGCTAAAATTAGACACATAGAAACATAGAAACTGACAGCAGATAAGGACCGCTAGGCCCATCTAGTCCGTCCATTTTCCCTGCCTACTGAAAAGCCACAAACCCTACTTGTTCTCTGGCTTTACCTCCTTGTTCCTATTGCTAGGGTTCCCCTATGCCTGTCCCACGCATGCTTGAATCCCCCCATTGTGTTTGCTCCCACCACCTCCACTGGGAGTGTATTCCATGCATCCACCACCCTTTCTGTAAAGAAATACTTCCTCACTCTACCCAGTAGTCTACCCACTTCCAACCTCCAATTGTTCTATTAGAGGGAGTTCAGTGCTCTAGTTGTGCTTAGTACATATTTAATTGCATCTACTATATTATCTGTCAGTGCTCAGTGCTGTTCCTGTAATGTACTGTTATCCTAGAGCTTTTACCAGTTGTTACTGTGAGTCCATTAGTCGGCATTCAGAAACATAGAAACATAGAAGTTGACAGCAGATAAGGACCGCAAGGCCCATCCAGTCTGCCCATTTCTTTTTCTACCTTATAAATGTGCCATCGGCCTTTGCTCTGTCAGTGACCTATCTATTCATAGTCATTTGTATTGCTCCCTTATGCCTATCCCATGCCTGTTTGAAGCCCTGCACTGTATTCATAGCCACCACTTCTTGTGGTAAGCCATTCCATGCATCTACCAATCTTTTCTAGAAAAAGAATTTCCTCACATTCCCCTTAATCGGCCTCCCTCTAATCTCATGCTGTGTCCTCTTGTCCTGCTATTTTCTTATATTTAAACATGTTAGACTCTTTCACCTTGTTTATGCCCTTAAGGTGTTTAAATGTCTCGATCATATCACCTCTCTCTCTCTTTGCTCAAGGGTATACATATTGAGCTCAGTTAATCTGTCCTCATATGTCTTCTGATGCAGTCCCTGCACCATTTTGGTTGCCTTCTCTGGACTGCCTCAATTTGGTTAATGTCCTTGTGAAGGTGTGGCCTCCAATACTGCACAGCAGTACTCCAGATGGGGCCTAACCAGCGTCTTGTACAGAGGGATTATTACCTCCCTCTTACGACTTGTGATACCCCTACTAATACACCCTAACACCCCCCTAGCCTTACCTACTGCTTTAGAGGTCTGCTTGGATGATTTTAGGTCATCAGTGATGATGATGCCCAAGTCTCTTTCTTCCTTTGTGACTGCTAGCAACTCCCCTCCCAGCCTATAAGTGGCTTCAGGGTTTCTCTTCCCTATGTGCATGATTTTGCACTTCTTTGCATTAAATCCCAGTTGCCACTCTTCTGACCATTCTGCTAGTTTATCCAGATCTCTTCTCATTCTGCCCACCCCATCTGGATCATCTACTCTGTTGCAGATCTTGGTGTCATCTGCAAACAGACAAGCCTTACCCTCTAGTCCATCTGCAGGGTCACTAATGAAGATGTTGAAGAGGACTGGCCCCAGGACTGATCCCTGAGGTACCCCACTTGTGACTTGCATCTCTTCTGACTGTATACCATTTACCACCACTCTCTGTTTTCTGCCAGTCAACCAGTTTGCCACCCAGTTGACCAACTTCTGCCCACCCCGAGCCTACCTAGCTTATTTATCAATCTTCTATGTGGAACAGTGTCAAAAGCTTTGCTGAAGTCAAGGTAGGACATCAACTGCTCCCCTTGGTCCACCACTCTGGTTACCCAGTCAAAGAAATCTATGAGATTAGTTTGACAGGACCTTCCTTTGTAAACCCATGCTGTCTTGGATCCTGTGCCCTATGGATTCCAGGTGTTGCACTATTCTTTCCTTAAGGAGTGCCTCCATAATCTTGCCCACTACTGAGGTAAGACTGACCGGTCTGTAGTTCCCGCCTCCTCCCTGCTACCACTCTTGTGGGTGGGATCACATGAGCCCTTCTCCAGTCTTCTGGGACCTCTCCTGTGCTCAGAGACTCACTAAACAATTCTGCTAATGGCTCTGCTAGTTCCTCCTTTAGCTCCTTAAGTACCCTGGGATGTATGCCATCAGGTCCCATTGCCTTATCCACCCTGAACTTAGCAAGCTCTTGTAGGACCCTTTCGTCGTGTAATTTATTTTCTTACTTAATGCTCGCATCAAGTTACACTGTGTGCTGCTCATCGGCGCTTAGCACCATTCTATGTCAGTGCTAGCTTACAGCTGAATTAAGTTACACTGTGTGCTGTTCATCGGTGGATGCTTAGCACCATTCTATGTCAGTGCTAGCTTACAGCTGAATTAAGTTACACTGTGTGCTGTTCATCGGTGGATGCTTAGCACCATTCTATGTAAGTGCTAGCTTACAGCTGAATTAAGTTACACTGTGTGCTGTTCATCGGTGGATGCTTAGCACCATTCTATGTCAGTGCTAGCTTACAGCTGAATTAAGTTACACTGTGTGCTGCTCATCAGCGCTTAGCACCATTCTATGTAAGTGCTAGCTTACAGCTGAATTAAGTTACACTGTGTGCTGCTCATCAGCGCTTAGCACCATTCTATGTAAGTGCTAGCTTACAGCTGAATTAAGTTACACTGTGTGCCGTTCATCGGTGGATGCTTAGCACCATTCTATGTAAGTGCTAGCTTACAGCTGAATTAAGTTACACTGTGTGCTGTTCATCGGTGGATGCTTAGCACCATTCTATGTAAGTGCTAGCTTACAGCTGAATTAAGTTACACTGAGTGCTGTCGTTGGTGCTCTGCACCGTTTAGTCCAGGTTCTTGCTTAGAGCTTTTTACTTAAGTTCTTGTGTGACAACTGCTACAATTCTCCTGCCTTACTCAGTCAGTGTTACAGGTGGTGGCTCCCTTGCACCCCGTTCGGAAATGCTGTCTCTGTGGGGGCTCTGTGCATGGCTCAAAGTTATTATCTCCTCAGCCCTCCCACTGCAGCTCCTCCCTCCCAACAGCCCTACTTACCTTGCTATTCTCCTCTCTAAACAGTCCAGATACAGCAGCTCTTGAGACTCCTCCAACAGCTTAGAGGTCCACCAAACTGCCGCTGGACAATGGATCCCACCTCCCCCACTCAAGTACAGCAGCACTAAAGAACAGTGTGTGGGTGCCATTTTAGCTGCCTCACAACATACTGTGCAGCTTGTGTTCATCAGTGTATTGCTGTTGCCTGCCTCCTCCCTCCCCAGCCACCCCACCCACCCTAAGCTAGTCAAAATCTTATAGGTGATATTAACAAGCAGTTCACTTCTCTACCCCCTATTGGTTGAAGTGGTCTGATCTTAGCCTCCTCCCCCCAAGCTATACTTGGTCTCTCCCACCCCTATTGGCTGAAGTGGTCTAACATTAGTCTCCTCTCCCCCAGACCCATACTTGGCCTCTCCCAAGTTATCTACAGTCCCTCTCCCAAGTCAAGCTAAGCCTATTCATCGAGGCTCATTGTTTGGTTCATGACTAGTCCCCCTACTCATATTTAACTCCCCAGTCCTGCCATAACCCTTAATATAAGACATTAGTCCTGGCTGGTGTCCCCTGCCATGCCACAATGCTATATCTTTTCCCTTCTCTTCCTTGCTACCATCTCCTCCTACCCCCATCACTGCACCCTCTCCCTCCCTATCTCTCACCTTTCCCCCTTACTTATTACTGCACTTTTTCCTCCCTACTCTCCTCCCCTCCTTCAACCCCCCCTCATACCCTGGCCTCCTGCTGCCTCAATCTTACCCTCTTGCTGTCCACTACTAGCCCTAACAAAGCCTTCCCTCTCCTCTCCCACCCATTAATAAGACATGCCTCTAACACATGATGCTACCCAAGAAGCGCTCTTAGTATTTACCCACCACTTGATCACCTCATTTTAAACCCAGGCCCTACCCTCCACTCCCCCCACAACAACCTCCGGTCTAATAATTGTTCACCTAGACATCCAAAGCCTTCTGCCTAAAATTGACCAAATTCAACCCCTAGTTCTTTCTCTACAACCTGACGTTCTCATTTTGACTGAATCCTGACTAAACCCCAAAATTCCTAATGATAGCGTCTCTATTCCTCGCTTCTCTCTCATTCGTCAAGACCGGGCAAAGAGGGGTGGCGGAGTAGTCACATACCTAAGATCTACCATATAATTCACTACCATACTGGCCTCCTCAACCCCTACGAAGTATGAACAAATTTTAGTAAAGATCCCCCCTTGTCCTGTCTAATCTTTATAGCAGGAGTCTAATGCTGTCCTGTACTCCCTCCTACTGCTATCTCTGATCTACTAGCAACACAATCAACCCACGCCTCAGAAGGGGAATTATTGGTTTTGGGTGACTTCTACTTAAATTGGCTCACCCCTTCTCATGCCGCTGCTCGATCAGAAATGTCTGCCTTAAGTCTAACACAGTTTATCTCCAAACTCATGTGACTCAACCATAAAACCCAAAACCATTCCCTTATTGACTGGGTCTTGGCCTCTCACCCTCACTGCATCATCAATGCAGGCATCCTACCAGATGCATTAAGCAACCATCACATTACCTACTGCGTTTGGAAAATCTGGCACCCTAGAGCCCCACCAAAATTCCGACACATCCACTCATTTAAATCTCTAAACCTCACACCACTGCTCAGAGATCTTGCTACTACTGGTTGGGACCCTATGAACTCAGCTACCTCAATCAACTCCGCTCTTGCTTATTTCAGATAAACCTTCCTCAGTATCTAGAATCTCCATGCTCCATTCAAATGTACCAGGGTCTGTGGGTCCCACCTTCCATGGATAACTTCAGACCTGTGAAAATGGTCATTTTTGTTTACATACCTTTCCAGTATAAAATAAATAAACTTGAAACTCATGGACTAAGGACCAGGGACCAAGCCTGGAAAGACCACAAAATGTCACCCTCCCCTCAGCCTTCCTAATGTATCGCCAGCTCCATAACGCCTGCACCAGTCTGGTCAGGCAGGCTAAAGTGGACTACTTTTCTAGTACCTTCCAGGCAAATATTAATCATCCTTCCAAATTTTGGAAGGTAGTCAATGCCCTAGTCTCTCCTCCTAACAGTCCTCCTTCCCCTACCCTTAGGGTGGGTGGCTCCACCCTTTATGAGCCCCCCGTAGCCTCAGAATTCAATACCTTCTTTACCTTCTGTGCCTCCACCCTTCTCTCTACTCTACCTCGTCACCCACTCCCCCTTTGCCCCCTGCACCTCCTGGGCCACAATTTTGCTTCGCCCCAGTATCTCCCTCTACTGCACTCAAGGCTCCCCTTGCCCTGAATCCATCTAAAGACAAAAACCCTGATGACCTGGATACAAAATTGTTATATATTTACTGGTTAGTGTTAATTAATCACTGCCAGTGAGACCTCAACAGCTCCATAATTCACATATGTGAATTATGGAGTTCTGTAAACCACAGCCACAATTAAACCAGAGCAGCACCTGTAAAAGCCACCAGACAAGCTGTCGTCATGATGGACGTCCACTGGCACTAGGCTTTCAAACAGTTAGCGTGAGAGACAAGCTTGTCAACAGTCACACAGAACCTCACAAAGCGGTAAAAAAAGTCTATAAAAAACAAAAAGTGGTACATTCTTTTAAATCAATATGGCAACAGTGTCCCTTTTTATTCCTCCAAACAAAAGTAACAGGCAACAATTAAAGTCCTCGCTCTGATCCACCAACTTTCCACACCTAAAACTGCTCTTTTACCTCTCTCCCTTAGCTTCCTCATCGACCAGCCACCCGGATGCTGAAAACTAGCCCTTCTAAATGATGCAAAATCATCGATCCTGGAACTACAGCCCTCAACAAAGTCCTCAAAAAAAGAGAAAAATGAAAACATATTTCAGATAAGTGCAAATTCAGTGACTAAAAATAGACTGCTCGATCATAAAAAACAGTGCGACCCTGCTATATGAACTAACAGACACAGTCTCATAACAACTTAGAACTGTTATGAATTTCAATGTTACATTATTCAACTTCTTAAAACCAGTAAATATAAAAAATAAAACATGGGGAAAGTGTGTTTAAGGGGGATTTTATGCACACCCTTGGTGTGTCATGCCCATATAAACCCCTCGGGCTTCTCCCTCAGGGTTTATTGGGCATCACACACCTGAGGTGTGCATAAAATCCCCATAAACTACACTTCCCCATGCATTATTCTATATATCTCTCAGCTCCAGTAATCTCATACCCTATTACTGCACTACTTAACCTCTCCTTTAAGTTAGCTGCTGTCCCAGATGCTTGGAAGCATGCTACCGTTATCCCTCTCCATACAGGTGGCAACCCCTCCTCTGCCAGCATCTTTCATCCAATCTCCCTCCTTCCAATTCTTGCCAAACTGCAGGAGCACACAGTACTCAACCAGCTTTCTCCTCACCTTGGTGCTACTCCCTTCTTCACTCCTTACCAGTCTGACATCCACAAGCACCACTCCACCTCCCTCCTCTGACTTACTGATTCCATTCATTCAGACATGGATCAGGACCTCATCACTTCTGCTATCTTTTGTCTGCTTAGCCAAGGCTTTCGACAATGTCTCTCACACTCTCCTATTGGACAAACTTACCCCTGCTGGGTTGCCACTACTGCCATCAACTGGTTCAAATCCTACCTGGTAGATAGATACCAATCAGTTAGAATTGGGGACTCTCTCTCTCCACCCCTACCCATCCACACTGGGGTCCTTCAAGGCTCAGTCCTTGGACTGATTCCCTTTTCCATCTTCCTTGATGATCTTCCCTCAGTATGCTCATCTGCATCCATTCACACGTATGTGGATGACACCGTTCTCTGCACTTCCGATCCTACCACCCCCCTGGTGGCGTCCACCCTACAGCAAGACATTATTGATAAAGACCAACAGTGGCTATGTGCTAACCAACTATTCCTAAATGCCAAGAATACAGTCTCCATGACCTTTGGCACAAGACAGAGACTATCCAGGCTCCCTTCCACCCCCACCTTCCACACACTCGATGGGTCTACATTCAAAGACATTACCTCCTTCAGGTACCTAGGGATATGGCTTGACAAACACCTCAGCTTCACTGGTCATGTGGATGCTATTCACAAGAAACTGCTCCCCAAACTGGGTGCCTTACACCGAATCATGAATGTATCCCCTTGCCAGCCCGCAGAGAAATTCTTCTCAAAATGATCCTTCCAACTTTTGACTATGGTGACGTAGTCTACAGTGCTGCCCCCAAAACGACCTTAGCCAAACTGGACACTCTTCCATTCTTTCTGCCGCTTTCCTCTTAACAGCTCACCCCTCACCCACCAATGATCTCTGTTTCAATCCCTGGTCCTACCCTCCCTAAGTGATCATCGCTTGACACACTGCACCAACTTCATTAGAAAGTTTTGGTTCAGAGTGCTCCCCTCCTATGTCCTGTCCTTCATCTCCTCTCCCCCTCTTCCACCCACTCCCTAAGGAGTAGCAATGCCCGTACCCTTGCTGTCCCTTACAGGTCCTCATCTGCTGGTCAGGCTTCCTTCTCCCACTGCTTCCCTAAGCTGTGGAACTCTCCCCTATCAGCATTTGAAATGCTCCCTCATCCTGCTCCCTAGCCTCTCTCCTGCACTACTTCACCTCCCCCTCTTGCACCTACCCTTAATTCTGCTGTTCCCCCCATCCCTTGCTACACTCCCAGCGTAATTGAGTTAATATGACTATCGGCACTTATCATTCTACACCTTAGTGTACAACTGTCATCTTCAACCTGTCTCTTGTCAGTTATAACCCATGCCTGTGTGTCTCATGTAACCTATGCTGCTGTATAGGGACTGCATCAGAGGACATATGAGGACAGATTAATGGAGCTCAATATGTATACCCTTGAGCAAGGAGGGAGAGAGGTGATATGTTCGAAACATTCAAACACCTTAAGGGCATTAACAAGGTGAAAGAGTCTAACATATTTCAATATAAGAAAAATAGCAGAACAAGAGGACACAGCATGAGAATAGAGGGAGGCCGATTAAGGGGGAATGTGAGGAAATTCTTTTTCACAGAAAGAGTGGTGGATGCATGGAACAGCATACCTCAGGAAGTGGTGGCTATGAATACAGTGCAGGGCTTCAAACAGGCATGGGATAGGCATAAGGGAGCAATACAGATGAATATGGATAGATAGGTCATTGACAGTGTAAAGGTGTGTGGCACATTCATAAGGTAGAAAAAATAGGCAGACTGGATGGGCCTTGTGGTCCTTATCTGCCGTCAACCTCTATGTTTCTATATTTCTATGTATATTGTACTGTATATTGTACTGTGAAGTGTACTGTATATTGTACTGTGTAGTGTACTGTATATTGTACTGTATATTGCACTGTATATTGTACTGTGTAGTGTATTGTATATTGTACTGTGTAGTGTACTGTATATTGTACTGTATATTGCACTGTATATTGTACTGTGTATTGCACTGTATATTGTACTGTGTATCGCACTGTATATTGCACTGTGTAGTGTATTATATATTGTACTGTGTAGTGTACTGTGTATTGTACTGTATATTGTACTGTATGTTGTACTGTATGTTGTACTGTGTAGTGTACTGTATATTGTACTTACCTAGAATTTGACGGCAGATAAGGACCGCTTCGGCCCACTCAGTCTTCCCATTTCCCTACCTAATCGATAAGCTGCAGATCCTAGTTAACCAGCAGCCTACTTCTTCCTACCCCCACCACCTAGAATTGTCTTATGACTGTCCCATGCATACTTGAATTCCACCACTGTTTTTGACTCCACAACCTCCTCCGGAAGGCCGTTCCATGGATCCACAACCCTCTTTGTGAAAAAATACTTCCTATAGAAGCATAGAATTTGACGGCAGATAAGGACCGCTTGGCCCACTGTATATTGTACTGTGTAGTGTACTGTATATTGTACTGTGTAGTGTAGTGTACTGTATAATGTACCTTATGATTTGCCATGAACAGCACTTGCTTGTACCATCCTTTGTAACTATCCACTCCCCCGTCCCCCAGGACACATCTGGGAAGGAGCAATTTGTTCAATATGTCTTCCTGGTGAAACATTTCAATAAATAAATAAAGTCAACAACCTTCCTATCTTTCAGCCTCAGAGGCGAGTGTGCAACCTGCTGAGCCACTGATACTGCCCATACAGTACAATATTATAACACAATGTCACAATAGGTAACAAACAAGATAGCATGTCACCATTACATGTCACAGATATTCAGGTTACGGCAGAACCCAGAAACATATTGGGAATTTTGTTTAACCATTTAAATTATTCCCTTTTTAACTGGCAATCAAGCATTCAAAAAGCAGAGTCAAAATTATCTATTTTGAACAGTTGTAACTTATCAAAACAAGCATTTGTCAATGCCGAATGTTTGCTTGCTGGCATTAGCAGTGGAAGTGCAGGAGTTAGACAGATGAAGTACAGGAATGGCAGTGATGTACTGAACTGACGCCAACTCCACCCCCACCCTGCAAAGAGGGACAGGCATTGGGGTGTGGCTTTGGGTTGTCACTCATAACGGTCAGAACATTTCACCTTACCCTACCCTGCAGACACTGACAAGTGTTGAGGTGTGCCTTAGGGTGTTCGGGCTTTACAATCACCTCATTCCATAAGGAAATATGCTGAAATGGGTGCAGTATAGGAGAATGGTGTGAACTCTGGGAACAAAGAGTCCAAGGTGCACCTTGATGCCTGTCACTGGCTGCAGGGTGGGGGTGGGGGTGGAATGGCATGAGCATTACTGTCGACAATCCCAAGTCACACCCCTGATGCCTGTCAGTCCCTACAGGGTAGGGCATTATGGTCAGAAACCCTAAGGCCCTGGGCATGTCTTGGTATTTTTTCTCTAAGTTTTCAACATGGGCGTTTTGTGACCCCACCGCATGAACAGTGACATTATCAGTTTGTTAGCTGAAAGGTGATTTTGCACAGTGACTGCACCATTTAATGCCACAGGTGCTAAAACACATTTCCAACATGATGTGAAAAATAACAGCTGTACTGTACATGAGGAGGTGTAAAAAAATGGTCATATTGAAAATCTGGAGTGAAAATATAAAAACAACTGTTGAAGTCACGAGCGTGCATAGAAACTGCGCAACTCACACCCGTAATGCAATTATTTGGGGGATTATTTGCACCATAATTTCAATATAGGCATTCTGGGACCTCCGCTCATGAACAGTGTTACTGTGATTTTCTTAATCTGTCCCAAACACTGATTTCCCACAGCGACTGCGTTATTCTGCGCTGGTAGTGAAAAAACACTTTTTGGCCAGGATGTGAAAAATGATAGCTGTACTTTTCATAAGAATGTGTGGAAAAATGCCAATATTGAAAATCTGGAGTGAAAATATTACAAATCTGTGAAGTTACAAGGGTGCGTAGAAACTGTACAATGCACACTCGTAACACAGTCATTTTATGTACATTTGTGACCACATTTTCAACATAGGCATTTTAGGACCTTTGCTCAAGAACAGTGTTACTGTGATTTTCTTAATCTGTCCTGAACACTGATTTCTCACAGTGACCGCGCTATTCTGTGCTGGAATTGCGAAAACACATTTCGGCCAGGATGTGAAACATGACAGCTGTACTGTTCATATGGAGGTGGAAAAATACCAGTGTTTAAAATCTGGAGTGAAAATATTAAAATTCACGAATTTGCGTGTGTGCATGGAAACTGCGCTACGAACGCTCGTAACAGTGATTTTTGGGAATTTTTTTCACCAAATTTGCAACATAGGCTTTTTGAGAGCCCACCTCATGAACAGTGACACTGACATTTCGTTAATCAGTCCTGAAAGGTGATTCCGTGCAGTGACCGCGAAATCACCTTTCAGGACTGAATAACCAAATGACAGTCACTGAATTTATGAAGTGGGGTCCAAAGAACCCCATGTTGAAAATTTGGTGCACAAATTCAAAATAATGACCGAGATATGCACCAAAGTTGAAAAAACCCTATTTATGCCATTGCTTACCAGCATTTCTTCAGTTCGTGGTTGGCTTTGAAGAGTGCAGACGTGTTCCCGGTCCACCGAAGATCATCACGCCAGCCTCCGGAGGTAAGTATGGGGTGAGGGGGGGTGTGGGGAGGTGAGCTGCAGAGGGTGGGTGTGGGTTGGGGGCAAGAGAGTCAACGAGGGACCGTTTCTTTTGTTATAGGATTTTTAAATTTTACATAGACGATGTTGGACTTTTGCCATGTTGGGGTGGGCTCCCAGCGTGGCACCTGGAAGTTTTGGGGGGCAGTGGAGCCAATGGGGGATTGGGCACCCCCTTGGCCATACAGTGTTGGGGGGGACCATTAGGACACTGGACTTATGCCACGCTGGGGTGGGCTCCCAGCGTGGCACCTGGAAGTTTGTGTTTTATGAGGGGGGTTCTGGAGCCGATGGGGATTGGGCATCCCGTAGGAGATACAGTGTGGAAGTGTGCATGAGCCGGGGGTTGGCACCCACTCGGCTTTTGGCACAATAAATGAGGCGTGGCATGCATAACCACCGCATAATCAGTGGTGGTGACGTGGGGTCAATTTGCATACCGCTGACTGCACAGCAGTGTGCTAATTGCCTACACGTTACCACCGCTGATTGTAGCAGTCATTTGCTTTCAACTGTACACCACTGCATTTGAACTGCTGTTATAGACAGCCGGGACATTCGTGGTGCAGTGGGGCCACGCCTGCAAAAACCCTCAGAACATTGGAAGCGAGGGTGCCACACCTACGAAAACTCATATGGTGGCACTATGTTTCTTGCACATGTGTGCAAGCAAACATAAAAAGGATGTATTTAATAAAAACCTCATTACATCCATGTTTTAATTATCTCAGTTATATATTTCCTCCTCCTACAGACATTTGGAGAAAACTATACAATATCTTTTTTCAAGGGTTGTGCAGATCAAGGCCAAATCTCATTAACAGAGATGCTACATATAAATCTTATGCTTATGGTGATGCAAACATGGTTCACTCTCTACTATTTTTTTACAGCATTTTTTGTCTTGTAATATTACTTCTATCTTTAAAAGACAAAATACATTGTGGGGGCTCTACGATGACAGTTTGACAACAATTTCATCGACCGGCATCACAGCGATGGGATTTATGCCGACCACAAGTTGCTGTCGACATAAATCTTGATGGTCCCCGGTCTGTTTTTCTATCAGGGGACTTTGCCCCCCAATCCCCCAAGTGGGGCACTCTGCCCACCGCATCCCCCGTACTAATTATAATCAACTCCAAGTCAGAGTTGATTCAGGAGGGGGTACAGGAATGGGAGACAGTGTGCCCCTGTTTCAGGTGCACCAACACAGCAACTTGTCGACAAACTGTTGATTGTGTTGACAGCGATGTAGGTCACTGTGTTGGTGTTGCTGTCAGGGGGTATACCCATTATGGGTATCTCTAATAGAAGACCGGGTCATAGCTTTGATACCTGATTTAATTAATGGTGTCTTTTCATATCTAAGGAAGGAATATGTCCATATGTTTCCTACATTTATAGTCTGTATTTTTTGAAAATGAAGATATGGAAAGTTACTGTATATATGCAGAAGTTTCTTCACAGAACTAGGAGCAATTATATGAATTAATTTTAGGTAGGAATTTTTCTCCTTCTTTGGATTTAAAGTTTTGTCCACAGAATCAGGTATTGCTTGCCATCCATCAACTAACTAACTAACTTAAGAATGCCCAGTATAATGTGGGGCTTAGTGTGGTTAGGGATTCACAGAGATATAAAGCTCTGTTAGAAAGAGAAAGCCCTAGACAGTCATCTAACAGTATATTAGGAACACAACCACATCTTTTTTGTTAAAACTGAGTAGTACTTGGGGGGGGGGTCGCTTACATGTATCATATTCAGTGGTAGTATTAGGCATTTATACAGCTGGCTGGTCAGAATATAATAAAGATGTTTTACAAATTATACTAGCAGCTTGCAAATAGTATCTGCTGCAAGCAAGATGTGCATTAACTGTGCAACAGCAACATATACCACGGAAAGAGGCAATACAACGATTGAAGTAGCAGTGGATAAACTATATTTGCAAGATCTTGCCAGAATGTCAAATTCTAATTTAAAAAAGAGCCTGAGAGCATTGTCAAGGAATTGTAAAATGCTCAGGGCCAGATATTCAAAGATTTGCCCCTGGGCTGAATTAGCACTGCCTGGCAGGCAAACTTAGCCCGGAGCAAAAGCAAGCCATATTCAAAAGGAATAACCTGCTGCAAAACCAGCTGAATATAGCATGCAAAGGAAACCGGGCAAACAGGGCTAGGAGTGCAGGGCAAAAGTAGCCCAGGAATAACACAGCACTGAATATGGCAAATAAGACAGCACTGAATATAGCACCCAAGGCAGGCAGTGCAAACACCAGCAGGTACACAATGCAGATGGAGCCGCCAGGCCCTGGAACACAGGCAAAGGAGCATAGGATGGTAAGGGACCCCAAGAACAGACAGCGGTGCAGAACCCAGACACCAATACACACCCAGCCAGGGAAAGGCCAAAGGGCACCAGTACCCATGAGCAGAACCAAAGCACAGAACAACCCTGTAGCAAAAGGGAGTCAGTATAGTGCAGTTGTTTAAGGCTCTGAGCTGCAAATCAGGAGACCTTGGTTTGAATCCCATAGCCCCCACTTGCATACTGTGTGACCCTGAGCAAGTCATTTAACTTCCCTGTGCTCCCAGGTCGCACCTGTAAACAAGCTTTCAGCTTAGTGTGTTACTCCTGGTTAAGCAATTGCAATAAAAAAAGCTGCTGGAGGTCTGACTCTGAACAAGTAAGGAGACTACTGAGAAATATAGGAACTTCTTGTCTCAGAACAGGCAGATCAGGAGCTTAAAGGGCACACAGGCAGTAAGTAGGGAGAAAAAAATTAAAATAAACAGAGGAAAGAGTAGTATTCTAAACAACAGTTAGGGGGACAGAAATTAGACATGATGGGAGTGGTGCAGTGCAGTGGCTGTGGAGCAGCAGTATTCCGGGAGACGTTCTGGAGGATGCAGTGTTGTCCCATCTGCAGGCACCTCTCTGGGCTGAGGGAGGAGGTTGCTCATCTCCAGGCTGAGTTGGCCAGGATTTCTGGGACCTCCTCTCCCACCCAGGGACCACCAGGGCCACTGCCGTTGCCTCAGAGGTTGCCAAGAAAGAGGAGCAGTTGAACCACAGTGGGCTCAGGGAGGGTGAGGGTGGTGGAACAGAAGTGCATCTCTCCAGTTGTACCTCTCCACAATTTGTATGCTGTTCTGGCAAAGTGTGGTTCCTCTATGGAGGCACCTGCAGTGGAGACCAAGGAGGATGCTGGGAACCTCCACAAAGAAGAGCCACAGGAGAGTGGAATGGGGCCCCACAGGGGAAGGAAACAACTCCTGGTGGGGGACTCCATTGTTAGGAAGGTAGAACTGGGGGAGGAAGGGGAGAGGGAGGTAAGGTGCCTGCCTGGAGCCATGGCTTGGAGGGACAGGGAGCGAATCCGCATGATCACTGGAGCAGCTACACAGGGGAGGGAGCTGGATGTCACTGTCCACCTAGGGACAAAGACCTGGCTAAGAAAGGGATCAGAGCAGTGCAGGAAACGTTGTGGAGTTGGAGAGGGGCCTTAGACAAGTAGCACGCATGGTAACCTCCTCGGAGGTGCTGCCTGTCTATGGCATGGGTGAGGCTAGAGTGCTCCACACCATGGGATTCAATCAGTGGTTGAAAAACTGGTGCAGAACTCAGAGATTTGGCTTCATTGGGGACTGGGGGTCCACCTGGAGGGATGCAGGTCTATACTGGCATGATGGTCTGCATCTGCCCAGGAGGGGAACCAGGATCCTAGGTGATAGGTTTAAATGTTTCATTGGCAAGCATTTAAACTAGCCAAGGGGGACGCACTGTAGAGGAGCAGGGAAATCCTAACCCCCCAAAAATCAGGGTACTAAGTGAGGTAAACACCAAGATAGAGATGTTGATAGGGAGAAGGGCAGGGGTAAATGGAGAAAATGACAACCACAATAAGGACAGGGATGGGGCCAAAAAAGGGTAAGGCCATCAAGAAATGGAGGGTAATGAGTACCAGTGCCCATGGTCCAGGCAAAAAGCTCCCTGAACTGGTGGCCTTGATGGAAGAGGGATGCCTGGATATCGCAGTAGTCACAGAAACATGGTACACAGAGAACCATGACTGGGATGTTAACATACCAGGGTACACAACATACAGGAGAGACAGCAAAGGGAGAAGAGGGGGTGGAGTAGCTCTCTATGTAAGGGAAGGGATAAAAGCAACTGCACAAAAGAGAAAACAGGGAGGAGAGGTGGCACTGTGGGTCACCTTAGAGACTGGAAATGGCACCACAATCCACACAGGGGTTGTATACAGACCCCCATGTCTGGGGGAAGGAATGGACAAGGATATGATAGAAGGCATCCTTAGGATGGCAGAGAAAGGGGAGATACTGTTGATGGGGGACCTTAATATGCCAGATGTTAACTGGAGCACCCTTGCTGCAGCCACATCCAAAAGCAGGGCCATTCTCGATGCCCTTCAGGTGGCATGCCTCAGACAGCTAGTTTTGGAACCCACTTGTGAGGGAGCAATCTTAGACCTTGTACTCTCAAATGGGGACAGTGAGAGGATCTCAGATCTAGAAGTGGGTAGCCATCTGGGAACAAGTAACCACCAAACAGTGTGGTTCATGATAAACTCAGCTACAGAGACAAAGTCAAGCCATACAAAAGTGAGGGCTCTGGACTTCAGAACGGCTGACTTTGGCAAGATGGGAGAGTGCCTTAGAAAAGCACTAGAAAACAGGCCAGAAGGAGGGGTGGAGCAACAATGGGGAAACATCAAACTGCCATCACAGAGGCAACAAGCCTTTGGGTGAAGCAAATAAACAAATCAAAACAAAAGAAAAAGCCACTATGGTTCTCAAAAGAGGTGGCGGTGACAGTTAGGAGAAAAAGATAGCATTTAGGAAGTATAAGGAAAACACAGAAGGAGCAGGACAGAGAACTGTACCAGTTAAGGCAGAAGGAAGCAGGGAGGGTAGTCAGACTACCAAAGGCCAAAACTGAGGAAAAGATAGCCAACCTTTTATAGGTATATCAAGGAGCGTAGACAAAGGGAGGGGATAGTGAGGCTGAATAGAATGGATGGTGGGTGAGCAGAGAGGGACAGTGAAAAAGCAGGGATACTAAACGAATACTTCTGCTCAGTATTCACACAAGAGGAGGAGGGGGAGGTGCCTAATCCAATTAACAGAAGCACTCTGGATAAGGAGATCAATCCCAGTCCTTTCACAGAAGAAAGGTTTCTGAAAGAGCCCCTAAAACTGAAGATGGACAAAGCAACGGGACCTGATGGAATTCACCCCAGAATTCTAAAAGAATTAAGGAGAGAACTAGTGAAACCACTGACTACTCTTTTTAACAAAATCATGGGAGGATGGTGTGGTACCTGAGGACTGGAGGAAGGCAGATCTGATTCCCCTTCACAAAAGTGGGAGCAAGACAGAGGCAGGAAACTATAGACCTGTCAGTTTGACCTCTGTGGTAGGGAAAGAATTGTTGAGTACCTAGAGGCCAGTGGGGCACGGGACCCAAGGCAGCATGGGTTCACAGCGGGAAGATCATGTCAGACAAATAGTTGATTTCTTTGACTGGGTGACCAAAGTAGTAGACCAGGGTGGGACTGTGGACATGGCCTACCTAGACTTCAGCAAGGCATTTGACACAGTCCCACACAAAAAATTAATAGTCAAATTAACCAGCCTGGGAGTGGGTCCCAGGGTGGTAGCCTGGGTAAAACATTTGCTGGACAACAGGACACAGAAGGTAATTGTAAATGGAGTCCACTCTGAAGAAAGATGGGTTACTAGCTGAGCACCACAGGGTTCAGTACTGGGTCCAGCCTTTTTTAATGTCTTTATAAGTGACATTTATTTATTTATTTATTTATTTATTTATTTATTTATTTATTTATTGAATTTTAATGACTGGGTAGGCCCACTGAGCCCCAAAGGTCCCTTTTTCAGGGGACACCCGGGATACAGTACAATAACAGACAGTCAGGTACAACAGGTTATGGAGAAAGTACAGATGATAACAGGGTTACAGTATAAGCAGTAATTCAGAATCAATAAAACATAAGTGCAGCAATTGAATGAGTCAAGGCAAGACCTTGCAGTCTGTTTGGATGAGTAAGGGAGAGGGTAGGTATTGTTTGTTGGACAGGGGGAGACTATCCTATACCATGACAGTAACAAGAGCTGGACTCTAATATGTGGGCCTTGAGTCTTGTATGAAAGTTTAGAAGAGAGGGTGTTTCTTGTACTGAGGGTGAGAGATTATTCCACAAGTAGGGGGCAGTATAGGGGAAGGATTTGCCACCCACATTTGTCCTGACCCTGGGGATTGCAAGTAGAGTCTGACCTGAGGTCCTGAGCGTACGAGAGTTGTGCTTGGGAGTGATAGTTCCTTTTAGGCTGGGTGGAGCAGCTGGGCCCTGTAATTTGTACACAAGGCAGAGCAGGGGGTACTGAAGATGAGAAGCAAAAGAAGGCCACTGCAGCTGGGCAAACATTTCTCAGGGGTGGCTTCTTGGGTGACTCTGGGTCGCGAACCATGCAACCTTGTTATATAGGACCTGTAGCCAGTTGAAAGCTTGCTTAGACATTCCCTGAATTACAGGGGCAGCATAAGTTAGTGTTGGGAGAAGGACACTGGAGGCAATTGCTAGCCTAGCCTCTGGGATAAGCTGGTCTTTTAGCCAGTACAGGGTGCCAAGTTTACCGTGGATAATCCTGGTTACTTGGTCTACGTGGGACTTGAAGGTGAGACTTTGGTCAATATTTAGCCCTAGGTATTGCAGAGGGACTGGAAGGAAAAGTATGCCTCTTTGCAGAGGACACAAAGATCTGCAACAGGGTTGATACGCAAGGAGATGTGGAAAGGATGAGAAGGGATTTGGCAAGGTTGGAGGAGTGGTCAGAAGTATAGCAGCTTGGATTCAATGCAAAGAAGTGCAAAATAATGCACCTGGGAAACAAAAACCCAGGGGAAGCGTACAAAATGGCGGAGAGGTAGTAACAACAAAAATGGAAAGGGACCTGGGGATAATCATATCAGATAACCTTAAGGTTAGCAAGCCATGTGAGAAGGCAGTAGGGAAGGCTGGTGGGATACTGAGATGTATAGGGAGAGGCATCACCAGCAGAAAACAGAAAGTTGTTATCCCTCTGTACAGACAGTTGGTGAGACTCCATCTGGAGTACTGAGTCCAGTTCTGGAGACCCCATCTCTGCAAGGACATAGACAGGATGGAGGCAGTCCAGAGGAGGGCAACTAAAATGGCGTAGGGTCTGCAAGAGAAGCCATATGAGGACAGACTAAAGGAGCTTAATATGTATACCCTTGAGGAAAGGAGGGAGAGGTGGGACATGATAGAAACTTTTAAGTACTTCAGTGGAATCGACAAAGTCCAAGAGGGTAGAATCTTTTAGAAAAAGAGATGTGCAAGAACAAGGGAACACAATTTGAAATTAAAGGGGGAACGGCTCAGGGGCAATGTGAGGAAGCATTTTTTCACAGAGAGGGTGGTGGACACATGGAACAGCCTTCCTGAGGAGGTTGTGGGGTCTAAAACTGTGGGACAATTCAAGAATGCATAGGACAGACATAAGGCAATTTTTGTGGGGTGTAGGAAGAAATAGGCTGTTGATTAAATAGGATCTGCAGCTTATCCTGTAGGTAGGGAAATAGGCAAACTAGGTGAGCCAAGTGGTCCTTATCTGCCATCAAAGTCTATGTTTCTATTCTTCTATGTAACAAACAATGGCAAAGTGAACAACAGCAACCAAGGTATCGACAAAGAATAACTATGTACAGAGGTGGAGGTAATACACAAAAGTAATATCACAGGCGGGGACGGGGATGTGAAAACAAACTATGAGGGAAGAGGGTGGCATCAGAAACAGCAGCCCAGTAAGGTGGGGGGGCAAGATAAACAAAGGTGTACTGCAGGTGATCATGGCTGGGAGTGTGCGGGATCTGGCAGATGTGCCTCCAGTACAGTGGCCACCCTCCGGGTCTCAGAGATGAGCATTACCTGCTGCTCTATCAGCATGCGTTGCTGGTGCACGATCCACCGCAGGAGGTCCTCGGTGCTTTCAGTCTCCTCTGGCCGCATAGCCCACAATGAGGATCGGAGTGGACCTACAAGAGGAAGGGGGAGCATGTGAGATTGGGAAACCTGCCATGAGGCATACTGCAGCCTCAGGTGGCCATACAGTGATGGACAGCATGTCCCAACATCTATGCCCATGTGGCGCTGAGGAACACAATGGTAAGCACAATCGACCGATGTCCATGGGGCAGACCTGGAAGACACTGGCAACAATGCAACACCCAGAAGCAGGCCTCGACAACACCATGGCATGGACAACACCACCCACCCCAGCACTGCTCACAGTGAGACAGTGCAGACACACAGGCGGTCCCCAGAATGGCGGTGGGTGTGGGCCATGCACCAACACGCACATGAGAGACCAAACATCGGGACAGGCTTCCCATAGACAGATAGCAATGTAACAGAGAGCAGAGCACAGCACCACCCAAAAGGGGCGCTGGAGCAGCACAATGTAGGCACTGTGGGCAGCCAATGGCCAACCCATGCCAGGGCCAAACTAACCCACAGGTGATGCAAGCCCACAGGGTGCATACACCAGCAGGGGTGGGTTGACAGATGCTGCCACACATGGCCCATGTACTGAAATGTGTGCGGTGCCCTGCAGCCGGAACACACAAGGAAGGTGAACAGCCGAACATGGGCAGTTGCGATTGTGGACCGCACGCCAATGCCAGCTGTGCATGCCAACACTGGCCCATACGCCCCCCCCCCACCAACACAGGGCATGGCAGCCAGACAGCAAGACACTGGCAGCACTGTGTAACACTGGTGCACAACACAGCACAATGCCGCATCAGCAATGGCATGATGCCCATGGCAGCCAACACACCAGCACAGTCAATGGCAGCCCAGAAAAGGAAACACATTACAGAAGCACAGCACAAATGAAGAATGAAATGTACTCACGCAACAGGCCCCTGGACTTGGGACTACTCTCCTGTGCCTGCTGTGGCATGGCCGGCACCCTCGGTCTGCCTCTCAATGCATCCTGGGACACCTCCTGGCTCCCTTTCCCGGTGCTGGGCAGCACGATCCACACTATAGTGGACAGAGGTAACAGCAGTGTTAGCACAACACACAGCATGTACCGCAAGCACCACAGCAAGATGCACCTCCACCCCCACAACACTGTACACACAGGGCTGCCCAGGGACAGTGGCTGAACACAGGTTACACCCACAAAGAGCGCACCATGGTTCACTGAGCGCACACAGGGCATGTAGGCATGGTGGCCAAATGGTGCCACAGTGTCAGATGCAGGTGCACTGTGACTGGATGCACACACACAGCTGTGTAGGCTGTCAGGGGCCCAGGTGACTGCACCACCGCACCACAGTGGTGTAGGCTGCAGGATGGTCCTGTAGTAGAACCCACCATCTTTAATGTCCCAACCTGCCACCCACACCATGGCCATGTGTCATGGCCGCACATGGCATGACTGCAGTGTCACCCCAACGGACACAGCATGCACCACACAGGAACCGCTACCATCATGTGTGCCACCTGGCAACAGTGGCAACCCTGCTCCCCCATACCCTGTACCATACTGCCCCCCAAGGTGGCCAAAATGTGTGCCCCAACCAGTGCCACATGCACCCTAACACCATGCACATTAGCACACCTGTGCACACACACACATGGGCACACGCACACACACACTGGCAGACCGAGAGACACGTGACAGAGGTGATCACTGTGCAACACCAATTACCTGGCACTGGCACAGTGCCCTCATGCACCATGCACTTGTAGCGCTCCAGCTGCTGTCTCTGCCGACGACGCATGTCAGTGTACCTATGCCAACACTTCTCGGCATCACGGGTTATGCCCATATGTTCAGTGAGCCTCCAGGCAATGGAGGCCCACACCTGCTGGAATGGGAGGTCACCCTTCCTGACCTCCCCAAAGAGGCATCGGTGCCTTTGCTGCACCAGCTGTACAAGGTTGGCTGTCTCAACCTCCCCACAGTGCCTGTCCCTGTGTACCACAGCATGCAGCCTATGCCTCCCTGCCATGGTATATGCTGACTGGTACCCTGCCACAAGTGTGATAACACAGCATCTGTCACTCCCAGAGCTCACCAGCTAAGTGTGCTGTAGTGCCGCACAATCACATGACATAGCATGGCACTACCCGGAAGTTAGCGCAATGTGCATGTGCAACCCCACCACAGCCCTGGAGCATCAATGACACGCATGCATGTAGCTCTGTGCTAAGTGGCATAGCGTGGTGCTGAGGTGTGCTACACTGGGGTGCTAGCATGGCACAGAGACCTCAGACGCATGCATGGAGGTTGCACTATGCCACATAGCGCTGCACTAATGGGACAGCGCAGCACTGGGCTACAAATAGCCCTGCGATAACATTTGCACGGCGATAAGCTGATTGCCTCTACGCTATTCAGGCCCATATTCAACCGGCCTATGCAAATGAGGGCACTCGTGTATGCAAGGTGCAAACAGTGTGATTAGCATATTATTATCTGCTCATTTGCATGCCTAACAGGCTGGATTGCCCAGCTGGGCTATATAAGGGTAAATAGTGCTCCACCAGTGTTGTGTCATGGGATTGCAGCACTCATCTGATGCAACAGACAAACAGGCACTTCAGACAGAGCAATGTCACAGGAGGCAGAACAGCAAGTTGCAGGTCTGTATAGCAGCCTGAGGCCTGGTGGTATGGCAGTGGGGCATCACCAGGCCGAGGCGTACACACTGCGCATTTGTGGTCTGCCATAGTACAGGCAGGGGACAGGGCAGCCACATGCAGGCACACAGGCCAGCATGGTGCTGCATATTGGTGCACATGGCCAGTGGTCCAGCTGGCCAGCCGACTGGGCCATGTGATATGCCCGTGCACCAACAGCAGCCATTGATGTGAGTAGACCGCCTGCACACTGTGGTAGCCAGTCACCAGGCCAGGGGGGCCACCTTGGCCTGCAGCTATGTCTCGCAACCGTGTTACACTGACATGGATGTTATAGACCCACATTCAACACTCAGGATGAGGGAAGTTGAGGGTCACAGACCCTCTGACGGTGGTACACAGCCATAGCCTAGGAGATACAAGCTCAGAACTATGTGGATCCCATAGTGCCAATGACAGCACCATGGGGTTTGGGCCTGGTATCATGCAATTGTATGCGTTTCATCCATACTGACTGGATGTGCAGCACATGCCCTGTGCGGCGCACAAGTCCCCTGGTGGCGGATGGGGTAGGGTGCAATGCCTGGAAGCAACGGTAGGGATGCCCCTTATACCAGGGAACACATGAGTGGTATGGTTGCTGGCGACATGGGCCATGCGGTTCCTATGTGGGGGCCAGTGTGTGCAGTGTGTCCGCTGTGTGTGCCATCAGACGTGCATATGCACTGTGTACACAGGGGTGGCCACATTATACAGTGGCTGTGTCCACTGTACATGCAAATGCTGGCCTGGGCCTTCACCATGCCACAACAGGTTGGTCAGTGCGGGTGTTGGGGTGGCATGCATATAGTGTTCCACGTGTGCCATGCATCGCAGGCATGCCACAGCATGTGACACATATCCCTCTACATGTCTCCCATAGGTACCGCAGCACACCAAGAAGACATACATGCACATCGCTTCTCCCAGGACAAGCTGAAGATGCTGGTCCATGGGGTCAAGGAGAGGGACCAGGTGCTACAGTGCCACAAGGCGACAGATGCAGTGGTGCGCCAGATGTGGGATGAGGTAATGGCAGGGGTGAACGCTGTTGGCAGATGTGGCCATACCATAGATGCTGTGCGCAAGTGGTGGAGTGACCTGCTGTGCCAGACCAAGGAGGAGGAGTCACAGCAGCTCTGAGATCGAATGCAGACTGGAGGTGGCCCATAATTCATGCAACAGCGGCAGGAGGACCCACTAATGTCCGTGGTGGCATCTACCCTTCGGCCAGTGTCCATTGCTGCTGTACTTGGTGGAGGGTGTGAGATGCCACTCACATCACCTAGGACAGGTCAGTATCTGTGTGTGTGCACTCTGCATGGCATCACTGCACTGTTGCTGGGTGTTGGTGTTGCCGTGGTGGCTGGGGTGAACTTTGCGGGGGCTCTGCTGTGCACACTGTACACATGGGGTGGAAATGCATGCATCCACTGCCTCAGCAGGGCTGTCACCACAGCCAACACCCCAAGGCATGTGCACTGTGGTGTAGGTGTGTGCATGTGGCTATGGTCTATGTCTGTGGGACTGCTCAGTGTGGTGTGCATGTCCGTGGTGTGTGGCACGTTTCCTAGGGTGTGCATGTACTGGTGGTGGTTGTGGCACACTCTGCATGTACCTGTCAGTGACTCTGTCCCTTCTTGTTCCACAGCGGTGTGTACAGAGCCTGTAGCACACCAGGACCTGGCTGGGATGGCTGCCATGGGGCCAGAGGCTGAGGAGGAGGAGGACAAAATGCCATCGACCTCCAGACTAGGTGCCAGTCGTGGACCCTCAGCTGCACAACATGTGTGGCACTCTAATGGACATGGGGTACACCTGCCGGGGGGGCTCTAATGCTGGCGGGGACCTGGACTACGGTGCAGCCCTGGAGGATGCCCAGGAGGAGGTTCTCATGGGTGGCCAGGTGATCCACCTGATGATCACCAGTGACTTCGGATCAGATGTGTCAGAGCAGGGTTACCTCCTGCCTGTGGAGGGGCCTGTGGTGGGTGGCACATGGATGGGGCATGCTGCAGTCTGCATCACAGGTGCTATGGGGGGATAGCCATGCCAGCTTGGGTGGACCAGTCCAGCCAGTGGTGGGCCATGAGGTGGCCATGTGTGCACCGCTGGACATGCGGTGCCATCCACGGGGAGGGATGTAGGGCCACAGCGGTCACAGCACACCACAGGTGCCCTGCAGCAGCAGGACATTCAGCTGCTGCTACAGCATCCCCACCCTGTCGAGCAGCAGGCACAACCACCAACTGGCATTGACATTGCTGCTGCCGTGGAGCCAGATGCCCCGGGGGCCTGCCCTCTGCTCCAGGCTACACTCACATCCCAGCAGGAAGTCCAGATGGACCTGCATGGCCTGCAGTGTCAGCTGAGGCATGAACTGTTGCAGATGTGGGAGACAGTGTCCTTGGGCTTTGCATGGGCAGAACAGCAGGCCAAGAACAGGTTGGGGTGCATGGTAGCCATGCTTGATCATGGCTTTGTGGGTCTCACAGCCACGGTGGTCAATCTCACCACAGTGCTGCGTGGGGTGCATGGTGGCCAGCAGGCTGTACAAGGGGGACAGCATGCCCATGGCACACAGACCCACAGGTGAGTCACACACGGCCGCAGGAAAGGCACTGACACCAGCACCACTGCATTGGGTGCATCAGCCGGCACCCAGCGGTGCCGTGGGTGGCTGCCCACCCTGTCTGGCTCTGCTGGTCAGTGAGGGCACAGGCGGACCACCCTTCCAGCCTCACCGCAGTCCTCCCTGAATGTTTCCTTGGCTCAGAGCACCCCTGGTTCTGTGTCTCGTGCCCATGGTGTGTGTCGTGTGCGTGATGGTAGCCACCAGAGATAGGCATGGCTGCCATGCACATGAGCACTGTTAACACCCACAGTACACACATGCATGCACACTGCTGCACACACACACTCACACACATTGTCACTGGCACGTTCAACACATGCACAGCCATAGTGGCCCTTCCCACCCTGCCGCCACACATCAGGCATCTTCTGCTTCACTGTGCCATGGCTGTGTACCCTAGTCACATGAGTGCCCTGCACGGCCCACAGATCACACTGATTCAAGCATACATTCACTCCCACTGTGTTGTGCACATGTTTTGTTGGTTGTCTGTACATATTCAAATCATTTCCACTGTACTGTTTCTTGTTGCTGTGCTGTGTTTACTCACCTTCTGGCCTGTGACAATGTTCTGATGATGGAGGCCCTGTGTTCCAGGGTCCTGCGGGCCATCTGAGGATCTGTCCTCTCGAGTTGCTCCACTATCCCTCTGACCTCTGGCTCCGGGTCACTGTCAGCCTGTTCCTCAGGTTCAGGTGCCTGTATCCCATGGTTCATTGCCATGTTGTGAAGCATACAACATACCTCCTGAGGCCTATACTGAAGGGCACCGCCTGACGTATCTAGGCATCGGAAGCGCATCTTAAGTATGCCAAACACCGTCCCTGTGATGTTCCTAGTGGTGGCATGTGCCTTATTGTACAACTCATCACCCACTGTGGCCAGCCGTGGTACTGGTGTCAGCAGCCAGGGTCACAGGGGATAGGCGATGTCCCCTGTTGAGAGATGTGCACCTGTTAGTGTTGCTGTTCTGCTGTCTTCCCCTTGCTGCGGTGCACCACCTGTGTTGCTATCCCGAGCCCCTTCCTTGCCTTCCCCTGCCTATCTCTGCCCCTGCTGTGATCTGAGTGTGCTTTGCATGCTGATACTCACTGACTAGGTGCCCACTGGGTATCCTGCCCTCCTCAAAGGCCTGACACAGCTGGGACTGGTGCCAGATGAAGGCGTCGTGGGCACTGCTGGGGTACAGCACATAGACACTGCTGATGCGCCCAGTCGCATCGCACACCACCTGGCAATTGATGGAGTGGTACCCCTTCCTTTTCACATATACCTCACTGCCATCGCCAGGTGGTGCACGGATGGGGACATGGGTGCAGTCAATGGCACCAAGTACTGCTGGTAGGTGCGCAACTCGATGGAAGTGCTGCTTGGTTTCTCTGCGCTCTGCTGCTGTGCTGGGTAATACTATGAACTCACCAGCATGTGGCAGGAAAGCATCAGAACTGGGTCAGGAGGAGTGAGGTGGCAGACTGCGATACCCCTATGGTGTCCCCCCATTGGTTGTTGGAACGTCCCTGTGGCTAGGAAGCACATCGCTGTTGTCACCTTCTCCTCGATTGTCATGGCATGGCTGTGTCTGGTGTTGGACTGCAGCTACTCATGCAGGAGTTCACACTGTTGCATCAACATACGCCTGTTCATCCTGTACTGGCCAGTGATGTGCTCATCTGGCAGGGTCTTGAAGGAGACCCTGGGCCGGTACCACCTGTGTGTAGCATACCGTCTCCTTAGCCTGCGTTTTGGCCCATGTTGGCCCTGCTCCCTCTCCTCCTTCTCCTCCACTACTGCTACCACCAGTTGCAGCAACACGGAATTTGGCACTGCTGACATTTTCACTTCCTGGTGTGGTCCCTTCCCCTCTGTGTTTTGCCCTGGGATAAGACCAGCTTTTTACAGGCAGTAACTAGCACTGCGCTAAGTGTTACACTGTGTCCTAGTGTGGTGCTGTGGCTCTGAATATCCCATAGCCCATGTATGCTGGTTCCCACCCCCTCACTTTGCCCTTTACATACATTATCAGTTTGCCCCGCACTACTGTGGTTAGCGCATGCTAACTGGTCCTTTGGATATCGCAGCTCCACGCTATTCCTGCACTAATGCTGCGCTATTGGTTTGCACGCTGCACTAACTTTTGACTATCTGGGCCTCAATTACTTAAATCCTAATTTGTATGGGCAAATACGAACATGCATACGAACATACAAATCTGCCTGCAGAAACAGGCCTTGTGGTCTGTCAAGTTGGTCTGCTCGAATGCGTATCTAGCACCCTTGTATTGCAGCTTCTCCTCTCCCCTTCACCATTACCCCCACACCCTGTCCCATGCCTTTTAAAACTGCCCACTAGGCTACAGGATACCACCTCACCTCCTCGGGTAGAGTGTTCCATTTCTCCACCACCTCTGTGAAAAATGCCTCATTTCTCACCGATATCTTCCACCCTCTGACCTGAGACCATGCCCTCTGTTGTCCCTTCCTCTGCTCAGCTTAAATATCCCCTCTGTGCCCATCTTGTTAATCTTCTTCAAATATTTGAAGGTCTCAATCATATCCCCCGATCCCTCCTCTCCTCCAGGATGTACATATTCAACTCAGTCAGCCTGTCCCCATAGGTTTTGCCCTCCAGCCCGTGAATGATCTTAGCTGCCCTATACTGCACCCCCTCCAGCAATCTGATATCCTTCTTCAGAAAGGGATGCCAGAACTGCATGCAGTACTCCAAATGTGGCTTGACTAGTGACCTGTACAGTAGCAGGATCACATCCCTATTTCTGGATGAGATTCCTCTCGCAGTACACCCCAGCATCTTTTTGGCCTTAGCTTCTACCTTCCTGCACTGAGCTGAGTTGTTCATGTTACCTATTATGGTCACCCCATGTCCTTCTCCTCCTCTGTGACCTCTATCTGAACCCCTCCCAACTGGTAGCTCCTCCCTGGGTTCCTTGCTCTGAAGTGCATAACCTTGCACTTCTTCTCATTGAAGTTCAATTGCCACTTTTCCGACCACTCCTCCAGTTTGATTTGGTCCTCCTGTAGCCCCTGACACCCCTCTAGGTCATCCACCACTACCCCTATCTTGGTATCATCTGTGAACAGACTGATCTTGCTCCTAACGCCATGTGAGATATCCGATATGAATAACCCAAACAACACCAGACCCAGGACTGAGCCCTGCGGCACCCCGCTTGCCACTGCCCTTGGGGAAGAAAGTGCCCCAAGACCACCACCACCTCTTGTTGCCTCCTCTTTAGCCAGTTCATAATCCAGTTTACCATCTTTGTCCCTGCCCCCACATATTGCAACTTAGTCCCCAGCCTCCCATGAGGCACTGAATCAAAGGCCTTGCTGAAGTCTAAATACAGCACATCCACTGCATGACCTTGATACAGTTCCCTTATTAGTAATTTACCCAGTCACAGTATTCAATTAGGTTGGTCTGGCAGGATCTTCCAGAGATGAATCCATGTAGCTGACTGTCCTGGAGTACATTTTCTTCAAAAAAAGTCACCAGCCTCTCTTTCAGGATTGCTTCCATAAGTTTTCCTACAATGGATGTGAGGCTTACAGGTCTGTAATTGTCTGGTTCATCCTTTGGGCCACTCTTGTGGAGGGGCACTACATGAGCCATCCTCCAATCCTGTGGTATGCAGCCTGTGTCCAGGGAGGTATTGAACAGGTCCGCCAGCGGCCCCACCAATATCTCTGCCAGCTCTTTCAGCACCCTGAGATGAATGCCATCCAGACCTGGTGCCTTATCCACCCTTAGTGCCTTCAGGCCCTCCAGCACCCTGCTCTCTGTAATTACCCCATCTGTCACCCCCCCTTGCCCACCTTCCCTGTCCCCTGAGGTAGCTGTCCACCCTTCTCCTTCGTGAACACAGAACAGAAGTACTTATTTAGTGTTTCTGCCTGTTCTGCCCCCTTCTCCACCCACTCCTCTTCCTTCCTTCCTAATCCTCATTATGTGGTCCCTGCAGCTCCTACTCTCCCTTCTATATCTGAAAAAGTCTTTCTCCCCTTCCCTGATGCCCTGTGCCAGCCTCAGGTCCCTGGAAGCCTTGGCTGCCCTGACCAATATGGTTACCTTCTTGGACTTCTTCGCATACAATTCCCTGTCCTACCCCCTCCTGGGTTTCTTCAACCTCCGAAAAGCTGCTTTTTTTGGCCTTACCCCTTCCAAAACCTTCTTTATCAGCCAGCTCGGCTTATTAGCCCCACTCTTCTTGCTCATCGTCTTGGTACATGACCCAGTAGCCTCAATCAGCCCAAGTTTAATAATATCCCACTTCTGATTTGCACCCATATCAGGCCTAATTCCTAC
The DNA here is from genome assembly GCA_016271365.2 of Neoceratodus forsteri. Taxonomy (NCBI): domain Eukaryota; kingdom Metazoa; phylum Chordata; order Ceratodontiformes; family Ceratodontidae; genus Neoceratodus; species Neoceratodus forsteri. The sequence continues at coordinate 180,010,236 of CM028131.1, read as the reverse complement.
CAGGTGCCTTCCCAGAATTTCCCCCATCTTGATAAAGTCTGCCCACCTGAAGTCATCCACCCTGGTTCCTGTACCTACAGTCTCCCTTCCCATGGTGAGCATGAACCACACTGATTGATGGTCACTCCCAGATAGCGGGTCCTCCACCCTCAGATCCCTCACAGCCTCCCCGTTAGTTAGCACTAGGTCCAGACTGCTTTCCAACCGATAATAAATACTCAATAATCTAAGCGACTGCATATGAAATAGGTATCAGGGCTATTTTATTTATTTATTTATTTGCACATCGGTTCACAACCTTTGAGCCAGAGGCTCATTTCCAAAGGTACCTCGTCACATTGAGGACAAATACAAATACAAGCATTATTGGTTCCAGGATATGGGTTACATAGTTTGCAAGCACATGTGATAATGACAATTATACAGAGAAGCCAGTTTGGTTACAATGGCACATACTAGTATGAAAGTAAGAGCAGGCAACAGGATGACAGCAGTTTAATCAGAAATGGTACATACTTGCACGGAGGAAAGAGCAAGCAACAGTATAATAGTAGTATAAACAGAAAAGGGTTAGGATTTAAAGAGGTGTGGTATGGATGCAGCCCAGCGGGCATTGTCAGGGCACAGAGCGTTGCACCTCAAATTATAGACAGGTGCAACTACGCATGTTAAATAGTTCACTTCTGAGTGCGGTTTTGAATTTGGAAATCGTGGGAGCATCCGAGATGGGGACAGGGAGCGAGCTGTACCAAGGTGGAGCTCTATGGCGGAATGACCTCTGTTCATGGGAGGTCCTAGATCTTGGTATCAGAAAAGTGGCCTTGCAGGAGGTCCATGTACAGACCAAGGGTTGGGCTAGGTGGAGGGAGGGCTGTCAGCCTGGGTGGGGATAGCCCGAGAAGAGTTTTTTTTGCTATGAGGCATGTTTGATATCGCAGCCATTCGTCTAGGTTCAGCAATGTTGCCATATCATAGAGCTGGCATGAATGTGTGAGCCTAGGGGCCCCAGTGATTAGCCTGCATGCCTTATTTAGGATGAGACGAATTTTATTGAGGGTGGTCGTGTCGGCAGCACCATAGACAGGTAGTCCATAGTCAACCAGGGATAATATAGAGGATGTAACCGCTAGCCAGAGGGCAGCGGGGGGGAGACAGTTTTTGTAGTTGTATAAGATACCTAGCCGCACACTGGTAGCTGAGGCAAGTGCATCAATGTGGGTGTAGTAGGTGATGGCTGAGTCAAAGGAAACCCCAAGGTACTTATAGGAGTGGACTTGCTCTAGTGGCTGTTTGGAGCAGGGGAGCATATGGAGTGGGAAGTTGCTGGCTTTGTTTTGGGGGTGGGCAAAGAGCATTGTTTTTGTTTTTTTGAGATTTATGACCAGTCTGTGCTCTTTAAACCAGGTTTAGGCATCATTATAGGAAAGTTGTAGGGAGTCCTGGAGGGAGGTAGGGTTATGGTGGGTGGCAAAGATGACGGTGTCATCTGCATACAGCAGAATTTTCCCAGTGCATGCACTGGGCAGGGTGTTAAGGTAGAGTGAGAAGAGTAGGGGTCCCAAGATGGAGCCCTGAGGAACCCCTGAGCGGATAGGACAAGTATTGGAAAGTGTCCCATTAATTCTGACATGTTGGGAGCGGGCAGATGGGTAGCTGGTGCACCAGGTGAGTGGCCCAGTAGTGAAGCCAGTGTGGCAGAGGGCATCCAGCAGGAGGGGGTTGGAGACAGTGTCGAAAGCCTTTGAGAGGTCGACGAACACTGCCCCGTCTAGGGAGCCAGAGTCCAGAGAGGAGTGTAGGAAAGTTGAAAATTCAACTAGTGCAGTGCCAGTACTGTGTCCTGCATGGAAACCCTGCTGTTCAGGGCAGAGGATGTTGTGTTTGGTCAGGTACTCAGTGATTTGTGTGGCAACCAGCTTTTCAAGGGCTTTGGAGAGGGGTGGGAGTATGGAGATAGGCCGGTAGTTCCCGGCTGAGGACCTGTCACCCCCTTTGTGAATGGGAGTAACAATGGTGATTTTCCATGCAGTAGGGAATTGCCCTAGGCAGAGGGATTTGTTGAGAAGGCTGGTGAGTGGGGCAAGGACCTGATGCTGGGGTCCAGGGAGTTGTCGCCAGGACTATTGCTTTTTAATGCATGGATCAGGTGGGGTCTAGTTTCCTGGGCAGTTACCCTACGTAGGTAGAAGCTGGGGTGTTGGAGGGCTGAGGCAGGAAGGGAAGGTGGTGGGTTGAAGAAATTTCTGGGGAGGATAGAGCTAAAGTCCGTAAAGGATGTGTTAAGGTAGTTTGCAATGTTTGCAGGGTCCGTAACGGTAGTGCCGTCAATGGTGATCTGGGATGGGGGAGGGGAGCGCACTCACGTTTAATTGTTTGACATTATCCCAGAAAGTCCGGGCACACCCCCAGGAGGAGGTGAGGGTGGCCTGATAGTGGTTGGCCTTGGCTTTCCTGATGGCCCAAGTGCACTTATTCCGCACAGCGGTAGGCCTGTCTATCAGCCGGCCGGCCTGTTTCTGTTGCATGTTGCCATAGGTTATTCCTAAGCCTGAGCAACTGTAATAGGGCAGGAGTAATCCAGGGCATGTTATGTTTTTTGGTTTGGGCAGCCGTGAGGGGTGCGAAGAGGTCGCAGGCTTTGTTAAAGGTTTGGGAAAAGAAGGCAAGGGTAGTGTCTATAGCAGGAGCATGGTGAATGGGGGACCAGTTTATTTGGTCAAGAAATTGCTTGAGGTTATTCAGCCCACGTGGTCTGAAATGCTGGCGGAGCATGTGCTGGGCTGTGGGTCGGGGCGAGGTGGTCACCCAGTGGAATAGGATAGGGGAATGGTCACTGAGTGAGTCAGGGAGGACTTGGATGTCCAGAATTATTTTTGGGTGGTTGGTGATGATGACGTCTAGGAGAGTGCTGGTACCTCTCTTAGGGTTTACTCTTGTGGGTTGGGAGATGAGTTGTGTCAGATCAATGGCCGCGAAGGAGTCCCGGGTGGTGGTGGAGGTGGCGCTGAGTCAGTTCACGTTAAGGTCCCCCACAAGGACTTGTTCAGCCCTGTGAGGGAGGGTGGCAAGATAATCAGTTAAGCATACTAGTGCCGGGTTTTGGTTCTTTGGGGGAATGTAGGCAGAGGTGAGATAAAGGGGGGCCCCGGAGGTGTCCGGAGTAAGTTTAAGGGTAAGAGCCTGTGCCCCACTTGCAAGGGCCAGAGCAGGGAGTGCTTGACCAGTGAGAGTATCCCTGGTATAGATCGCACGACCACCCCCGCGTTTGTCTACACGATCCTCTCGGTATAGGGTGTAGCCAGGGAGAGAGACAAATGAGTGAGGGGTGGATTTTGATAGCCAGGTTTCCACCAGTGCAATGACGTCTGGTTTGTGCAGCATGACCCAGCTCTGGATGGTATCAAATATTTTCAATATGCTGCATATATTCATGGAGGCAACACTCAGACCGTGGGACCCACCTGGTGGGCTGGTCTGAGTGGGGCCTGGGTTAGGATATATATTGCCTGTTAAGAGTAGAAGGAGGACCACGGCACTGGCCAGGATACAGTGATATGTATGTTTCCTATGGGTATGTGGGGATGGGGGAGGGACCTTCAGGGAACAGGGGATGGGTAGAGATTGCCAGGTTGGGAGGGCGAGAACGATTAGCCACCAAAGGGGGCCTGGGAAGGCTGTGGGGTGGTACCCAGGGGATGGGTGCTGTAGGCCAGTGTACATGGTCAGTGTGGAGTGAGTGCGAGCTATGTCTGAGAGAATTGTTAGCGCTGGTACCAGTGATCCAGGGGAGATGACTGGCTGGTGGGACGAGGGTACTAGAAAGTAGATGAGGGGAGGCATTTTAGGAGGAGGTGGACTAACATGGTTCTTATGGTGGTAGTAGGAGAGGTAGAAGTATTTAGGTTGACTTCTAGAAAATGTGGTTACCACTTTGGATTAGTGGTAGTGACCCGGACTCTGGTGGACAGGGTACAAGGTTCAAGTCTCTGCCAGGACAGCTAGAAAAGTACCTGGGTGATGGCAGTGATCCACGTCCTGGGGACCTGATGCAGGCAGGGTTGGGGCCGGAAAGAGGGTGAGAAATAGCGACTCCTATTGGTCACTGGATGTGGGTTCAGTGGAGCAGTAATGAGTCAGGTTGTGGGGCTGGGTGCTGGGGGAGGTGTTGGTAGTGGTAGGTGTGAGTTGGAAATGAGCAAAATGGCACAGGGGGTTCCAGGATGTTGGGGGGAGGAAGACAGGTAGTGGAGCCTGAGGTTGGAGTGTATGGGTTCCTCTAGTGGCTGGCAGGTATAACCTGCAAATGGAAAAGTGGGGACTTAGTATTTTGACAGGCAGGAAGTGATGTCAAGGGGAGGACCTATAAATTAAGGGATGCCGGTGGGTGGCTGGGGCGGGGCAGTCGACATGCAGTGTCGATGGGCTAGCACCCCACACAGATAGTACTCTTGGGGAGAGGTATCCTTTACCTCTTAGAAGCTCCGGCGATGTCCCGCTCCAGGAGGAAGCTTGCAGGCGGCCAGGAATACCCAGATTGACTGATGTGAATGTGTGTGTGTGTGTGTGTGTGTGTGTGTGTGTGTGTGTATGCATACCTTTCTTACAAATGTATATTTTCTTATTTACCTATTTTTTTGTTTGTAAGTTTCTTTTCTGACTTATTTGTAGGATATTGGTGGCGGCACATTCTACTGATTATATAATTCATGTCTTGAATATGTATTTACTGATCTGTATTGTATGATTATCTTTTTAATAAAAATTCCCTACTCTTCATCGATAAGTGCCATGGGATCTTTTCCTACCACCTGGGCAGTGACCAGAAATGGACCTTCAGTTTAATGTCTCATCCAAAGGGGGACACCTCAACAGTGCAGTACCCTCCTCATAGTGCTCTATAGTATTACCCCCAAGTACCTGGTGTGGGGCTAGAACCCAAGACATTCCAGTCTTCCAGCTCCAGAGGTAAGCATGCTACCTACTGAGCCACTTGACATTGTGATAATGATTGTCAAACTGACATTCTAATAAATGAACTCCAAACTCCATTAGTATGTCAAAATTATCACTGACTAAATCTGTTTTCAGTTCTTGCAGTCACTTGTTTATTTATCCTGTTGATTTAATACTTTACTCTTGTTGAAAAGATATCTATGAAAAAAATTGCTTCTTTGTTAAAAATATATTTATTTTTTAATTTCATATGTTTTACCAGGAAAGACATACTGAGCTGGTAACGACTAATTTCCGATGCATCCTTGGGGGGGGGGACCCATCTGGAAAAAAACTATTATCAGCTCAGTATGAATTCATTCTTATTAGTAATTCCATGTGCAACACCGTTTTTCTAAAGCTTTGTTAGGGGCTAATTTTTCTTAGAAGCCACTTCATTCTTTCCGTTATAATTCAGAGAATAAAAATGTATTGTAAAAAATGTTTCTGGTACTGATTGGTCCTTGTTTATATCTACATACATTTTTACTCCTATAATGTAGTCATCTTTCTACTGCTTACATGATATTCTCAGTGGCTGCAATTATTATGTATTAAAGTCAGTTTCAATGCCAGTATCATGTTACCTACTGGAATAAAATATTTAGCTACTGTTGTCAGCTTGCAAAACTTTCAAATACAAAATACTTTAGCATGCTTAGGTACGTGTAGTGTATCAGGAGGTAATGGCTCTTAATAAATTGTACAGAGATAATTATCTGTATTTGAAGGACCCAGAATGCAGACATATGTTATATATTGCGGGTGGGATATTCAAACTGCGCCATTCATAGGCGCAAGCCCTTGAGCTGCGCAAAATAGTTGCGTAGGGTGTGTCCGGGCGATATTCAAAGGAGTTGCGCTATTGAGCAACTCCTTGAATATCGCCCCCAGCCACAGCCACTGTGCATGGCGCAGTGGAATCCTGCGCTACCGCAGTTGACAGAGTGGAGCATTCAACTTGGCGGTGGCGCAAGTACCATTGCGTCATGCGCAAAATCACGATATTTAAAAGGTGACATGCAAATGTGGCTATAATTCATGCAAGGCGCAGGGGGGGCCATTTGCATGTGATTATGGCCCCATTTGCATGCCATTAGCATGTAGGTGCACCGATCCCCGAGGACTTGCGCCTGGCGCCCTGCCAGGCAGCAGCCGTCGGGGACCGATGCTTCCTGCAGCCCGATCGCGGGCATAGTGTACTCCCCACCAGCCCGATCGCGGGCAGCAATGTCCCCCCCTCTCGAACATCTCCCTGGTGGCTAGTGTCCCGAAATGCCCGATCGCGGGCAGTAAGTAAACTTAAACACCCCGAACATCTCCCTGGTGGCTAGTGTCCCCACCCCACCCACCCACCACGAAGCCCACCCCCGCTCCCCGGCAGCCGGCGGGCAGCAGCAGCATCCACCCGCCTGCCGCCCGCTGCTCGCTCGGTAAGTGTACGCCTCGTGGTGCAGAGCAAGAGCCAATGGGCATGCAGCCCATACTGTACATGACAGTCCAGATTTGTGAATGAACATTGGCTCTTGCTCTGCACCACTGGCGGTGCAGAGCTCACTGGCAGTCAGTCGGCGGTGGGCGGGCGGCAGGCAGTTGGGATGCTGCCAACCGGCTGCCGGGGGAGCTGGGTGCTGGGGCTTGCAGGGGTGGGTGGGGGCACTAGCCACCAGGGAGATGTCTGGGGTGTTTCATTCTCACTTACCGCCTGCGATCGGGCATTTTGGGACACTAGCCACCAGGAGATGTTCGGGGTGTTTATTCTACTTACCGCTGATTGGGCATTTCTGGGACACTAGCCACCAGGGAGATGTTCTGGGGTTTTATCTTACTCACCACTGATCAGGCATTTTGGGACACTAGCCACCAGGAGATGTCTGGGGGTGTTTCATTCTACTTACCGCCCGCGATTGGGCATTTCCGGGACACTAGCCACCAGGGAGATGTTCGGGGGTTTCTATTCTACTTACCGCCAGAGATCGGGCATTTGGGACACTAGCCACCAGGAGATGTTTGGGGAGCTACATTGCTGCCCACGATCGGGCTGGTGGGGAGGAGGAGTACACCATGCCCACACTGGGCTGTGGGGGCACAGAGACTGGTTGGGGCCAGCCAGGTGGCAGCTGCTGTGCCGCCTGCAATACAGCAGATCATCTGTGGGTGGCCCCCGACTTAAGCTTTTTTTGGCTCAAAGTCATGCAGGCGCAGGTTGGGGTTGCGCCAGACAACTCTTAACAGCCAGGCTGAATATCGGCTGTGCAGTTTATGCATGGTTCCTCCCTCCAGTTGAGCATGCATTCATTTGCATTGCGCTGTTGCTCAGCCTGTTTTCAGTGGCGAACTGCCTCCTGCTGAATATCGCAGAATGGCTAATTGACTTATGACAAGCAAGAAACCCTGTTGCGCATGGCGCAACCCTTTTGAATATCCCACCCTGCATGTATAATGACTATCTGAGCCTGATTATAACCAGATAACCAGTTGGTTAAGTAACAGATAATCCAATACAGGGTGTGTGATCATGCTCTGATATATACATGCCTTGATGTGCGTTCAACCAGTCAAGGCGAGCATATATCAGAGCACGACCTCCCACCCCATAGTGGATTATCTGTCATATAAAATGTTCAGAAGGTTTTAAGGGATAAAAAGAAACATAGAAACATAGAAATTGTCAGCAGATAAAGACCGCCTTTCCCATCCAGTCTGCCCATAAGCCCTTGTACTGGATTACTGCTTCTGATCCACCCACTGCTGTACCGCTATGGTTCCCCTATGCCTGTCCCAAGCATGCTTGAATCCATCCACAGTGCTCACTCCCACCACCTCCTGAGGCAGATCATTCCATGCGTCCAGTACCCTCTCTGAAGAAGAACTTCCTCACATTCCCTCTTAACCTCCCACTTTCCATTTCATGCCATGCCCCCTTGTTCTTGTGCTCCTCCTGTATTGGAAAATGTCTCCCCCCTGCACCTTGTGTATACCTTTGAGGTACTTGAATGTTTCTATCATGTGTCCTCTTCCTGCCTCTCTTCCAGTGAGTACATATTGAGGTCCCTTAATCTCTCCTCATATGTCTTGTGTTGCAAGCACTGTACCATCTTAGTCACCCTTCTCTGGACCATCTCCAGCCTGTTAATGTCCTTACAAAGGTGCAACCTCCAGAACTGCACACAGTACTCCATGTGAAACCTGACCATGGTTTTATATCATGGCATCACTACCTCCCTCCTTCTGCTGGTGATACCCCTGCCGATGCACCCCAGCATGCCACTGGTCCTCTCAGCTGCCTAAGCACTCTGCTTTGACATTTTCAGGTCATCCAAAATAATAACCCCCAGGTCCCTTTCCTCCTTTGTAACTGTCAGCAACTTCCCCCTCCATCCTGTAGCTTTCCTCAAGGTTTCTGTGTCCCATGTGCATCATTTTGCACTTTTTTGAGTTAAACTTCAGTTGCCAGTCCTCAGACCATTTTTCAAGCTTCCCCAAGTCCCACTTCATTTTCTCCATCCCCCCGGGTATCCACTCTGTTACAGATCTTGGTGTCATCTGCAGTAAGGCAGACCTTTCCCTCCAGCCCTTCTGCAGAGTTGCTAATGAAGACATTGAGCAGGACTGGCCCCAGGACAAATCCCTTAGGCACCCCACTGGTCACCCCCATCTCCCCAGACTGCATCCCATTTACCACCACCTTCTGCCTCCTGTCAGCTAGCCAGTTTCTAATCCAGTTTACCACCCTGCCTCCCATGCCCAGCCTACACAACTTGTTTATCAGCCTCCTATATGGGACGGTGTCAAAGGTTTTGCTGAAATCAAGGTAAGCAACGTCCACTGCCCCACCCTGATTTACTTCCTTTGTCACCCAGTCAAAGAAATCAACCAGATTTGTCTGACATGACCTCCCCAATGTGAATTCGTGTTGCCTATGGTCCTGCACTCTGATGGCTTCTAGATGCCCCACTATCCTTTCCTTTAAGCAATGTCTCCATGATCTTCCCCACTACTGAGGTGAGTCTGACCGGCCTATAGTTCCCCTCCTCCTCCCTGCTGCCAGATTTATGTACAGGGACCACATTTGCCCTCCTCCAATCCTCTGGTACCACCCCTGTGTTGAATGACTCAGTGAACATGGCTGCCAGAGGTTCTGCTATCTCCCTTTGCAGTTCTCTTATCATCCTTGGGTGTATGCCATCTGGTCCCATCACTTTGTCCACCTTCAATTTAGTGGGCTCCTGCAGGACTCTTTCTCCTGTGAATGGACTATTGTCCACCTCTTCACCCCCTTGGCAACTGCTGTACTGCTGTGGTCCCTGCCCATCCCCCTCTTCTGTGAATACTGAACAGAAGTATTTATTCAGTATTTCTGCCTTTTCTGTGTTACCTTCCTTGCATTCCCCTTCCTCTCCCTTGAGCCTTGCAATCCCACCCCATTATTTTTCCTCCTTTCGCTGATGTACCTGAGGAATGTCTTGTCCTCTTTTTTAACTGACTGTGCTAAACCCTCCTCAGCCCATGCCTTTGTTCTCCTTACTGCCTTTCCCACTTCCCTTAAACACTCTAGATACTCCTCCCTGTCCTCCTCCCTTTGGGTCTCCTTATATTTCCCAAACCCTTTCCTTTTTGCCCTGACCTGTACCGCCACCTCTCTCGTGAACCACAGTGGCTTTCTCCTTCTCTTGCCTTTGGATACCAATCTGATGCATTGGTTTGTTACTTCCAGTAAGGCTTCCTTTAGACGTGTCCACTGTTCTTCCACTTCCCCTCCTGCCCCCTTTCTCTCCAGGGCTCTTTTGATACCCCTTCCCAATTCAGTGAAGTCAGCATTTTTGAAATCCAAAACCTTTGTCCTAGTATGACTTGATTGAGTCTCTGTCCCTATGCTGAACCACACAATGTTGTGATTGCAGGATTCCAGTTGCCCTTCTACCAAGACATCTGTGATTCGATCCCCGTTAGTCATTACTAGATCTAGAATTGCCCTGTCTCTGGTGGACTCAAGTACAAGCTGCCTGAGTCCAGCCTCCTGGAGTAAATCAAGGATGCATCAGCTTCTGGCTGAAGCAGCTACACTGGTGTTCCAATCCACGTCTGGCATATGGAAATCCCCTATCAGTAGAATTTCACCTTTCATTGCCATCTCGTGTATTTCCACAACTAGCTCCCTGTCCAGTTCCTCTCCCTGTCCTGGAGACTTGTATATCACCCCTGTGCATATTGCTGTGCCATTTCCAGGTTGCAGGGTTACCAACAATGCCTCGGCCTCCCCCTGCCTACCCTGTACCTGTGTTGCCACTATACCCTCTCTGACATTTAGGGCTACTCCCCCTTCCTTTTTGCCATTCCTATCTGCCTGAATAGAACATATCATGGTACATTTGTTTCCCACTCATGATTGGCTGTGTACCGGGGTTCAATTATTGCTACTTTATAAAATGGGTCTAAAAATCAAAGAACTTTAATTGGTTAAAACCAGTCAGGTGACTGTTCAATATTAGTGCAAAATGCATTGTCATTCTGGTCCTAAACCACATCACACAATGAGCAAATCAGTCCTCCTACAACCAGAACTATCTTCCATCTGTCCTCCTACAACCAGAACTGATTTTCCATCACAGACATGGCTGCTTCCTTTACAGTATAAAAAACCTTCAACAGGGCCCTAAAATAAAATTACCTTAAATAAAAAATAAAACAATTTTTTTAAATGTTATTTCCCTGTTCATCACACTCTACTTACATGCATAAACAAATTAGAAACATTAAGTATTGTTCACAGTTTTCATTACAACTGTTTATTTGCTGACAATGAAAAATCTTCCCTCTGACTTTAACTGCTCATCAGGAAAATCTCTTCTGCTTTCCCTGACAGTCACATAATTGAGTCAGTGACTCTAAAAGAGGCCTTTGTTGTCTGTGTGTACAGTATGTTAGGAGAGGAACATTCTGCTAGTGGAGCCGAGCAGAATTTTGAATCCCTGTATTCCATAGTAAACATTCCATAACTTGAACGTGGGGAAAGTCAAAGGAAAAAAAAACAGGATGAAGAGAGCAGGCAGTAATACTTTATAAACAAAGAGTAAAGGTAGGAGAACATAGTTACATAGGCAGAGGCAGATCCAAATTGTTGAAATTCAGTACATTCCTTAAGTTTATAAAAGCACATACATTTGATTCATACATGGGTATTTTCAGGTGAAATCTGTCACCCCCACACCAAAGAAAGGCAACTTGGCAGGTTTAAAATTTTGAACACATTTCCATTAAGAAACAGTACTTGTAATAATTTAAAATGCAAGGCACATTTTTTTCTTATACAAATGTGTGCCACACACAGTTTTCCTTATGTTTTGTTTTTAGCTAACCCCACAGTTACCAGAATGGGGACTATTTTTTGTATTCAGAGTTAAAATGGAAGCATATTTGAATGATGGGTCCAATTTTTATATTTTTAAAATACTTTCTTCTTATTTTCATTCATTTTAAGTCATATATTTAAAGCAGCAGTGCAACGAAAATGGGTTAAAATTTGGCCCCACCTTTTTTTCTTTTGAATTGATGCCAGATGTCTTCCAGTTTATTTTGTTGGTAAAATTTTCAGTTCTCATTATCATTTAAAAATTTTTAGTTTTAAAGTAATTATTTCTCAAGAAAAAAAGATGGGCGCCTCATTTTTATATAGAAATAATATTGAGGACCCGAGGAGGATAAGAGTCCAGGCAAAAATACAATGGTACAGTATACAGCATAGGAAGCATCCAGAAAACTCAAAGCAACAGTTCTGCCAATATTTTTTTATAACCATAGCAGAAAATTAGCTTCTTGGAATAACCTTTTTTATTGCACTGTTGCTTTAAATGCCATTTTATAAGAGCAATGAGACACTCCAAAGGTTTGCCATTATGGTGAAATAATCACACTTCTCAGGTGCATTTAACGGCACTGAGCTGTGCCTTGTGCCTAGAAATGCACCTGAGACATGCGATTATTTTACTATAATGCACACCCTGTCATGTCTTATTGCTTACATGTTCAGGTCTCCTTCAATTATTAAGGCCTCCATGTCTGGGACTTTATTTCCCAGGCTGCGTGCATTTGTCAACATGACCTTCCAAGTTTTATTGCCTGACCTCTCTCTCGCTTCCTGTTTTTGATCCCCTGCAACTTCCCCCCTTCCTGATATTTTTCCCTTGTGTTCCTGATTCCTTCCCTACTCCATTTCTGCCCGACTCCGATGACCTTGATATCAACTCCTCTTCCTGCTCCATTGTTCTGCTTTCTCTACCATGTGGGGGTGGGCTGCCTGAGTATCCCTGCTTCTGCTGCCCTTCCCCCCGGCTAGTTTAAAATCTCGTCCCTTTGATACTCTGTGTCTACAAAAAACAATCAGGTAAAAAAAGATTTTCTTCTGTAAACTGCAGGGCAAAACACAGCTCTAGTTTAAGGTAGCTGGTAGCTGCTCTCCCTCTCAGCTTCTGCAGCAAACAGAGTCCACAGTCAACTCCTGTTTTTAATCCACAGTCCCTCAAGCCTTCTTCAGCTCCTCCCCTTATCAGACACCTCTTTCACAGAGTTTCAGTAACAGCTCTAGTCACAAATGACTGAAAATATTCTCCCAGCTAGATTACCTCCCTGGCAAATTAAAGTTACACTAAGGCCCTGTCCACACTACAACCTGAAAACCCCTCTGTAATGTTACAGAGGGTCCAAACCATTACCGCAAGGGTTTGCATTTACACCTGTAACATTACAGAGGGCGTTTTCGTAACCATTGTGGAAACCATATATGAGGTGGTTTCAACAATGGTTATGAAACCGGTTCTGCCTCGGTAACGTTACCGGGTGTAGTGTGGATGCGTGAGCATGTTGCCCCAGCTGTCCCCCAGTGCAGAATGCACTGCATTGTGGGATAGGGTGCCGTCCATAACGGTCCAATGGCACCCACAATGTGGATGGGCTGTCATGGTTCCACACTGTTACTGAGACAGTTCACCGGCAATGTGGACACACTGTAACGGTTACTGTCTGTAACGGTGTGGAACCGGTACAGCATTTAAGCGGCGTAGTGTGGGCGGGGCCTTTGTGAAGACAACCCCAAAAACAGAAAACCAAAACAATGACTTCTACCTACTATTACAGGCCCCTGAATTAAGAATTCAATTCAATGTACTCATGAATTCACCTCTTTGCTGTAGGGTAGCTGGTAGCTGCTCTCCTTCTCAGCAGGCATGTGGTCATTGTGGAATGCTACACGGTTATGTGGTGTGTTTCGTCCAATAAGAAGACTGGATTTTCACCAATTTTTCTTACCCATTGGCCAGTCATAACAGCATTCATTAGACAGCATTTCTTTAGCACTCAAAGTTGGAACAGTGTGAGCCATGTTGCAGTTGTTTTTTCTCTCTTGGCAGCACCGAAACAGCACATTTTTTGTCACAGTCAGCACAAATCACATTTCATATTGTTCAACTCATGGCTAGCATTAAATTGTTAAAAAAAGCACAGAATTTAGAAATACGGGTCTGTTAAGTAGTGCAGAATCACTGAAATTTAGCAGTCCAAATAGTTGCAGCTTCTTTGGTAGGTCGCAAAGCATGCCTCTGAGTAAGGAAAAAATGAAAGTCAGCAATTATAAAAAGCACTTTATCTGTTGAGGTGTGTAATGTATTTTACTTACACACACACACACACACAACACATATACTCACACACACTGTGCAATGCTTTAATAAACCCCTCAACCTTCACTGTCAGAGTTTATGTAGCATCACACACCTCAGATGCGCACACCACCATCCAGGCTATCTGCAAGAGCTCCTGAATCCCTACTGCCCCATCCGACCACTCCGTTCAGCCAACGAGGGGTTGCTAGAGGCTCTCAGGGTACAGCTGAAAACTTTGGGGTCACAAGCTTTTATGCACACGGCCCCCACCCTGTTGAACTCTCTACCTTGTCGGATTTGAGAGTGCCTGACCGTGGAGAGTTTTAAGACGGCTTCAGCTTGCTTTTGGGGATTTCATGCAGTGAATTGTCTAATTATATGGGAGTGTAATAGTTTTTATACAGAAGTTTAGATCTGTATTTTTATTATTTTATTATTTTATTGTGTTTTTACTGACTAAAATTTGTGCAGCACTTTGATACTTTGAACTGCGTTATAAAAATAAAGATTACTATTAAAAAAAAGTACACACCCCTACCTGTGCATGTTTTCTATATTTATTTATTTATTCACAATTCGGATTTACAACCTTTGAGTCAAAGACTCATTTACAAAGGCACCTCATCACAGGGAGGGTAGACAACATTTTGGTGGAGTACAACAATGGAGAACATTACAGGTGAGGTACATAAAGGAGGATACAATGCAAAGCAAACGGACATTCAAGCAATTCAGTGATACAGTGGAGCACACAGATTTCCATTGGAGGTGTACAGACCTCAATTAAGTTAATCTAAGTAAACTAATATACATATAATACTATGGACCCCTAGAGATACTGGGTACGAGTACCTGGGGGGGTAGGAGGGTAGTTGCTGGGGAGGGTGGGGGACCGGGAAGACTTTGTCTGTGGATTGGGTCAGGCAGAGTTTTAGGTATGGCCCCGTCATGGGCATTTGCAGCTCCAAGAGACAGTGAGGTGTTTACGGAGGGCGATTTTGAAGGGGCCGATTTGTGGGGTTGTTTGTGATCTGAGCGGGGAGGGAATTATACCAGGAGAGGACTCTGGAGTGGAAAGATCTTTGGGCAAGGGAGGTCCTGGCTCTCGGCACATGGAAGGTGGCTTTGGTTGCATTTCTGGTGGTGACCATGTGAGTGGCCTGTTTTAGGGATGAGGTAACCCCCAGCGGGGAGAGCCCAAGTAGTGTTTTTTTGGCCAGTATACAGGTGTGGTATCGAGGCTCTCTTCAAAGGTGAGTAGGTTCGAGGTGGAGTAAAGCTGGCATGTGTGCGTTCTGCTGGGGGCACCTGTCAGGAGCCTGCAGGCCTTGTTGATAGAGGTCTGGACTTTGGAGAGGGTGGTGGAGTCAGCAGCTGCATAGATTGGGAGCCCATAGTCAACCAAAGACAGGATGGAGGAGGTGACAGCCAGCCGGAGGGCATACTGTGGGAGGCAGTCTTTGTGGCGGTAGAGGAGTCCAACCTGGGCGTTCATGGCAGAGGACAGGGAGTTAAGATGGGAGTAGAAGGAGAAAGCTGAGTAGAAGGTGATGCCCAGGTATTTGTATTCTGATACCTGTTCAAGGGGGTGTAGGGTGCAGGGGAGGATGAGGAGGAGGGCATTTCTGGTGTTACTTTGTCGGTGGGCAAAAATCATAGATTTCATTTTCTTGTGGTTCAGAACCAGACGATGATTGAGAAACCATTTTTCAGCTTGGCTGAAGGAGTGTTGCAGAGAGCTCTGGAGGGTGAGTGGGTCGGGTGGGAGGCGACGAGAACCGCATCGTCGGAGTATGGGAGCATTCTGCCCGAGCAGCAGCTGGGAAGGGTGTTTAGAAAGAGACTGAATAATGTGGGGACCAGGATGGAGCCCTGAGGGACATCAGAGCATACAGGTCAGGCAGTTGACAGGGTACCGTTGATTTTGACCCATTGGGATTTGGCATGGAGGTAGCTGGAGAACCAGGCCAGGGGGCCAGATGGAAAACCAAGTTGACAGAGGGAGTCAAGCAATAGAGGGTGACACACAGTGTCAAAGGCCTTAGATAGGTCAATGAACACTGCCCTGGCGATATCTCCAGTGTCGAGTGCAGAGTGTACAGTATATGTTGGGAGAACTCCAGTAGAGCTGAAGTGGTGCTGCGACCAGGATGGAAGCCATGCTGTTCGGGGCATAATATGTTCTACTTGGATTGGTAATCCATGAGTTGGACGGATACTATCTTTTCCAGGGTTTTAGAGAGTGGGGGGAGGATGGAGATTGGTCTGTAGTTGTTTGGTAATGTGCGGTCTCCATTTTTATGTATTGGGGTAATTTCAGCTGATTTCCATGCACTCAGGAATTGGCTGAGGCATAGAGACTGGTTAAAAAGGTCAGCGAGAGGGGCTAGCATGACATCAAGTGTTAGGCAGAGAATCCTGGAATCAAGGGGGTCACAACTGGGGTTGTGGCTGGAGAGAGCTTTTAGTAGGTGTGGTTTGGCGTCATGGGGAGATATGGTGCAGAGGAGAACTGGGGGGTGATTCATGGCGGGGGACTGGAGGCATGGATAGGGTCAAAGAAGTGGACAGGAAGGACTGCACTTAGGTCAGAAAAGGCCACATTGAGGCAGTCGGCAACGAGCGGGGGGTCAGTGGTAATAGTGCCGTCAACAAGCATCTGGGGGGGGGAGAGTAAGATTTCCCATTAAGCTCTTTGGTATTATCCCAGAAAGCTCATGAAGAGCCCCAGGATGAGGCCAGGGTGGTTTGGTAGTATCTGGCCTTGGCTTGCCTTATGGCCCAGGTGCATTGGTTGCGAGCGGCACTATATGCTTGTCTGTCTACTGTCCTGCCTGACTCAACCGCGATCCACCATAGGTCATCTCGCTGCTTCAGTTGCTGGATCAGGGGGGCAGAAATCCAGGCGGCATTGTGTCTTTTTGCGTGAGTGCTGGTGACAGGTGCAAAAATGTCACAGGCCTTGCAGAAAGCACTGGTGAGGTGGGCTAGTGCGGTGTCTATATCAGTTGCAAGGGAGATCGGGGACCAGTCCAGCTGGGCTAGGTACTGCTTTAGCATATTAAGGCCCCTGGGGTGGAAGCAGCAGTGGTAGGTGACTTTGCATGTAGGTTTGAACGTGGGGGAGGACCAGAAGCAGAGGATAGGGGAGTGGTCGCTAAGGGAGTTGGCTAGGACACTGACAGATTTGATTTTGTGGGGGGCAATTGGAGAGTATTATCTCAAGGAGGGAGCTGGTACCACTGGTCTGGTTAAATCTGGTAGGATAGGTGACTAGTTGAGTTAAGTCAAGGGCAGTGAAGGAGTCCTTTATGTTTGCTGCAATGCAGCCAAGCCGGTTGACATTGAGGTCACCTAGGACAAAGCTGTTCTGCCTTGTGGGGCAGGTGGAGAGATAGTCAGTGAGGGAGTGGATAGCTGGACCTTGGGCCTGTGGTTGTAAGATAGAGAGGGCCCCTGCCCGGGTCAGGGGAGATTTTTAAAGTGATGTCTTGGGCACCGTGATCAAGTTTGGGGGCAGGGAGTGCTTGGCCCAGGAGGGAGTCACACAAGTAGACTGCACATCCACCACCATGCTTACCCACACGATCCTCTCTGAAAAGGGTGAAACCGGGGAGGGAGACAGCTGAGTCGGGGGTTACTGTGGAGAGCCAGGTCTCCATTATGGCAAGGATGTCGGGCCTGTGTTGGGTGACCCAGCACTGCAGTGCAGCAGTTTTCTTTGGGAGACTGCAGATATTCATAGAGGCAATGCGGAGGCCATGCCCAGCGGCAGGCAAGGAGGGGGGGGTGGAATGTCCAGGACCAGGATTTGGGTGGACATTCCCAGAGAGAAGAAGAAGTAAGGTGACAAGTCTGAGTAGTGGGCTACAGCAATTGTGGTAAATGTGCCTGGGCAGATGCGAGGATCTGGGGGCAAAGGTGCAGGGGATGGGTAGGGAGCTAAGGGCAGGTATAGCTAGGATGGGGTGAGCCCACCTTTCTCCAGGGATTGAGGAGGTGGGAGTTGGTGTTGGCAGGGGGTGCGGAGGGGAGATAAGGTGGTCGAGTGTGCGAGGTGAGTGAGTGGAGGGAAAGGGGGAAGTGG